>JAJJWW010016235.1:0-381650 GCA_023531295.1 Papaver armeniacum
TTGCCATCTTCATGTCAAACCAATCGGCCAAGACCGACCAAGTTAGAGTCGTCTTGGAACGCCTAGAAAAAGAGCATGATGCGCGGCCTTTTGCGGCATCAATTTCCTATTGCAAAATCGATCTCAACCACTCCTCTTTGCCGGTCAAATTGAGTGGCCTAGATCGCACCTTCATGGGACAGTGAGACATGGACGTGTACACCGGCATGCTATCTACATGCACGCCCGGTCGGTCCTCTCCGAAATCCTTCCCATGCTTGGTTTCGACCAAGCTGAAGAGTGATGCTTGCGTACCTCTTCAAAACCCTAATTTCATTTACGGTCGCAGATGAGTGTCTAGAAGATCATCTCATCCGTCCAACTTCACTAGCCTGGTTATACAACCCTGGTCAGGAGTTAATTGGTCAGTGAGGCGTCATTAGCCATCACTTTACCACACCATGATGCAATTACTGCATAAAAACACACGATACTTCACAAGTATCGAAACTTCAGGCAACGCTTGATTATTCAATTCAAGATTACATGCTATCTTTCGTGGATCCACAATCCCACATTCCATACATCAATCATGTCACAAACCGGGGGATATATCTGGGGTATTGGTGCGGCGGTTTACAGCGTGCGGCGTGCAACGCGCCATCACAAGAACGTGTTAGGAAGTCATGGACGGTTGGAGATGAATAGGAGAAGTGGGCAAGGCTGGTCGTGTATAACCAACGCACAACTCCACTACTCCATCACTCCCACTTCCTCCACTTCCCACGAGAGACGTGAATAAGACTCAAGGACTTGTATAAATAGGTTCTCCGCCCTATTTCCAAACAATGGAGAAAAACAGAGAAAAACAACAAGAAAACACCAGAGCCTGCTTACACCAATCGTAAGTTTGTTCACTTTCCTGTTACAAGTCATAAGCAAGTCTACACCTTCACAATCTCAACACCTTCTTCGTTTCCCTACCTAAGATCAACCCCATCTCCTTCACTTTGTGACCAAAACAAGTCCGGAAACAGGCCATTTCTTGGTTTAGGCCGGACTTACCGTATTGATCTCTCGATCTACAAGCACTCACCGCGCAAAGTGCATTTGTTTAAGGTTTAAATTCATTCCTCATCCACACCACAAATTACCAAATTATGCGGAGTAGTTTTCACCCATAAAAATTGGCGACCACGGTGGGAGGTTGATCTCTCGGTTACACAAAATTGAATTCTCAATTTTCGGTTTCCATCTCATGATGTATCAGGAAACCACGGGTGGTTCGAATATCATGGGAAGTGTAGCTAGAATCTTTGGAGGATGTCTTGGCAAATCATTTCTGGTATCACTTTGAAGGCGGAGCGAGACACTTCGCCTTTTGAATGATATAGCAAAGACAATTACAAGAAGGATCAGTGGGCATCTACTCAAGCGGTGCAGGAAATCTTGAATCCTTAGTCGGGAGTCACACCTTTAGGTGGAGAGGCAAAAGAGCGCGTAACCGCAGGGAGACTCGTGAAAGATGAACAACTCCGGTCCATCAACAATGAAGCAGAGGCAACTCCACAAAGAGGAAAGGACTTGTCCAGAGTACTATAACGTCTACCAGATAAAGAAAGGGAGCTCGCAGCCTACGGAGCCCTGCTAGAGGATTTATATCTCAAGACTCTTGTTGAAGTCCAGGAAGATTTGTCCAATCCGCTTCGACCTTCCAACCAAGCGAAGAAATGCATGAGGAAGGAGAGATCGGTCAAAGAAATGCCCGAATACAGAGGATGGGAGCTTTCCAATTCGATCACTCGGCGGTGATATTACGACACCTTCCACATCCCTTTACCAGGCAAGCGATCCTGGATATGATGGCACTCGCAAATATTCCAACTTCATCTCCGAACGTGCTCCACATCAAAGCCACGAGAGACATCACAACGCCCACTAACGCAGGAAAAGCTAGACTCGAAGTACCTACACTTTCGGTTCCCAATGGAAAGATTTTGGAGTCTTTGGAGACGTGGAGTACGAAATAGAGTGGTGGAACTACCTCCTGTATGGCGTCCACCAACCGATCAAGAAGTAATTGACCCGCGAGAGGCTACTTCGGTTGATACAATTAAAGCTTCGAAAGCAATGGAACTCAGGTCTGGATCAGCAATCAATTCTGATGGAGCTAGTGTAGATAACACTCCCGGTGTCGAGGTACCTATCAGTGGAGCTACCGTGGTCAATACATCTCGTGGAGCCGTCACTTCTATCACCAACGCTAGCGGAGCAGGAGATATTCCGGTAGGTGTAACTCCTCCCATCACCGGGAGCCGAGCAGTGCGAATCCAGGCGTCTCCTTAAGTGTAACACCTCGGTAGTCACCAGAGCAACAACTCCCACTCCTTCATCGGGACGAGGAGTAGGAGGACGAGAGGAGGAACATCTCCATTACCATTGCAGACTTGATGGAGAAGCGGAAGTTCTTGCTAAGACTCAAATGGATATGGCCGCAACTCGAGAAAGAGGTACTCACTTTTCTTAAGACATTAATCGATCGATTTCGACAAGACACGCAACAGCCCCGGAGCCAACAAGGAATGCATTCAACGACCGGAAAAGATACTTTGCGCGCGGACTACATGAACCCGATCAAAGAAGCGACATCGATATGAGTGGTCCTGTCATGGAGACTCCTACACTAGGGGTGATCCTCACAACGATCCTCCTCAAGTCAATAGTTTCACTATGAACCAGAGGCGGGGTGGATCGGAAGCGCTTTATCTAGTGGAAAGTTTATGCGAACTTTCACACCTCTCGAAGAATCGGCGCACGGAGACATTTTGCTGCAATTAACCAGAGGAAGGTCACAACCGTGCCTACATGTCACCGCACACATCAAGGGTTCAGAGTTCAGGAGGGCCCTCGTCGACACAGGAGCATCTTCGAATGTGATTTCTCTCAAGACTCTCAGGGGCGCCAAGGTTAGCCCATGCAAGATTGGACGTCAGACCACCACAATGACGGACTTGAAGGAAACCGAGACCAACACATACGGGAAGGTCGGACAAAGTCCTCGCGTACACCAATACCCGTGGGCTTCAATCCAGAAGAAGACCGAGCGTGCATCCACAGGGAGCTAAGCACCACGACACACCTTTTCTGACGAGGCGTCCATCTTTATCCAGTGAAGCTTCAATCCATACTCACACCAAAAGGGAACGCAATTTCGAGGCAAGACGTGATTAGAAGGGGAAGACAATATACCGGCGCCGCTTAGCAATTAGCGGGAGAGGCGCACCCGTCTCTCTCGCCCAATTGAATGCTCCAAAAGCGATCCTCCTCTACCTAACATCGACATGTTAGTAGATGCAACCAAACGGACATGGCATGTTCTCCTCCATGGATGGATGTAGCGGCTCAACCAGGATAAGAATGTATGAGCATGACGCAAGTAAGATAGCAGCACCGAACTCCTCTCTCGAAATTTTTTATTATACCATCGCCATTTAGTTTAAAGAATGCCCGTGCAACGTATCAACGCTCAAAGGCAATCTTCCTTTGGAGCCGATACCTCAAGGAGCAGCCTCGAAGATAACGATGTCCATGCGTCATATCGAACAAGATCAAGGGCGAGTCACTTTATCAGACAGTGGTACATGTCTATCATGCTATGATGGAGAATCCGCGCTTTTGGTCATCCTCTGAGCCGTTGAACGCTCATCTACAACGAAATATGCCCCGATAGAATGAACCCAGCTCCCGTGTAATGAAGAGCCTCATAATGTTTGTAGGGGCATATATCTCACCAACATGCGATACAACCTTGACCTTACATGAAGGGCGGTCCCTGAAAAATGACAAGGGGAAAACCACCGAGATACAATATCCCTGCGTGTCCAGTAAACTCCAACTCCGATTACCACATGCATGACTCCCACAATGATGAAACAACGTCCAAGATATTCCATACCAGCTCGACAACAACCACTACGAACAAACCATGTAAACCACGCTGGGGATCGAGGCTCGCATGAAGTTCCTTCACCGTCGGTCGAAGGACTTCTTCAACACGAGAAAGATGGTGGGAAAGAATCATGGAATTCGTAAGGGTAAATCGAATCGAAAAGGAAACCACTTCAACGCTCCCTCCAGCGAAAGGTTTGCTTCAATGGTCTATTCAAGAGCCGCCTCAATGCTCTCTCCGGGACCCTGTTCGCTTCAGAATCCTGCTTCAGCACTCTCTCCAGGATCCACCTCAATGTTTGCACCAGAAGCCACTTTAACATCCTCTCGAGTCGTTTCAACACTCAAGCTACATCAATAATCTGCGCTTTCGGTCAAGTTATCTTTGATGTACTCATTGCTCAACATACGTCTCATCCATCCTTCATGAGAGGACCAGTAGAGCATGAAAAACCCGAAGTCGATAGGAGGAGGTTATCCAGTGGAACGGATATTTTCATATAGTTGAAAGGGGCGCGATGAACAACTCATCATCAATGTTCGGCATATCTTTGAAGCTCTCAACACCTCCCGACTTGGCACCGGCATCATCCCTTAAGACATCTCAACAGAGTTATTTTCTTCATTCTACAATAAAGACAGGAGAGCAAGACTTGTATAAAAAACGCGTGAGATGTGTAGTCACACACGACAAAACACACATTCACTTTGGAGTACACAAGGCTGGTATTGGGTCCAAACACGGTGTTGATCAAGTCACAGAGTCCTGTTGATCAAGTCTCAAGACCGGTATTGATCAAGTCACGGGTATCACTCAAGTTTCAAATTAGGTGTTGATCGAGTCACAAGTCCAGTTGTTGCTCAGGCGCAAGTCTGGTATTGCTCAAGCTTCAAGTCCGGTATTGATCAAGTCACAAGTCCAGTATTGCTTAAGTTTCAAGACCGGTGTTGGTCAAGGGCACGAGGCTGGTATAAAGGTGACATTGATCGCATACACGATATGGGACCCACGTTCAATCAAGCATATATGGCGGGACCATATTTATTTGCACAACATGGTTCTCTTATGTCATGGGAATCATGTTCACGAAATTCAAGCCCACGTTCGATCAAACAGCGCAGAGCCCAGCCGGAAGCGGTCCTCCGATTAGACACAACCCCACGATCGAGCGCGAAGCGGCGCAATAGCCCCTCGACCTAATCAGGCATAACAAGGTCGATCTGGCAAAGACCAGGCATTCAAACGGAGCAAGCACGGAGTGGGCCTCGACAAAGCCGAGACATAGCAAGGTCGACAAAGGCAGGTAAGACCGACATCATACTAGGGGAATGCTCTCTAGATGCCTTTGAACGTGACATACTCAAGGACGGATGACGAGTCTCTCCCGGGGGTAACATCTAACTTTGTCTCATAAAGTTTTATCTTTAAACTGTCACCATCTTATGCCTACCCCACAATAGTGTAACCATTGTGTGCTAGGCAGGGACTTAATGTTGATGGTGGGTTTTCATTTGAGGTTAAAATTGTAAAACCGGAAAAATTATGCGGTGACATCTTGTAAAAGATAAAGCCATTAATAAGTGTTGGATACTCCCTCACTTAATTCACCAAGAATGGAGCATGTAGCAACAATCCCATTCGTGAATACATGAAATTCCTCCAAGTTGGAGCATGTAGCAACAATCCCATCTGTGAATTTCATATCAGCCTTGTATTTCCCGACTCATTATCGTATGGCATGACGATCGGTGTTACTCTCTAGAGTAACACGAACCTCCAAGCACTATAATGAAACCATGTACGAAATACCCGCATGTGCTGACTCTCGGTGTGTTATACTAGCCCGATTGAGGCCCCTCTCGGTGTGTTATACTAGCCCGATTGACCATCCTGGGTGACCGTATTAGTCGGATATGATCGATGTGATCATCCAACTCCATAAGCATGATTGGATGACCCCGAGATCAATTCCATCACCCCCAAGCGGTATGGAATACCCACGGTGACCCCACATGGTCGGTCATTGGCCTAGCTTGCCAAGAAACCGTTCATACCAAGCATTATGGACTAAAACCCTAAATTGGGTTTTGCGGCATATTACATGTGTTGCAAAGCAGGTCTCAACCATCCATCTTCGCGGTATAGATGGAGGGTGTAGATGTAGATTCAAAGGGCCCAGAGCATGTCAACACGATCACAGTGGCCCGCCTACACACTTGACCAATCGGTCAAAACCAACCATGGTTGGTCGTGACAAAATTTTCACCCAAACAAGAGATGGCGCACGGCTTTGGAAAGCCAAAATTAGGGTTTCAAGCCATCACGCGTCCACCTTCCTCTCCGGCACGAATGGAGGGTTCTGATTAAATTAGCGAGGTCCGGTCATACCAAAGCATGACCACCGTGGGCCCATCTACCTCCTCATGTGTTCGGCCAAGGCATATCATGCCCGGTTAATCCAAAACGTGCGCCCAAACTAGCGTGGGCCACGCCTCCCAAACCACAAATTGATCTTGACCGCTCAACTTCGGCCAGGACGATTTGGGTGGCTCGGATCATGTTTTAATGGGATATTCGGTATAGGTATGAACACCAGCTTGCCATCTTCATGTCAAACCAATCGGCCAAGACCGACCAAGTTAGGTCGTCTTGGAAGGAGGAAAAAAGAGCATGATCGCGGCCTTTTGCGGCATCAATTTCCTATTGCAAAAAATCGATCTCAACCACTCCTCTTTGCCGGTCAAATTGAGTGGCCTAGATCGCACCTTCATGGGACAATGGAGACATGGACGTGTGCAAGCATGCTATCTACATGCACGCCCGGTGGCCCTCTCCGAAATCCTTCCCATGCTTGGTTTCGACCAAGTCAAGAGTGATGCTTGCGCACCTCTTCAAAACCTAATTTCATTAACTGTCATGAGATGAGTGTCTCAAAGATCATCTCATCCGTCCAACTTCACCCCCACCGGCTGGTTATACAACCACAGGCGGAGTTAATTGGTCGGTGAGGCGTCATTACCCATCACTTTACCACACCATGATGCAAAGTACCTACATAAAATACACGATACTTCACAAGTATCGACTTCCCGAATAACTTGATTATTGAATTCAGCATTACATGCTATTTTTCGTGGATCCACAATCCCACATTCCAGAACATCAATCATGTCACAAATCGGGGGATACATACGGGGTATTGGTGTGAGGTTTACAGGGTGCAGCGTGCAACGCGCCATCACAAGAACGTGTTAGGAAGTCATGGACGGTTGGAGATGAACAGGATAAGTGGGCAAGGTTGGTCGTGTATCACCAACGCACAACTCCACTACTCCATCACTCAACTTCCTCCACTTCCCACGAGAGACGTGAATAAGACTCAATGACTTGTATAAATAGGTTCTCCGCCCTATTTCCAAACAACGGGAGAAAAAACAGAGAAAAACAACAAGAAAACACCAGAGGCACGCTTACACCAATCGTAAGTTTGTTCACTTTCTGTTACAAGTCATAAGCAAGTCTACACCTTCACAATCTCAACACCTTCTTCGCTTCCCTCCCTAAGATTAACCCCATCTCCTTCACTTTGTGACCGAAACAAGTCCGGAACGGCCATTTCTTGGTTTAGGTAGGACTTGCACATATTGATCTCTCGAATCTACAAGCACTCACCGCGCAGTGCATTTGTTTAAGGTTTAAATTCATTCCTCATCCACACCACAAATTACCAAATTATGCAGGAGTAGTTTTCACCCATAAACACCAGCGAGAGTTCCGACGAAGATGAAGATGGGGTTGGTACTTCCTCTGCGAAGGAGAATCACTCGATCACTTCTGCTATGGCGCAATTGTCTAGTGTCTTCTCCGATTCTATGCAAGGATTGGGAGATGATCATTTATCTGCTACTTGTGAAGCTCTCGCTAAAATTTGCGATGCTCCCCTGTTAGAGGATAATGAATCCTTTCGCGGAGTTTCCCGGACAATGACTCCCAGTCTCTTAAATGCACTCAGTGCCTTGGTATGCTCATATTTCTATATTTCTCTGTTACTTCGATTATAAACCTTATCTTAACAATTTCTTTATCTTTCTTTATAGTCTAGGAGAGCTTCCTTTGTTGTTGCCTCGGACCTTGAGAAAAGACGCAACAATCTTGAAAAGAAAAATCTTCAACTTAAGGAGAAGAACAAAGAGCTAGAAATTGAAGTTGCGACATCTCGCAAGAAGGATGCTAAAATTCAACAGTTGGAAGTTGAGTCTTCTTCCGTAAAGACAAAATATCTACACTTCAAAGTGCTAATCAAAGAACTTTATGGTATAACACCCTCCTTCTTTCTCTATTTATACTTTGTCGTTTATTTTCCTTTGCACGACTTATTATTTTCATGAGACATTTATAATCTTCTCCGACGAAGCCATCCTTCTCCATTCATTCCCGAACCTATGGATGATGATGCTCTTCTCGCTCATTTCAATGAATCTTTAAGTAGTTCTTCAAACAAGACTAATTCTCTCTCATTAAATGAACTTGAACCAAATTTCATCTTTTAGAAATTGAACATAGATCTAGTTTAGGTTTAGCCAACCGATTTAAACGTTTATATCTTGACTCCCAAAGAGAGTAATAGTATTCTAAGGAAAAGATTAGCAGCCTCATAGATGATAAAGATCGCATTGCTAATCAAGGTGCACAAGCATTAGCAAAATTCCAAAAAAAACTATTCTTGAAGTCCAAATTGAACGAGATGAATCCCTTTGCCAGAATGCAATACTTAATGAGCGAGAAAATCAAATTCGTTCACTTCTTGTCATAAATAATGATGATGAATTCGCTTGGGCTGCGAAGGTTCTAGATAATGCCGAAATAACTTAGGTGTTAACGTAGTCTTCATCTTGAGCATAATGCCTTGGTTAAAGATATGATTTGACGGCAGAAGGTTGTTTTACTATTCTCCATTATTTTTCCACTTCTTTTTCTGAAACTTTTGTTAAGCTGCTAATTCAATGTCATTTGTTCGTAGAATCTGAGAGGAGATTTCAAACTAGAATCAAGGAACTTGAATCCGAGAAAGCGCAACTCGCCAAAGACTTCTCTCTTCGCAATGACAAATATTCTAAGATGAAGAAGCAACTACAAACTACTGTGGCGAATTTCAATAATGATGCAGTTCGTTTTCGCAACCAAACTATTGAACAAATTTGCAATGATCACAACATTCCTCTTTCTTCATATCCTTGTCTTCTCGAAGAAATTCCTGATAATATGCCTTGCTCAGATGTCTCTGATAGTGATGTAAGTGAAGAAGAAGAATCTGATAAAGAAGAATAAGTTGCTAGATTGTTCCATTTTCCTTTCTCTTCTTGTGATATTTGTATATTTATCCATCTAACCTTCCATTTTGTAATCTTTTATCATATGAAAATAAATAACAAGTTTTTATTCTAATCATTCCCATACTTGCCTCTGTTATATATTTTCATATGAGATAAATCAAGTCGATAATCTTTAAGTAATGATACTTCTTAATCTCGCAATTGTTGTTGCTGATTCTTCTCAGATAAATGAAGAAATCGTACTGCAAGATTGTTTGCTTATTCGATTTCTTGTGTTATTTTATCATCATATATGTTGAATTCATCATCATGACAAAATCGCAGGACGTCTTTACATTTTCATGTAATGACCCATTGATCTTGTCTTATCATTGTTTTTGTGTGGTCTTATTTTGCCTTCCTAGTTAAAGGTCTTATTTTGCCACCCCTCATTTTGCATCAATATGACAGGTCTAAATATTCTTGCGAACATAAAATCCCATGACATTGACGTCTTCGACAAAATCGCAGGGCGTCTTTACACCTTCATGTAATGACCCATTGATCTTGTCTTATCATTTCTTTAGTATTTTTGCCTCTGCAGGATATTTCATTTGCGACAATATGACAGGCCTAAATGTTCTTGCGAATATAAAGCCCCATGACATTGCCGTCTTGTGACACTTATCGCCTCCCTAATGGAGGGTGCCGCCTTATCATCTCCTGGTTGCCCCTTCAAGGAGGCGTACATCTGCCATACAAGACTAGCTCCTCCCATCCCGGTCTTAACAACAACCGATTGTTTTGCTGACCTCTTATCCCTTATACCTATAGGGTTTATGGTTACGAGGCGCACCCTAAGTGGAGTTTTCTTGGGCCGAGTGCAACATATGCCAAGACTTGCCAAGAATGGCCGAGACACTTCAAATGCCCCAGGCACTCTTGGCTCAACCGTGTACCCGGCGCCTTGAGCATACATCGACTCCTTGGAAGAGACCCTCAAGGCCCAACCAGGGTATAACCTTATATATATAGTTGGAAATCCAAGGTATCTCTCCGGATAGGCTTTCATGGGCCCCAAATCTCCATGACTCAGGTTCAGTGAGCGGTGTAACCTTTTCACTGAGCCATGTCAAGAGATACCCCCTTATATGACGCACTTTAGGTCTTACATTTGCCTCTTGCGAAATATCATTCGCGAACTAGGGTGTACGCCATAAAGGTTTGTCCCATTCACTCACTCTTTCATTTTTATTAATTCATTCAATCATTCATTTTTGGCTTTCTCTTGTTATTTTGTTTGAAGCTATCGCACAATTTTGCATTGTTTATTCATTTTTGTTTTCAATTCTTCAATCGATTTTCATACATTCTTGATGGCGAGATTCTCGCGTATTTCTTCTTCAATTATTGTTTATTCATTTCTTACACTTTTTGTTCTGCTGCTCTCTCTCGCCTGCACCATTCAAATCTCTTAATGATTCCTTTCCATCACAATTTTCAATCTTTGTTTTCATGCACTTGCTTCGCGATGTATCTTCACCTCTTGTATCTATGGTATCCACCATCAACCTTTCTCTTCTTTGTTCATCTTTTATATTTTGCTTCAGCCCTTTCTTTTGCAGCTCTTTCCTCGCAACTCTCCACATCAATCTCATAGCATTTTTGTCCTTCCATCCAATCTCCCTTTATAACTCCAACACCGCTAGGATGAGGAAACTTATACACTTGATGATAAGTTGACGCTATGCCCGAATTTCGTGCAACCATGGCCTTCCGATCAATGCATTATAAGGGACTCCACATCGACTACAGAACAAAATTTAGGTTGATAATCCTTGCAAGGGTATTCTCATATGAACTTCTCCTTTAGGCTTATTCGCTGTACCATTGAAATCGTATATTTTGTATGTCGAAGGTATCAACTCTTCATCCTTCCCACCCATAGTCTTGTAAGTATGGTAAAAAAGAATGTTTCTTGAACTCCCGTATCAATTAATATTCTATTGATCGCCCAGAATTTTTCTCGCTTCCTCATCTTCGCCATCTACGGGTTTTGGATTAATTTCCAATTTTACGACCAATGGGTTATCATGCGCCTCTCGCCTTCTCAGAATTTCTTTTCTGCAAGTGAAAGAAATAATTTGCATTTGCCATTCTTTTAATCTGCACGCTTTCGCGATGTTCATCACTTCTCTATCATCGGCATCCCTCGTAAAAACCCTACCGAGAACACTATCATGAAAATCTTCAATTGCTCGGTATGAATGTATAATGGAGTTGCAAAACAAATTTTTGGCTTTTGTTCCAACTTCTATTACGAATGTTTCTTTCCCCTTTCTTTGAATTTGTCCTGTGCATTTAAGCGGTGGTGGTAGCAGTTGAACCTTCTTTTCACTTTTTAGAAAATGATTCGACTTTCCTTGGTCAATCATTCCGAGGATGATTCTTTTTATATTTCAAATCATTTGTTAGGTGTCCATGAAAGCGGTGGTAAGAACGGAACTCGTGACTTCTATCACTTGGTGGTGGCTCATTCCCATATTCCATGGTGCAGGTATATTTTCCATCAAGAGTATAGCTTCCCATATTTTTTCCACGCTAGTATTTAATGGTGGCATTTTGATTTCCTCCCACACTACTCGTGACTTCGCTGCCCTCCATGATAATTACGCTTCGACTTCCATAAGTTTCTTGTGGATGATCAAGTCTTTGAATTTTGTTATTGCCGCCACGGTTGTAGTAGTTCCTTTCTCTTTCAAACTCTTCCTGATCACGGCTTCCCATAGCTACTATCTTTGGCTGTCCATCATCTATTATCTTTTCTTGTTGCCCTTGCGAAGTGCTGTTTTGTGTTTATCAACTTGGGTAATAAGCTTGCATTCGAGCGTTTGAATTTGTATTCGCAACGGGTATGATTCCATCTCGTTTTGCCTTTCCTTTAAAGCAATATATTCCTCCTGAAGTTCTCGCAACTCAGTCATTGTAATTGTATTCTTGACTCTAAAGATTTGAATATATAACAAATTGGTTGCAAACATAGCGTTTATGAATGATAAAATAAGATATATTTCATCCACTCGTCCAGCCATCTCGCTACACATTGTCTTCCATCTCACGGTTAAGTGTCTTAAACTTTCGCCAACTCTTTGTTTCACCTCAAATACATCTTGATTCCCGGTCGCGAGGAGTTGTTACTTATATATGCCCCTAAGAATATAGCTTGTAAATGGTTGAATGACGTGATTGTGTTTTTCTTGGTAAACCCTCAAACCATTTGATTGCTTCTCTGTTAAACTTGATGCGAAATATTTACACAATATGGCGTCATGATTTTCCCATTGTAGCATACATCTCACATACGCTTTGATGTGTTGTATTGCGCAAGTTGTTCCATCAAAAATCTTTGGTTAATGCGGGTAAATTGCACTTTGGGGTATTCCTCCTAACCGCACCTCTAGTGTAAAGGGGGTTTTCGCAGCCTCTTCGATGGCCTCATCCAATTGCCTTCTTCCTCCTCCTCTTCTATTGTTCAACATTCCTCTCATCTCTTGCCAACTCTCTTAAGATTTGTTCATTTACATCGGGGTTCGAATTTATTGGTCTTTTTAGCTCCGCCTCTCTCATACTGCGTTTCATGTCTACCTTGATTTTCTTGTACAAAGATTTTCTTCTCTTCTTGCTCTGCGACTTTCTCCTTCATCTCGTTCACGAATTCGCACACCATTGTATCTATCATTTTCTCTTCTTGGTTGTCTATCGTTCTCCTTTGTATTCTTTCATATTCTTCATTGATATTTCCATTATTGCGATTTTGCTCGCGCCTTCTTTCTCGATTGTCATGATTGTTCTGCAGAATTGCTTCCTCCAATTCCCGTTCTTCCATTTCTACTCTTAATCTTTCCCTTTCGCAATCTAGACGCGCTTGTTCGATATAATGCTTTTCGATGTCATCTTCAATCTCCTTTTGCTTCCTCCGTGTTTCTCTCTCATGCAGTATTCTTCTTCCTTCTTCCCGATTTTCTTCACCAATTGGACTATTTCGTCGCTTATTTCCTTGATTTCCATCATTTTGGTCATTCTCGTAAAATCTCGGGACGTGGAATACACACCACTTCCCTTCTTTCGCAGCATCCTTCACCGAGATTTGGCTCTCTTTCTAGATTTTCTTCATTAACATTTTCTGGGTAATATTCTCTCATATCATCTCTAACGATCCGATCTTGACACAGTATTACTTCTCGACCTTCTATTCTCGAAAACCTCATATTTTCCATTCTTAACTCATGGTTTTGCCTTGTCAAATTTGCACGTTCTTCCGCTTCTAATCGCCTTTCTTCATGTATTGTTTGCCTCAATGCTTCTAATCTTCGACTTCTTCATTTCTATGAGTTGTTTCTCCCATTTCTTCTCGATTTCTCTCCTCTTGTCCATTATTTATCAATTGTTGCACTTCTTCTCTTTCTTCCATAGAATCGATCTCCATGTATGCACACTCACCCTATCATAATCTATTACTCTATTTGGTCTTTGGTTGAATTGGTGGTTGAATTTGACCTTCTTTCTATCTCTTGCGTTTATTCTTGATGGTTCACCTACTTCATTTCTCCTTTCTCCACTAATCTCCCACTTTTTCTTACAATTGTTGGTTGTTACGATGCATTCTTTCTTCTAGCCATTTCTCAATTTTAGTAAATTGTTGAAAATTATGCGAAATTTCTTTCTTGTTACTCCCGATTCTTTCAATTCACAAGGTTGATCTCTACTCAGTCCCTGTTTCTAGCGCCATTATGTAGTTGCAGGAAATCCTACACTACACCCCTCACTAGAATTTACACAATTAAGTCATTTTTAGATGAATGATTATGATTTCTATTGATAAAATGTTTGAATCTCTACAATATGAAATAGAAATGAGTTAAAGAATTACAATCACTCTAAAACTTTCTCTCTCCTAAAGATTTGCTTAACCATTCAAAAAGAACTCCCTTCAACGGACTTACTCAACCCTTTATATAGGGTAGTACAGTGGATGACAAACTAAATTGTCCTTTATTTTCCGGGAATGTCTTGTGAAATATCGCAAGTGTACATATACCAATTCTCGCGACACTCCTAAATCCATTTGAGTCTTCACATTCTTCTCATGTTCGGGTCGTCGTCATTCATTCGTCATTTATTTTACTTCTCCGTGACTCCCGCAATATCGTTATTTATTAATCTCGCGAAGTATTGATGTCGCGATATTCTGATCCTACAAGTAATGCAGCTAGGAGCTTATACACTCAGTAGTCTCTATACTAGTGAACAATTCATCTAGGAGCTTGAGTTTCAATATAATATGAAGAGAGACATAGGCCCTCATCAGATTTTGATATATTCTCCAAATTTCCTGTCTACTACATCTGATGCCGGGTCAGGTAGATAGACTTTTACAAATTTAACCCTGAACTAAAAACCACCATCAACACCTGTAAATAGGAAACAGTGTGCAAAAATCTAAATAAAAGAAGTTCTCTCAAACAACAACTGCTAAGTACCTAAAAACATCCAGCAGCATCAGTAGTGCTAAGTGTTAGAGCATTGCTCGGTCGAACTCGCATGCGTTGCTATCTCAAGCATGTTTGTTAATGTTAGTGATCAAAACTATAAGTCTTGATTTCTAGTCTATTATATCTAAGTCTCGGACTAGGATAGAAAGTGTAGTTGAGCTCAAGAACTCCATGGCGATCATCATACAAGACGAAGGACTACTCAAGGAACTAGTGGATTTTCATCGACTAAAAGATATGTGAAGACTTGAACTTATCTATCACTCAAAAGTCTATCTACTCTATCTCCTATTTTGAGACAAAAGTCGTTTTGCTATATAGACTTTGATTATACACATTTGCTATTTCGAGCCGAGTTTATCTCGCCTATCTATTTCTCGAAATATGTGTTGGTAAGCTTTTGCTTTTGCCAAGTTCATCTTTACCTAGTGACGAAAGTCATGACACGTTTCAATTACTTTGAAAATTGCTTACTTTGACGAAATATCCTCTAAGAATGTTTCAATAATTGAAATGAGAGTTTAGATTAAATAACCAATGATGGATATAAGCATTGTGTGGCAACACATATATGTATAAGTCCTTTTTTCCTTGAACCGAAGTTTGCGAACTTTGTTGATCAAGAGAACCGGAATCAGAGCCGTGAGCTAAGTCCGCGAACTGGCGGAAGTTCTCTTCCCGAGAAATTCTGTTGGAGTTTGAGAACTCCTTCCGGGAACTTAAGTCCGCGAACTAAGTTTGCGAACTTGAGTTGGTAATATCTAAAAACGATTGTTTGTGAACTCATTTATAAAAACTAAGGAATGCAAAATGCAAACCATGTCTATATAGTTCATGAACCGATTCGAGTGAATCACATCATTTTTTCTTCGATCGTGTCTTGTGTAGTTACATAAGATTTCCTTGCAATTGAACAACTCTCTAACTAGTTCATTTGAGTCATTTGAACTAGTTATGATGAAGAAGAATATGGTTGATATGAAAGTGCTCATATGGCTAACCATTTGGTTAACTATTGTTGAACCAACAAATATTCATGTTTGGGTACGGTTACATAAACCCAAAATAGTACATTTCATTTGTGTGTAATAAGCTAAGTTTTCGATCCAACGGTTGAAAGATATTAGCTTGAATCTAATCAGGTTTTCATCTAACGGTAAATATTGAATACTTTGTTACCAAGCTAACATTGATTGCAAACCCTGATTTGAAAGACTATATAATGGAGAACTCTAGCAACTGGGAAACCTAATCCCCACACCTTCCGTGTGATACTAGTTGTATTAGCTAGAGTCGATTCTCCTTTAACCTTAGGTTTTCTTCTTAAACCAGGTTAACGACTTAAAGACTTCATTGGGATTGTGAAGCCAGACCGATCCTACTTTTCATGTAATTGTGTGATCTGATCTTGCTGTTTCTATCGTACGAGTACAATTGAAATAATTGGCTTGAGATTTATATCTCTAATAGGCAAGATAGAAAAGTAATCACAAATATCTTCGTCTCATCGTTTGTGATTCCACAATATCTTTTTTCGATGCGTCGATTAGGATTATTGTGAGGTGATTGATAATACTAGGTTGTTCTTCGGGAATATAAGTCCGGGTTATCAATTGGTTCATGTTCACCTTGATTTATCAAAAGACGGAACAAAACTTGTAGGTTTATCTGTGGGAGACAGATTTACCTATTCTGTAGACTTTTCTGTGTGATACATATTTGTTTATTAAAGTCTTCGACTTTGGGTCGTAGTAACTCTTAGTTGTGGGTGAGATCAGCTAAGGGAATCAAGTGCGTAGTATCCTGCTGGGATCAGAGACGTAAGGAGCGCAACTGTACCTTGGATCAGTGTGAGATTGATTGGGGTTCAATTACAGTCCGGACGAAGTTAGTTTGTAGTAGGCTAGTGTCTGTAGTGGCTTAATACAGTGTGGTGTTCAATCTGGACTAGGTCCCGGGGTTTTTCTGCATTCGCGGTTTCCTCGTTAACAAAACTTCTGGTGTCTGTGTTACTTCTATTCTTCATTATATTTTGTTATATAATTGAAATATCACAGGTTGTGCGTTTGAATCAATTAATTGGGAAATCCGACCTTTGGTTGTAGATTGAAATTGATTGATCCTTGAACATTGGTCTTTGGTACCGTTCAAGTGATTTCTCTTGCATTCAATTAGACTCATGATTTCTATTTGCTTGAGTAAGAATTGAATCGAGAAAGAGAGATATAACTCTTTGATATACTTTATTAAGATTGAGTCTAGTTGATTCTCTTGAAAGTATATTGGAGTTAGTCCATACAGATTGCTAATCGAAATATTGGGTGTGGTTTTTGTACCCCCACTTTTTCACTAAGTAACTGAAGCATCCAATAGTAAATGAAGTAGTCTTGAATGTGCAGGAAAGCACATGCCTTTAGTAAAGATATCAGCTATCTGCTCTTCACTGAAAACATGAGAAACCATAAGAATCCAGAGTCCACCATCCCTGATAGTATGATACTCAATCTCTATGTGTTTGGTCCTGGCATGATAAACATGATTAGATGACAAGGCAATAACACTTGTATTATCACAATACAGCTGAACTGGTAATGTAAGAGAAACATGCAGATCATTCAATACATAAGAAATCCATTTAAGCTCAGCAGATGCTACATACAGAGCTTTATATTCAGCTTCAGCAGAGGACTTAGAAACAGTTGGCTGCTTCTTAGATGACCAAGAGATCAGAGATGAACCTAGAAAAATAGCATACCCACTGGTATATCTTCTAGTATCAGGGCAGCCAGCCCAATCAGAATCAATATATGCTTTTAGTGAAGTCACATAACCTGAATGAATAGTAAGACCTTGACCAATACTACCTTTTAAATACCCGAGAATTCTTTTTACAAGAAAGAGATGACAGTTAGTAGGAGCATGCATGAACTGGCTTACATAGTTAACTCCAAAACAGATGTCTGGTCTTGTATGAGTAAGATATTGCAATCCTCCTACAATAGTTCTATACTCAAGAGGGCCATCTAATAAAGTACCATCATGAATAGAATCCCTATGTGTCTTATCTACTGGTGTATCACAGGGTTTACAATCTAGCATATGTGCCTTTTACAAAATTTCCAGAGTGTACTTCTTTTGTTTCAAGACCAAAGAATTTGAATGTCTCACATCTTCAATACCCAGAAAAAAACTTAGATTTCCCAGATCTTTCATAGCAAACTCAGTCTTGAGAGAAGCAATTAGATTGTTCATCAAGCATTCAGAATTTCCAGTTAAAATTATGTCATCCACATAAAGAAGTAAAACTAAGATGTTTGAAGCAGAATGAAGAACAAACATGGAGTGATCATTCACAGATTTAACAAAACCAACAGACAACAAAAAAGTGCTAAATTTGGCAAACCATTGTCTTGGTGCCTGTTTGACTTTTCTTTAGATGACACACATGATCAGGAAAATTTGGATCCACAAACCCTGAAGGTTGTTGCATGTAGACATTCTCAGTTAAGTCTCCATGTAGAAATGCATTTGACACGTACAATTGTTTGATGTGCCAATTGTAGGTAACAACTAAAGTTAGAACAATCCTTATTGTAGTGGACTTAACTATAGGGCTAAATGTCTTTGTATAATCTATACCATCTAGATGATTGTATCCTTTTGCAACTAGCCTAGATTTAAGCATATCCACAATGCCATTTGCCTTGAGTTTAACTCTGTAGACCCATTTACAACCCAGAATATTCATATCAAGTGTAGGCTTAACCAAATCCCATGTTCCATTATTATCCAAAGCAGTTTTGTCTTCTTTCATAGAGACTAACCATTTTGGATCCTTAACAACATCTTTAAAGGATTTGGGCTTAGGGTGACTGGTGACAAGAGAAGCAAAAGCAGAACAAATTGGATGCTTAATAGAGACATGAGCAATATGATCAGGAAATTTTTTTGCTTTCGAAATTCCATTACTAGATCTAGTGACAATAGAACTAGAAGGAAATGATATAGAAACTGAAGGACATTCATCAACAATGGAAGAGGATGAATCAGAAGAGGAGAAATAAAATTGAAACTCATCGAAAATAACATGTCGTGAGATGTGTGTTTTCCTGGAAATAGGATTCAAGCACTTGTATCCTCTATGAAGTAAACTATAATCAAGAAACATACATTTTACAGACTTAGGAGATAACTTATCTGTTCTGGAATGTCCTAAAAAAGGATAACAAATAGATCCAAAATTTTTCAAAAGAGAATAATTTGGAACAGATTTGAACAAAACTTCAAAAGGACTTTTATAATGCAAGATTTGGTAGGAGTAATATTAATGAGATAAGAAGTAGTTGAAAATGCATCAAACCAAAATTCATTAAGACAAGAAGCTTTGAATAAAAGTGAATTTCCTGTTCCAGTGATATGGCGATGCTTTCTTTCAGCCAGACCATTTTGCTCAGGTGTCTTAGGACAAGATATTCTCAGTTGGATTCCATGAGACACAAGAAAAGATTTAAAAGGACCTTTGACTAATTCAGATGCACCATCAGTTTGAAAAGAGATAGTTTTTGTGGAGAATAAATTTTCAGTGAGATTTTTAAAATGAGAGAAACATTGTACAATATCATACTTTTGATGCATTGGATATAGCCATGTAAATCAACTAAAATCATCAATGAATACAATGTAATACTTATATCCAAGTACAGATGAGACAAGAGAGGGACCCCAAACATCACAGTGAATAAGAGATTGAATGAAGATGAGGAAGAAAAAAGGTAATCTTTTACTTTTGGAAAGTTGACAAGATTCACATACAGAGGATGAAGGAGATGAACTTGAGAACAATATGATGTTAATCATGCAAAATTTTAACAATTTGATGAGATGGATGACCTAATCTATCATGCCACGCAGTAGGAGAAGCAGATAAAGTAGATGTCAAAGAATAATGAGGGAATGACAAATTATGAAGATTTGAAATGGGATCTGATTATTTATCATAGCGCCCTGAGCCAAAAGAATATCATGTTTTATATCCCTAATTTCATAACCATGTGGATAAAACTTGAAGTAACAATTGTTATCTCTAGTAAATCTAGCAACATATACCAAGTTATGGTTCATCATAGGAACATGTAAAACATTCTTCAACGTGAAAGAAGCAGTTGATATAGATAAAGTTGATGTTCCAGTTAAAGAAGTTGGTAAAGACTTACCATTGCCAACCATGACTTTTTCCTTGCCAGCATAAGGAGATGCATTTTGCATTAAGGTTTGATCTCCTGTCATGTGTGTGGTTGCACCAGAATCTGAAAGCCAGGTTGAACCAGAAGCACCAGAACTTGAAGATGGATCACTCATTGTAGTGTTATGCATTGTCATACCTGAAAAAGCTTGTTCCATAGTAGCAACATTTGTAGAAGGATTCATATATTGAAAACCATCTTCTTCAGAAGCAATATGAGCAGCATGAGTATTGGTTTGCTTCTTGTCTGGAGCATATCTATAATAACATCTATTTGCAAAATGACCAAATCTTCTGCATATCTGACATTCAAATTTTGAGAAATAAATTTGAGGTCGACGACCACCAGCATTAGTATGACCAGTTATATGTGTATATCCACCAGAATAACCACCAGAATAACCAGTTGAAGAACTTGAAGAAGAACCAGACTGATATTGACTAATCATAAAATTGCCAGAATTGGACTTAGGTTTGCTTTTGTTACCACCACCAAAATTATTAATATTTCGACTATAAAATGCTGAAGGATGTTGTGGATCAAAATTACTAAACATATCTTGTTCTTCATTAAGTAACCACTACTTATAATTCAATAGGCGAGGTTTTAGTTCAGCAGATGTGAAAGGTGTTTCCCTATTGTTTGCAGAGATGAAAAGATTGTCATATGTTCTTCCTAAACCATTAAGAACATACATAGTAAGATCTGCTTCACTGACTCTTTCACCAATTGCCACAAGAGAATCATCCAGGGATTTAATAGTTTACAAGTAAACAAGAATTGACAAATTTCCTTTTCTAATACCACTCAACTGATTACGAAGCATATTTCTACGAGCAGAAAATTGATTTCTAAAGCTAGTTTCTAAGTAAATCCATATTTCCCTAGCTGAAGAGAGACCAAAAATATCACCTGAGATAGTTGTTGATGGTGGTTTTTAGTTCAGGGATAAATTTGTAAAACCCTACATTTAATGTGACGTCACTCTGCAAAGAAACAGAGCCATGTAAAAGTGATGAATTTTCAACCTCTTCTCTGGCGCATTTATTGAGCAACATATATCCACCAGAATGGTGCATGTAGCAACAATCCCAGATATTCTGTAAATTTCGGCACCCTGCCTATATTATTCAATTAATATAAGTTTCTTTGAATGCTTTATGTGCTATGTTCCCCGGCTAAACCCTTAATGTTGATATGGCATGACAATTTGTGTTCACTCGCAGCAGAGTAGCACGAATTTCCAAGTATCAAGGATAAGGTCCTTGCATAAAGTACTCAATCGGAAAGCATACTGCTCTCAGTCAATGAACTTAAAGAACTCTGTGTCAACACATATAATTCAATCAATTTTGTGATAATTCATAAGATTCAGATATTACCCTGACTAATTTGTAAAAATTAGGGTTAAAAACCTTGACTATCGAAATTAAATGGGAACTAGGTAATTAATCCAGGAGGTGTGGCCATGCAAAATCATAAAACAAGGAGCCGCGGAATGGGAGCGCTAGTGGGAGGTGTGGCCATGCAAGTGACCACACCCAGTGGCCACACCCATGCTGCTCAACCGGCCCCCTTTCCATCGACCTAATTGGTCGCTTTAAACCCGCCAGGGCGCGCTGGAAGTGTGGCCACGACATTGCTTGTCGGCCCCCTTTCCATCGACCAATCAGGTCGCTTTAAACCTGCCACGGCGCGCTGGAAGTGTGGCCACGCCCTTGCTTGCCGTCCCCCTTTCCATAGACCAATCAGGTCGCTCTAAATGCGCCACACGAATTTAAAATGAGGCCGGGCCCATGTTGCTTGCCGGCCCCCTTCCCATCGACCAATCAGGTCGCTCTAAACTTACCACACACACACTAGAAGTGTGGCCACACCCATGCTTGGTCGGCCCCTCTTTTAATTGACCAATTTGGTCATCCTAAACCTGCCACAGCATCAAAATAGGCAAGGATGCGCCAATACACCAATTGGCATGCCAAACATGCTAAACGTGCCACTTTACCACAAAAGCATGACGAACATGGCAACATACCATAAATAGTGCACTTTCGTGCCAACCCATCATTTGTTCGTGGCCAACGCCATAACAGACTTCAATGTGGTTATCCTAACCAGAGACATGACCTTGCATGGTCGAAACCTTAATTTTCAGTCGTGGCACAAATTATACCACTTCGGGCCCCACAACATGCCACGAGCCGTGCAGGACCCAGGAAACCCTAATAAAGACGCCATATCATAGCCACCCATGGAAATCCTTACTCATGTGGCCGTTTCCACATGATGGCATGGCTATGGTTTTTTCATGCGCCACGGCCACATGCCACATGCCGCATGCACTAATTAGGGTTTTGGCATACCAAACCCTAATTCAGGCAAAGTTTCTACACCAACCAAGCCAAGTAACGTTTCCCAGAGCATTGGGATTATTGTGGCAACATGGCCAATGTTGCCACGCCACATTTGGGTCTCACACCAATATGTTAAAACAGCTTCCACGGCTACGCCACTGGCATGTCGCTATGCCATGGATACGCCAGACGCCACTATGCCAATGGCGCCACTTTGCTATACAACAAGATATGGCCATAATCAATGGCCATCCTTTCTCATGAGATGCAATCTCAGCCATCCAAATTTGCCACCGAACTGACATACTTGTGGCAAGTTTTAGGCGACCAGCCACTTAAATCTCGTGGCCATGGCTACGCCAGGCGCCACTTATACCGCCGTGCCACTGACATGCACGAGCTATAGCAGTCATGCCGCAGTGCCACTGGCATACACCAAAAACGCCACTGTGCCATTACCATGCGCCAACAGAAGGTAGCCATAATCAACGGCTACCCTTCCTCATGACATGCAATCTCAGCCATCCAAGTTCTCCACCGAACTGACGGACTTGTGGCAAGTTTTAGGCGACCAACCAATACATTCCTAATAGAATCACATGCTATTTTCCTACGACAAGACTCTTGACTTTGAATTGCCGCACATAGCAACCTGCTACACGTTTTCCACGAAAACACTCGAGACATGAAAACATGTCACAAACTGGGGGATACTCATCAGGGTATTGGTCTGGCGGTTTACAACGTGCGGCGTGCAATATGCATGTTATAAGAAAGTGTAATGAAGCAGGACAATTAGTGGCGGCAAGAAGTAACGGGTGTAAACGGATACACTTCCTTCATCATGGAAGCATGGGTTTCTAACGGTTATACGTTACTGCACTCTTCCATCACCCAATCGTTCCCACTTCCTACGAGACCTGGGTACGTTTAAATATGACTTGTATAAATAAGCTTCACATATTTCCACCAAACAATAAGTTTTGGTCAGAGAACAACACAGTATCCAGAAATCACTAAAGAACTGATAGCTTTTCATTCTGCAAGCCAGTTCCACTTTCTGATACAAGTCATAAAATAACCACACCTTCGTAATTAACCCGGGGTCTCAACACCTTCTTCGCTTCCCTCCCTAAGACCAAACCTTTCTCCTTCACTTTGTGACCGAAGCAAGCCTGGAAACGACCATTTCTTGGTTTAGGCCAGGATTGTACAGATTGATCTCTCGAATCAAAAGTACTCCCGTGCAGTGCATTGTTTAGGGTTTAGACTTGAATCTTATCCACACACCCAAAATTACCAAAACCAGCTAAAATGTTTTTTTACCCACAAACAATTGGCGACCACAGTGGGAGATTAATCTCTCGGTTGCAATATCAATTTTCAATTTCATTTTTTCAATCCCAATTTCAAGATGGTAGAGCTCAGGTCCGGGTCAAGAACAAACCCCGATGCCACCGGACCGAGAACATCCTTGGTATCAACATTCCTTCCCGGTGACATCAATGTACCACTTCGTCATCATGATCAAGCACACCGCTGCACAAGAAACGTTCCCTCGGGCATCACACCTCCGATCACCCGAGCAGAGAGCTGGGCCGCTGCCACCCCAATGTTTCTTCATGCGTGACACCCCGATTGTCACCACAGCCGCCGCCACTCCACCACCGGGACGAGAGGCTGGAAGAGCCAGAGGAAGCCAACCTCCTCTTACCACTGTTGATTTGATGGAAAGATAAAAAAGGTTCTCGTAAGGATCAGACAGACATGGATACAACTCAGAAAGGCATACCTATTTTCTCCAAGACACTAATGGAGCGGCTACCACAAGGGTCACGATAACCCCAGATGGAGCTGACAAGGAATACTTTTAACATCCGACTCAAACACTTCAGCAGGACGCGCCTTTATAGATGAAAAGGCTCGCGTTGCTCCTGAATGCCCAGTAGAAAGGAATTAGCAATCCAATTTTATCACACGTGAAGATCAGGAACGACTTTTCCAAAATCAAGGCAAAGAAAATTAGAAACCCTCATGAGTTCACAAAGACCCTCTTCCCGTCAGGAGCTGCATGATTTCTAGGGACTCCATCCACAAAATCGTGCAGTCTATGATGAAACATTTATGTGAGATTATGTATTTCTCCAAGGCGCAGCGTCAAGACATATTTGCAGCCCTCAACCGCACTGTATCAGGAAAACAACTGTTTCCAGCCAAGGAAACCGTTCCCAAACTCCAACCCCTCCCTGGAAAACACGATTGATAGATGGAACTAGGGACTCCTAACCATTGTTCACTTGAAGGATGTCAAGTTTGACAGCACGCTGATTGACGCGGCCTCCGACTTCAACATTGTAACCGTCGATACTCTGAGAGTTGCAAGGGAAAATCAAACAGAAGAAGCGTATTCTTTCCCGTGAGGAGAAAAACACGACTTGCCGACCAGTACTATTTGTGTGCCGTCTTCTCATATGCCATATCATATCAGCTCATTTTTCGAAGTCGAGGTTAATGGCACCCTCACTGGAGTTCTCTCCAGGATCCACTTCAACGTTCTCTCCCAAAAGTCGCTCCTCCTCGATGTTCGCTCCAGCAGCCGCTTCGCTTCAGCGTTCTGCTCCATAAGCTTCAACGTCCTCTCCAGGTGCCGAAGCCGCTTCAACGCCTCCTTCTTGCCAAGGATCGTGCCGTAGCTGCCATTTCTTCCTTCCAAGGATCGTGTCGTAGCCGCCACACTCCTTCCTTCCAAGGTTCGTGCCCGTAGCCACCACACTCCTCCCTGTCAAGGATCGTGATCGCAGCCAGCCAAGGTTCATAGTTTTGGCCACCTTTTGTTTCATCCCATCAAAGACCAAGGGACTTTTGTCCGTCTATCAACATGTTATCATCCTGATGTCATCACTAACACCTGATGTTGCTCACTCACGGGGGAGCCTAAAATACCCAAAGCCCAATCATGCGCGAAGGACATGCCTAGCGGAGACAGAGAGCTAAGTAACTATCCTTAAACTAAATATTTTATATCTATTAGGCATATTCAATAAATTTTAAATATCTTAATGTTGAGACGTGCAAATTCCTCAACACCACTATTGTGTTGTCAGACATACTGCCTCGACACGTTCTCCTCTTAGTGTTGAGACGTGCAAATTCCTCAACACTCACCACTGTTTTTAGGGCATCAACACATCTTTTCTCTTAGTGTTGAGACATCTGATTCCTCAACACTCACCACTGTGTTGCTGTGCATCAACACATCATTTTCTCTTAGTGTTGAGATGTACAAATTCCTCAACACTCATCACTGTGTTGTCGGGCATCAACACATCCTTTCCTCTTAGTGTTGAGACGTGCAAATTCCTCAACACTCACCACTGTGTTGCCGGGCATCAACACGTCCTTTTCTCTTAATGTTGAGACATGCAAATTCCTCAACAATCACCACTGTGTTGCCGGGCATCAACACGTCCTTTTCTCTTAGTTTTGAGATGTACAAATTCTCAACACTCACCACTGTGTTGCCGGGCATCAACACATCCTTTTCTCTTAGTGTTGAGACGTGCAAATTCCTCAACACTCACCACTGTGTTGCCGGGCATCAACACGTCCTTTTCTCTTAGTGTTGAGACGTGCAAATTCCTCAACACTCACCACTGTGTTGCCGGGCATCAACACGTCCTTTTCTCTTAGTGTTGAGACGTGCAAATTCCTCAACACTCACTACTGTGTTGCCGAGCATCAACACATCCTTTTCTCTTAGTGTTGAGACGCATGCATTCCTCAACACTCACTTTGTGTTGCCTAGCAACAACACATCCTTTTCTCTTAGTGTTGAGACGCATGCATTCCTCAACACTCACCACTGTGTTGCCGGGCATCAACACATCCTTTTCTCTTAGTGTTGAGACGTGCAAATTCCTCAACACTCACCACTGTGTTGCCGGGCATCAACACATCCTTTTGTCTTAGTGTTGAGACGTGAAAATTCCTCAACACTCACCACTGTGTTGCCGGGCATCAACACATCCTTTTCTCTTAGTGTTGAGACGTGCAAATCCCTCAACACTCACCACTGTGTTGCCGGGCATCAACACATCCCTTTCTCTTAGTGTTGAGACGTACAAATCCCTCAACACTCACCACTGTGTTTAGGGCATCAACACATCCTTTTCTCTTAGTGTTGAGACGTACAAATTCCTCAACACTCACCACGGTGTTCCGGGCATCAACATATCCTTTTCTCTTAGTGTTGAGACGTGAAAATTCCTCAACACTCACCACGGTGTTGCCGGGCATCAACACATCCTTTTCTCTTAGTGTTGAGATGTGCAAATTCCTCAACACTCACCACTTTATTTCCAGGAATCAACACATCCTTTCTCTTAGTGTTGAGACGTACAAATTCCTCAGCAGTCACCACTGTGTTGCCGGGAATCAATACATCCTTTTCTCTTAGTGTTGAGACGTGCAAATTCCTCAACACTCACTACTGTGTTGCCAGGCAAACTGCCTCAACAAATTTTCCTCTTAGTGTTGAGACGTTCAAATTCCTCAACACTCATCACTGTGTTGCCAGGAAAAATGCCTCAACACTTCTCTCATTTTATTGTTGAAACGTACAAATTCCTTAACACTCACTACTATGTTGTCATGCATACTGCCTCAATACATTATAGTGTTGACGGCTCCACCACCTCAGCGCTCATCTTTGTATTCAAGGCTCGCTGCACAAACAACACATGACACCCGCACTCGTGGCCAAGATGTATGCGCCAAAGACAAAGATTGCAGATCGCTCATGCCTCTTGCCAAATGTCAATCGAATTTTCCTGGTAATCTTCTCATGTCTTTCCCTTTCGATTTTTTATCCTTTTCTGTCACCATCTCATGCTTACCCCGAAACAATGCCACTGTTACGTGCTAAGCAGGGGACTTAATATTGATGGTGGTTTTTAGTTCAGAGCTAAATTTGTAAAACCCTACATTTAATGTGCCGTCACTCTACAAAGAAATAGAGCCATGTAAAAGTGATGAGTGTTCAACCTCTTCGCTGGCGCATTTATTGAGCAACATATATCCACCAGAATGGTGCATGTAGCAACAATCCCAAATATTCTGTAAATTTCGGCACCCTGCCTATATTATTCAATTAATATAAGTTTCTTTGAATGTGTTCTGTGCTATGCTCCCCGGCTGAACCCTTAATGTTGATATGGTATGACAATTTGTGTTCACTCGCAGCAGAGTATCACGAATTTCCAAGTATCAAGGATAAGGTCCTTGCATAAAGTATTCAATCGGAAAGCATACTGCTCTCTGGCAATGAACTTTAAGAAACTCGTGTCAACACATATAATTCAATCAATTTTGTGATAATTCACAAGATTCAGATATTACCCCGACTAATTTGCAAAAATTAGGGTTTTATGCAATACGTAAAGATATTAGACCTTGCCTGTCGAAATTAAGCCTAGGCGAACTAGGTAATTAATCCGTCATGGATTAGTAGGTGCAAAATCCTACCCAAAATCATAAAACAAGGATCCGTGGAATGGGAGCAGCAACAAAGGGAGGTGTGGCCATGCCATAGGCCAGCCGGCGCCACTTGCAAGTGGCCACACCCATGCTGCTCAAACGGCCCCCTTTCCATCGACCAATCAGGTCGCTTTAAACCCGCCACAGCGTGCTAGAAGTGTGGCCACGCCTTGCTTGCTTGGCTCCATTTCCATCGACCAATCAAAGTCGCTCTAAATGCGCCACACGCATTTAGAATGAGGTCAGGACCATGTTGCTTGCCGGCCCCCTTCCCATCGACCAATCAGGTCGCTCTAAACTTACCACATGCACACTAGAAGTGTGGCCACACCCATGCTTGGTCGGCCCCTCTTTTAATTGACCAATCAGTCGTCCTAAACCTGCCACATCATCAAAAGAGGCAAGGATGCGCCAATACGCTAATTGGCATGCCAAACATGCTAAACGTGCCACTTTACCATAGAAGCATGACGAACGTGGCAACATACCATAAATAGTGCACTTACGTGCCAACCCATCATATATTCGTGGCCAACGCCATAACAGACTTCAATGTGGTTATCCTAACTAGAGACTCGACCTTGCATGGTCGAAACCCAAATTTCAAGTCGTGGTACAAATTATGCCACTTCGGCCCCACAACATGCCTCGAGTCGTGTGCAGACCCAAGAAACCCTAATAAACACGCCATATCATAGCCACCCGTGGAAATCCTTACTCATGTGGCCGTTTCCACATGATGGCATGGCTATGGTTTTTTTTGCATGGCTATGGCACCATTTGCACAAAACGTCGATGCGTCACGCCACATGCCACATGCCGCATGCACTAATTAGGGTTTTGGCATACCAATCCCTAATTCAGGCAAAGTTGCTACGCCAACCAAGCCAAGTAACGTTTCCCAAAGCATTGGGATTGTTGTGGCAACATGGCCAATGTTGCCACGCCACATTTGGGTCTAACACCAATATGCTGAAACAGCTGCCACGGCTACGCCACCGGCATGTCGCTATGCCAGACGCCACTATGCCAATGGCGCCACTTTGCTATACAACAAGATATGGCCATCCTTTCTCATGAGATACAATCTCAATGCATCCAAATTCGCCACCGAACCGATAGACTTGTGGCAAGTTTTAGGTGACCAAGCCGCTTAAATCTCGTGGCCATGGCTACGTAGGCGCCACTTATATCACCGTGCCACCGGCATGCACGAGCTATACCAGTCATGTCGCAGTGCCAGTGTGGGCATACACAAAAACGCCACCGTGCCATTACTAGGCGCCAATGTAAGGTAGCCATAATCAACGGCTACCCTTCCTCATGAGATGCAATCTCAGCCATCCAAGTTCGCCACCGAACTGACTGACTTGTGGCAAGTTTTAGGCGACCATCCAAGACGTGCCTAATAGCATCACATGCTATTTTCCTACGGCAAGACTCTTGACTTTGACTTGCCGCACATAGCAACCTGCTATATGTTTTCCACGAAAACACTCGAGACATCAAAACATGTCACAAACTGGGGGATACTCATCAGGGTATTGGTCTGGCGGTTTACAGCGTACGGCGTGCAATACGCCCGTTATAAGAAATTGTCATGAAGTGGGACAATTAGTGACGGCAAGAAGTAACGGGTGTAAACGGATCCACTTCCTTCATCATGGAAGCATGGGTTTCTGACGGTTATGCGTTACTCCACTCTTTCATCTCCCAATCGTTCCCACTTCCTACGAGACCAGGGTACGTTTAAATATGACTTGTATAAATAGGCTTCACCTATTTCCACCAAACAACAAGTTTTGGTCAGAGAACAACATAATATCCAGAAATCACCAACGAACTGATAGTTTTTGATTCTGCAAGCCATTTCCACTTTCTCGATACAAGTCATAAAATGCCCACACCTTCGTAATTAACCATTCTGGTCTCAACACCTTCTTCGCTTCCCTCCCTAAGACCAAACCTTTCTCCTTCACTTTGTGACCGAAGCAAGCCTGGAACGGCCATTTCTTGGTTTAGGCTAGGATTGTATAGCTTGATCTCTCGAATCAAAAGTACTCCCGTGCAGTGCATTGTTTAGGGTTTAGACTTGTTTCTCATCCACACACCTAAAATTACCAAAACCAGCAGAAACAGTTTTCACCCACAAACAATAGTATCTGTAAATGTAGCCTTGAAACAACTTGCAACAAACCGATCAACCTTGCGCCAAAGATAGCCATCTAGGGTTGATAATGGAAGATCCATCAACAAATATTTCTCGAGGTGGTTCATGAATTTCACCATCAACATAACCAAAAAAATCAATTGAGATTAAGATCGTTTCAATTGATCTCTCAGATCAAGTAATTATCGAGGACCAAGTTTAGCGTAAACAAAATTAGTAATATTGGTGAAAGGTAAAGAGAACTGGAGAGGGGGATCTGATTGATTTGCAGCGGAAGAATTAGATTGCGTTCCCCATGGATTGCGAGTAAAGTTGTTGATGTTACTGTTGTTGATATTGTTGAGGTTTTGCTGTGTCATACTTCGAGTAGTTGCCATTGAAGAATGAGATGAAGAAACAACGAATTTTGATGAAGATAAAAACCAGATCTGAAATCAAGAAAATCAAGAATTGAAATTTTGAAGAAGAACAAATGTTTAATTGATGAAAACAACACAAGTATTGAATTGATTTGATGATGTTTAATTGATCGGTGAAAAAAAATGAAGATCAATTGATCGATCTTTAGAGTCCGATACCATGTAAAGAATGGCATGAAATGATATTCAATTATTAGAGAATGTTTTCAGATAATCGATACAAACCGTCTCGCATACAGTATTAATATGAGAGAGACACCTGTATCGGTGAGAAACAGACCAATCAAGTCAAATCAAGACCTAGTTAGCAACACGGTACTGAGAGGAGTTGGGAAGATATGTTCGGGAATTTTACGGATTTGGATAGGTCGGATTCGGCCAACCGTTCGTTGTTCTGAGTGTAGTTCGGAACGGACACGACGTCTATAATTCGCTTTAGAAATATAAGTTGAGACGGAAAATTCCCGGGTTACATAAAATTAATAAAAGTATATTTTTAAGATTGTATGTAGTTGAAAGAATGATTTAAACCAATTTTATTGTATTATATAGATAATACATTAGGAATAGACAAAACAATCAAATAGCTCAATGGTTTGAGCCTTAATTAGCAAGTAAGAGCTCATGGGTTCAATCCCCACCACCAATTTCTTTTAATAACTCTCAAAAACACTTAAATGGGTTCGAATCACCGAGTCACGTTCAATCGCCGAGTCACCGTCTGAATCACCTAGTCACCAAAGATACCCAATCCCCATATAATGCGCGTAACCTGTTCGGTCTTTGGATAATTCGGCCGAATGCAACGGATTCGCGAATCATTCGCCGAATTGCTAACTAGGAATCAGCATACCTTGACTTAACACACAATATTTCTAACATATCGTGTGGGATGTAAACACGTCTCTATTAGTTAGTTTTTTCTTCTTCTTAAATTGTAAGTTCTTCTAGAAGATAAATGACATGTTTAATTATTATGAGCAAATACGGAGTAGTATTTATTTAGGAAAAGCTCCCCCAACATTTTTGTTCTTTTGTAATAAATCAGAAGCACGTTCCATCAGAAAAATAAATCAGAAGCACGTTTCTTAAAAAATAATATCTACCGCAGTACTGCACTATCCAGTAGGAAAAGCTTATCACTGCCATTGGAGGAGCTTTTGCTTTCTCTGAAGAAGCTCTTACTCCTTGGATTCTAGGTATCTCTCTCCAAAATCATAACATCCATATTATCACTCGAAATTTTCAAACTTGTAATTTTATTTTCTTTTCTAACTTTTGATAAACAAATTTTGTTGGATATTTGCTTTCAGGGTTTGGTAGTTTATATAATGGATTCGTATTCAAGCCCTAGAATTGGAACCAACAATTTGTTTCATTATGCCCTGTTCTTTCTTCTCATTGCCTCCCATGTTTCCGTTACTGTTTCAGCTCAGGTAAAGGGGTTCTATTCTCATCAAGAAATTAGCTTAATTTTTGTTCTTATTAACTTTGGAGGGTCCAAGTAGTAAAGTAAGTAGAAGCAAAAAACGCACCAACATTTTTAGAAAGCTTAACCTTTATATCTGCTTTGTAGTTAAAGAGACCAGTGAATGGGACCTTGGAGGTGGTGCTGGTGGATGCTAAAGGATTAGGTGATACTGAACGTTTCTCTGGTGATTGGATCTACTATTCCTTCGTTTTATTTTTAGCAAAGAAAACTTTTGTTATACTTCTTTCCTTGTTTATATGTTTGTTTTACTTTCCAAATGTGGGGTTTAATAGTGGATTACACATATTAATTAGTATCAGCCCAGCCCTGTTGTGTATCTAGTGAAAACTGAAAATGATAATATAAGATAGGAATTTTAAAATTAAGGTTTAGAAATTAGTTTTCTGATTATTTTTCTTTGATCAGTTTGCAATTTTTTTTTTCTTTTCTTTTCTTTTTGCTTTTTGGTAGTCTGATTATGAATCGTTGATACTGCAGGAGGGATAGATCCGTATGCGGTGATCAAATACAAAGGCCACGAACGAAATAGCACTGTTGCTAAAGGTATGTACCTTGTACATAATGTGCCTAAATCCTACTTCGGTGTATCAAAATGACCCTAACTCAACTGCACTTGGCTCCAAAAACAAACTTCACTTGACTATTGTAGAAAAGGAGACTATTACTATTAACCATGTTGTAAGGATAGGTACTAATATGTAAAAGTGTGCCCATTGCATTTCCAGAAAAATTACATTTGACCATAGACCCTGATAAGCATTATTTGTTCCTAATAGGGTCTAAGTTAGCAGGTTCGTTTACTAACACTATTAAATTGCTAGTCCAGAGCATCCATGTCCACATTGTCCAGTAAATGACCACAATAATGACAATGTGTGCAACTAAGACGATGGTTTCAAAATTGTTAACACAGGAGCAGGAAGCAAACCAGTGTGGAATGAAAAGTTTTCTTTCAGGGTGCAATATCCAGATAATACTGGTGCCAATGGGTACAAGCTCATCCTCGATATATGGGACAAAGATAGTTTTACTTCTGACGATTTCATTGGTGAAACAGTGTAAGCAACTTAACCATCTTCTCAACCATATATCCAATCGGTTAGTAGACTACCATTACGGCTAGATCAAATGTTATATTGTACCCATGACACCTTTACAACATACATGCATACATACAGATGAAATACGTTGAAAAAAGATCACACTAATTGGCTACTGTACTTAGCTGACCACATGATGTGGCATTCCACCTGGTGAAATTTTATAGATTGCAAGCTCTTTTATCTATATAGAACAATAGGACACTCAAGAGATGTACGAGCATAGTAGATAGTGTTGTTCCTACGGAGCTCCTAAAGCTCTCAAATATATACTGTATTATTAGTGAAGAAAGACTCTACTTTAACACAATTCTCATTCTTTATTAGTCTATCTTTCTTGAATTACAAATGAAAGTACAACTGCCTTATAGGCTTTGTTAGCCGACCTCGACTACCACTAGAGTTCTCTACATATTTCTTTTCTGATCTCTAACTAGTTATCTGGTTCACATTACAACCGACCAGGTACGCTCTAAATTTATTTTGACTTCAAGCAAACAGACTTTGCTAGACATGGATTAGATTGTGACAGATTACATTCCAACACCGCCTTTAAATGACAGATTGTGATTGTATTGGACTATACATGTGCAGGATATATGTGGATGATCTGTTGGCCTTAGGAGTAGAAAAGGGAAAGGCTGAAATGCACCCTACCAAGTACAGGGTCGTTGCCTCTGACAAATCGTACAATGGGGAGATACGAGTTGCCCTATCTTTCACCCCCATAAGGTGGGGACTATATATGTTTACAGCCGAATTCAAAAAACTAAAAGATAATATGTGACTGTGGATTGGGCAAAAGTCGGGGTACATACCGATTTTGAGTTTTGACAATTGGAGAAACTCTTATAAATCTAAGAAGCTTATGTGCGGTGAAACTGTGTTTTGGATAGGTTTCACTTTGAGAAAATTGATGTCTCTTTATTGTTATATATGAACAGGTAAGTCAAGGTGGATATGAGGAGAAAGAACTTGGAGGATGGAGACATGGTTTGCACCCCCACCACCATGGTAAGGATGAGGGGGATTTGGACTACTCAGATACTTCCGATGTATTGAACTAAAAGTTTGAACACCTCTTTCTACTTGAACCTTGGACCCTAATTATCTGATTAATCCAGAAACTCTTAAATGCTTATTGAGGGGTTGCCTTAAAATTAAGTTTTAGCCTATTTCTCTTTATCACAAGCTAAATTTTTTAACAGCTCTGTTCAGTGTTTCTCCATGTTAGTGCATTCACTGTTTATCAGGCTAGCCTACTCAGATATCTTTTTTTTTTTTTTTTTTTTTTTTTTTTTTGGTTAATCATACAGAAATTAAACCAAAGTTGAGACATCTCTGTTACAGTTGAGGCATTAGAGATATCTAATGCTGTAGATTATAAACTTGGGTTAATCAAAAGTTTTGTAGCTTCTTTAACCAAAAGATCAGCTACTTCATTCCTACATGGGTTAATGAACTTGGACCCAATAAACCTCCATATTCTGTTATGACTTGTTTAATTGCTACCCATCGCCAGCTGAAAGGATTATAAAACTTAAACCCAAAAACTCTGCACCCTTTTGCAGTCACCTTCGATTGGAGGAATTCATCGAGGCTTTCTCCTTTGCCTATTTGCAGTTTGAAGCACAGCTAGTCAGCTACTGCTTCTGAAAAAGCTGTGAATTGTCCTCCTCTACCCCCTTCAAGGATGTCTGTTGAGTCACGAAGAACCAAACCGTGGCCCGCATGGTTTAAATGGATAACCATGGTCCATGAGGCATCAACATTTACATTTAAGAGAATCCATAATGCCCTCTGTACAACACCACAACATGCGTTGCATCATAGGGTGTACTGCATAAACGAATCATTTTTTTTCTTTTTCACTGGTGAAATAGAAAACTCATTGAAGATAGAAAATTCATTCAAAATGGGTACTTAAGAGGGGTGCCTCAAGAACTGACATTGGTATTGAAAATAGAAAAATATCTCTTCACCTTTACAGATACACAGGGTTGGTGTATATAACCACCAACCAACAGACAAGAGAGACAGACCACGACAATAGAGACGCGTGTCAAACGATAAAGATAACAGAAAAGATAACAGATATAGGGCAGACTGTAACAGATATGGGACAGACAATAACAACCCCTCAAATATGTCAATTACCCCCCCTCAAGCCGTACTCGGTTTGTAAGTCGTTGAGAGCTAAAAACCTGCAGCTTGTCCTTCAACAGAGAGAATCGAGGTCCATGAAGCCCTTTAGTGAAGATATCAGCCAATTGAGCAATGGTGGAAATATAAGATACCTTCAAAGTCTTAGCCTGTACAAGCTCTCGACAAAGTGAAAATCCAAGGCCATATGCTTCATTTTACCGTGAAAAACAGATTGGATGCCGAGAGATAAAGCACTAATGTTGTCACACACCGCAGATGAGGTGGAGCAGAAGAAAGATAAATAGGTCTTTAAGTAGTTGACATAACCACACTATCTCAAGCAGAGTTAGCTAAGGCCCCGTACTCGGCCCTTCCCGCAGTTGATCCGCCACAGTGGACTGCTTCTTCAGCCCAGTGAAATTGGGTTATGGCCAAAGAAGATGCAGAACCTGAAGTAGATCGTCTCGTCATCAGGATTGCCACCCAATCAAGATCACTAAATCCCCGTAAAGTTTGAAGTCCTTTAGAGAAAAAGAGACCATGATCCAAAGTTCCCTTGATGTATCCGAGAATTCTCTTTGCAGTGACCATGTGAACAAGTGGTAGGTTGATGCATAAATTGGCATACTTGATTCACAAATAAACCGATCTCAGTGCCCGGGTCCATGTGAGGTATCGTAAGGCGCCAACAAGAGACCCGAACTCGGCTGGATTGGAGAGAAGAATTCCATCAAGAAATGAGAGTTTAGTGGTGGTGGAAGCAGGAGTAGAGCATGCCTTAGCACCAACAAGTTGAGTTTTGTCCAATAGATCCAAGGCATATTTAGTCTGACAGACAAACAAACCTGAGGCATTCCGTTTCACTTCAAGGCCCAAGAAGTAATGCAGAGCACCAAGATTCTTGACTGGATATTGAGAGCTTAGAGAATCAATAACTGATTGACAAAAAGCTGAAGAAGAGCCAGTGATTAAAATATCATCAACATACACTAGTAAGTAAGTGAGGATGGAGCCATGTTTGTATACAAACAAGGAGGTATCAGCTGATGAAGTTTGGAAGCCCAGGTCAAGAAGAGAAGCATGTAATTTGGCATACCATGCCCTTGGAGCCTGTTTAAGGCCATATAGGGATTTGTGGAGTTTGCAGACATACTCAGGATGGTCTTTGTCAATGAAGCCTGGTGGTTGAGTCATAAATACCTCCTCCCTGAAGATCCCCATGCAAAAAGGCATCTTGATGTCCAATTGAGTTAAGTTCCAGTTGAACTGCACAGCCAGTGAGAAAATCAACCTGATGGTTGTTGGTTTAGCAACTGGGATAAAGGTTTCATGATAGTCTAAGCCCTCTTGCTGATGGAAGCCTTTAGCAACAAGCCTGGCCTTGAATGTGTTCACAGAACCATCTGGATTTTGCTTGATTTTGTATACCCATTTGCACCCCACAACATTTTGACCAGGACAGGGAGGTACTTTAGTCCAAGTGCCAGTTAATTGTAAAGCATCATGTTCATTGTGCATTGCAGTGATCCACTTAGGATTCTTAATGGCTTGAGAGAAGCATGTTGGAGTCAAAGGAAATGTGGAGTTAAGATAGGACTCTGGCAGTTTATGATGAGTGGCAAAGTACATTTTTGGTTTAAAGATCCCAGATTTACCTCTGGTTGTCATGGTGTGAGAGTTTTGAGTAAAGGAAACTGGAGTTGGTAAGGATGGAGAAGGTAGGGAGAGAGGAGAAGCAGGTGTAGTGGTTGAAATAGATGAGGAGTGATCAGATGGAAAAGAGGTGGAAGTGAGTAATGAGATTGGAGATGAGGACAGATTCAGCAATGTAGAGTAAGGAAAGCAATCCTCATTAAAAGTGACATGCCTAGAAACATAAACTTTGCCTGAGATAGGATCTAGACACCTGTAGCCCTTCTGTCTAGCAGCATATCCAAGAAAAACACAATGAATGCTTCTAGGTGCAAGTTTGTGTGAGGAATAAGGTCTCAACCATGGAAAGCAAGAGCAGCCAAAGCTTTTAAGAAAATGATAATCAGGCTTTTTCTTAAATAGTTTCTCAAATGGGGACAGAAAATTGATTGACCTAGTGGGTAGTCTATTAATGATGAAATTAGCTGTGAGAAAAGCATCAACCCAAAATGAATCAGGGAGATGAGAAGTAATTAAAAAGGTTCTACCAATGTCCAAGATATGTCTATGTTTAGCTTCTGCAACACCATTTTGTTCAGAAGAATGAGGACAAGTAACTTCATGTCTAATACCATGAGTAGTAGTAAATGCAGCCAGTTCATTGTTGATAAACTCTCCTCCACCATCTGATCTAATACAAACTATGGTAGCAGATAACTCATTTTCTATTTGAGTTTTGAAGTTAAAGAAAATTGTCTTGAAGTCAGATTTGGCAGACAAGGGAAATAGCCAACAAAACTTAGAAAAATCATCAATAATGTTGACATAATATGAAAAACCACTATTAGAGAGAACAGGTGAAGGCCCCCATAAATCCATATGAAGTAATTCAAGAGGTTTAGTAGTACAACTAGAAGATAAAGTAAGTGGAAGTTTATGAGATCTTCCTAGTTGACAACTATCACAGAAGATAGGTGTAGCTATTACATTAGACTCATTTAAAGTAGAACAGACTCTTTGTAGAGTTTGAAAAGAAGGATGAGCAAGCCTATGGTGCCAGATAGCTGAGGAAGACTTGACAAGATGTGGGAGGGCTTTAAAACCGGTGGAGTGAAAATTGATGGGATAAAGGCCATTTCTATGTGGTCCCCGGCGTAATCTTCCCACTCTGAAGATCCTGCACAGAATAGCCAGCAGGAGTGAAGGTTATAGAGCAGTGGTTATCACTAGTGAACTTGTGGACAGATAGAAGGTTTGAGGTGGCTTTTGGAACATGTAGTATATTCTGTAGTGTAAACCGACCGAGAAGGAGTGGAAATAATGAATTACCAATAGAGGAAATGGGCATACCTTCACCAAAGTGGCAGATTGTATATATTCATAGCCATCATAAGAAGTATAGTCTTCAATTGGATATGCAAAGAGAAGTAACATGTTGGTTGGCGCCACTATCAAAGATACCATGGATTTTCACCAAAGATGTTGGTCAAAGAAGCATAGCATGAAGACGTGGTGGATTTTGCTTTGGTAAGCAAAGTTGAGTCTATGTGTACATTCTGTGAGCAAGATGACTTGTACTACCACATAGCTGACATTTAATTTTCTCACCAGTTGTTTGTAAAGATGAAGGTGGTGGTGTGGACATAGGTATAGGAGAAGCATAGCCTCTAAATGGTGGTGGTGGTGGTCTTGTTGGATATGATGGATATGAAGGATAAGAAGGAGCATATCCTTGAGATGGTGGATAATAGTTTGGATTAAATGGTTTTCGCCTCCGTAATTGACACTATGACCACCTTTAAAAGGATAAGATGGTACAGAGGTAGATTGAGGTCTAAAATGAGACATAAAGGCTTTATTCTCAGAATCATGAATTATGGAAGCAGATCTAGATTTGATGACAATTTCTTCACTGAGAAGTAGATTATGCAATTCAATGGATGTAACAGGTGGGTATCGAATGCGAATTGATGTAGCAAACGAATCATAGGATGCGCGTTAAGCAGATAAAATTGTAACCACCATTTCACTATCACTAATAATAAGTCCCAAATCGCAAAGAAGAGCATCAACAATTTTACGAATCTCATTGAGATAGTTAGTGATAGAATCATTACCCAATCTGATTGACTGTAGTTTTGTTCTGAGCTGAATTGTATGAGTTGCTGAAACTTGCGAGAATCTACCCTCGATCTTGCTCCACAGTTCATGAGAGGTTTGAGCTCCAACAAAGTAAGGAATTACAGAGTCAGAAATTGTTGAGTTTATAAGCAAAATCAGTGTTGTGTCTTCATCTTGCCATAGAGTGTAGGCTGGATTAATATGATCATTGTTCTCATTATGTCGAGATGTATATTTGGCAGGACATTCTCTAGATCCATCGACATAATCAGCAACACGAAATTTTGTGAACAAAGCAAGGAGGAGAGATTTCCATGTGAGGTAATTGTTCTCAGTAAGTTTCAATTGAATGATATTAGAAAGTTGATTAAAAGGTGTTTTAGAAATAGATCTAGTCTCCATTGTTAAACCAGAAAAGTAAAATTGATTGAAGAGATATTAACAAAACAGGATAACAAAACAGGATTGATTCAATTGAAGAAACAAGGAAATTGGTTGAAAATTGGAGATGAATCAGAGAGAATAATAGTAACAGCGGAAGAACAGATTTGGATCAAGAGCAATGCTCTGATACCAAACTGACATTGGTATTGAAAATAGAAAAATATCTCTTCACCTTTACAGATACACAGGGTTGGTGTATATAACCACCAACCAACAGACAAGAGAGACAGACCACGACAATAGAGACGCGTGTCAAACGATAAAGATAACAGAAAAGATAACAGATATAGGGCAGACTGTAACAGATATGGGACAGACAATAACAACCCCTCAAATATGTCAATTACAAGCTGATGATTATAACTGAACAAAATGGGAAACCAAAAAGAAATTCGGTTACCCAGGAATAAAAACACAAAAAAAATTACAGAAACCGGTATAATGATTCTCATAAAGAGTGAGCCCAAACATCTTTGTATTCCATTTGTTTACTGCATAAATGAATCATGTCTATGCTCCAAACAAAAATAGAAAGAAAAAAGAGAAAGAATCATCGTCAATCTCCACAAAATACTTAGACGAGTTATTCCACAGGAGAAATCTGATCCGTGTGGAATTAATTCAGTATGAGAGCTTGATAAGACCAAGATAAGAAACTTGGAAAGCATATTTGTTTGGATAAAAAGTTCTCTCGGGGATCATTCCGTTCACGTCACCTAAACGATATACTCGATAAAACAACGTAATTTCCTACTATCTTGCGGCGTAGTTTTGAGTACATGCATGAATTAAGACCATGTTACTTGTAATTTGGCAGACGACTTCCAAACATTTGACTGCCATACTACCTAATCTCTTTGAAAAACTAATAATTTAATAAAGCCACCACTACAATTACGCTTGCAAAAGTTAACTGTTTCTCATTTTTAAGTTCCCATATATAAAGATAGATGGAAAAACCATTTGATCCCCATAAACACAAACGCTTTTACAAAAAAAGAGAAAAAGAGATAGAGACTGAAGACTGAAGACTCAGAGTTGCTAAATCAGTTTAAGAAGCTCTAATAAATTACAAAGAGGAATCAGAGATTAAGAGATAAACCATGACAAGAGGGATACTTGAGGTGTTGCTTATTGCTGGTTGTGATTTAAAGAAGGCCCATTTCTTCGGTATATACTCTAGTTTCTTGGTCTTGTATGCTTTCTGAAATTTAGTTCTGGAATTTTTTATTTTTTTTGGTTTTGGCTAGTTGAACAGGTTTTGTATGGTGAATTCATAAATTGTAGGGAAAAGGAATCCTTATGTAATAATAAAGTATGGTTATCATAGTCGGACGAGCAAGATTGCCCAAGGTAATTTTGATTGCTTATTTAGTTTAGTCATGTAGTATTAAGTTAAAATTGATTTACGGATAATCGAAACGATTTAGAATTAGTGCATGCAAACTTGCAGGAAAAGGACCGCATTCGCGAAGGAAGAGGGTATGGGACGAAACATTTACATTTGATGTCGATTATCCAGATGCTGAACTTAAAAAAGACCATGAGTTGAAAATCTCATTCACGGTCATGGAGAGAAGTCATAGTTGTTGCTTCATTAAGGACACATTCATCGGAGAAGCGACGTAAGTATTTTATTTTGAATAACTTCAACGTACTGTATTTCAATGGTGATGTATTTCTTATGAAGAGATTTGTGTATATATATTCATGTTATCTTTCCAGGGTTTACATAAAGGACTTACTGTCGCTAGGAGCAGAAGTGGGAAAAGCTGCAATAAGACCGACAGAATACCGAGTTGTCCTCCGTAACAAGGTATACCATGGAGAAATTCGAGTGGCCGTATCATTTCGAAAGGTAGAAGATGAGAAAGATCAAGATGTGGGAGGATGGAAAGAAAGTTCAATCACTGATAAATGAGTGAATACTAATTAACTATATAATTTACTCATCAGGAAGACCGGAAGAGAGCATTCTTTCTTTCTTTCTTTGTTTTTTTTTTTTTTTTCATAAAAATAGAGGAGATCCCCTTTAATATTACACATTCATAATTCTTGTCATAATAGGCACTGTATTTGACCAAGAAATGTTTTCATTGAAATACTGAGAATTAAAAAAGTTCAAAAGATATCCTAGATCCTCTCCTTTCCAACTTTTTTGGAGAGATTAAAAGTATTACAATAAGTTGCGGTGATTAGCTGCCCACATTATATTTAGTCCAGTAGATAAAACAAGTTCTGAAATTTTAAAGTTTATGACTTCCCCATTGGTTTGAAAATCATTGCTAATAGAGTATCGATGTTTCCTAGCTTCAACATACATTCCTTTCAGCAGCATCAAAGTAGGCAGAGAATCACTTTCGAAAGCCACCTCATGACCACTCCATTCTATTGCCCAATGGAAAGCTATCTCCGCTCCCCTCCTCTCTAATTCCTCCCTAGTATTGCAATTGCAAGTGGCTCCTTTGGCTTCAATTGTGTAGCCTGCAAAATCTGTAAGAGTTATATATATACCAACACCGGAAGAAGAAATAGGATTCATCATAGTTAAAGCTATGCTGAAATTGTAAACAATTTTGGATTCTATTATTCTGTTTTCAGCTGTGCAAATATTCAGACCATCGTCCTTCATAGGATTGTAGTATAAGGATTGAAAGATACTATAACCTGGGGTTGTTACTGTAGATAAGCTATTGATATATTTAACTATCTTGTTAGCCGTCTGCGCACTATTTTGTTTCTCTTTTCTAAAGACCCAATCACATCTGGATTTCCAGATGTGCCAGGTAATGATGCTACAAAATTCAGGCCACCGCATCACCAAGCCACTTCTAGAGGTATTAGAGTACCAAGAATTTAACCAATCGTGAAAAGTCAAACTATTTTCAGCCACATAATCCATAGTAAAATTTAAATGCAACCAAACCTGTTTAGCAAAATTACACGTCAGGAAAAGGTAAGTTAGAGATTCCTCGCCACTGTTACAGAGGGTACAGGTGGTATTTATATAAGGAATGACTGAAGCCACCCTTAAACTATTTGGGAGGATAGCATTAGCTGCTTTCCAAACAAAAGTTTTAACTGAGGGTGGAACATTCAATTTCCAGATTTGATTCCAGTCCCTACTATTATCACCCGTAGAGTTGAGATTGTTATACATCGATTTTACCATAAAATTACCTTTAGTACTTAGAGCCCATTATGTTGTATCATCATTCCTAGCTGATAGATTTATTTTACAAATACAATCTATAGTGTCCTGATAAAAGCAGATTCTCAGCTTTTCCATATCCCAAGTAATCACATCAGTTATCAAATGACTTACCGTTATTATATCTTCAGCTCCCCTACTTGGTTCCTGAATGGGAGGTTTAATTCCTGGAATCCAGTAATCATTCCAAACATTTATCATGGTTCCTCTACCTACTTTCCATAGACAATGTTTTTGTATTTGTTCAACACCATTGAAGATGCCTTTCCAACCCAACTGTCCCTATGGTTTGGTTTTGTTTTCATATGGAGAATATCCGTATTGGGGTAGTATTTAGCTTTTAACAGTTTAGCACATAATGAGTCTGGATTTTCTTTAAACCTCCATCCCATTTTTGCTAGCATGGCAAGATTAAAGTTTTCGAGGTTTTGAAACCCCATTCCTCCCTCTTCTAGGAACTTACAAACAGACTCCCAGGCTTTTCGAAAGACCCTTTTTTTTCCTTGTTTGTTTTTCCCTTTTTCATTCTTCCCCCACCAAAAATCTCTTTGGAGGTTGTTTAATTTTTACAAATCTTTCTAGGAATTTAAAGCAACTCATTTGGTAGACAGTAAGCGAGGAGGTAACATTTTTTATCATGACCGATTTACCAGCAGTGTTTAAATTTTTTCCATTCCAACCAACTAGTCTATTAAGCATTTTTCCAATAAAGGTTCAAAACTTTAACTTTAGATTTATTAGTAAACAAAGGAGCTCCTAAATATCTATCATCTAGGGGTATTGCCTTAACCCCTAAGATCTGTTGTATCTCTAATTTAAAGATAGGATTAGTTCTAGGGATAAAAAAGACACCGGACTTGCTAAGGTTTATTAATTGGCCAGAAGCATCGCCAAAATCAGAGAACAGTTTGATTAATTTAGAGATGGTAGTTATGTTAGCCTCACAAAAAATTAAGCAATCGTCGGCAAACAATAGATGACTTACCGACGGGGCATTTTTACAAATTTTTATTCCTTTGATGAGACCAGAAGATTCGGCATGAATAATAGTTCTAGACAACGCTTCAATACAAAACAAGAAAAGATATGGAGATAACGGATCTCCCTGTCTTAAACCCCTAGAGGGTTTAAAGAAAGTAGTAGGAGAACCATTAAGAAGGACAGACAGAGAAGTCGTAGAAATGCATTCAAACACTAGATTGCACCAAAATTCAGAAAAAACACATTTTAGTCATAATGGCAATGAGAAATTTCCATTCGACTCTATCGAATGCCTTAGACATGTCAATTTTTAGACCCATTAGCCCATTTTCTCCATCTTTTCTTCTCATAGTATGTATTAGTTCATGCGCAATAGTTATATTGTCTGAAATTTGTCTCCCTGGAATGAAAGTCGATTGAAAAGGGGATATTATCTTACTTAGCATTCCTTTCATTCTATTAGCCATAAGTTTAGAAATGATTTTGTAGATTGTATTTCCTAAAGCTATTGGTCTAAATTAAAGTAGGAGTTGTGGGATTTAAGGTCTTAGGGATGAGAGAGATAAAGGTTGCGTTAATTTCTTTTAGAAGATGGCATGTTTTGAAAAAGATTGAATCATTTTAATTAGGTCGTCTCTATAATATCCCAGTTTCTTTGAAAAAGAATGGGAGAAGCCATCCGGACCCGGACTAGTGTTTGGTTCCATACTAAACAGAGTTTTCCTAATCTCAATTATGGAAGGGGTTTCATGAAGCATTTGTTGTGCCGAGGGGTTCATATTGATCCTCAAGGCATTCCAGACCGGCATCGAAAACAAAAACTACACATTCAACTAAGCTAATGCACATAGAACACATAAGACACAGAGATTTAACGTGGTTCGGCAATGTGCCTACATCCACGGGCACCAAAACACGTCATTCACATATCATAGAATACATGATGCACATGACACTCAACACCTGTAGGATCAGAATATCGCAACACCAAGACCCTTGCGAAATCCATAAACGACACACTGCGAAGATATCGCAGATTGGTAATAAAAGTGATGCAACGGATGATGACAGCCTGAACACGAGAAAGATGTGAAGACCTAGCGTGATTTAGGAGTGTTTCGAGATTTAACATTTGAATACTTGCGAGAGTGTCGCAAGTCAGATCCGAAAATAAAGGACATCTTAGTTGTCATCCACTATGTAATGTCCTATATAAAGAGCCGAACAGGCTTAAGAAAGGAGAGAGATCTTTTTAGAGTGGAGAGAAATTTTAGGGGAGAGAGAAAAGTCTAGAGTAGCAATTATATTCTTGATTTCATTTCCTTCTTGTAAAATTTCAAACTGAATTAATAAAGAGATTGATTGTTGATCTTAAAGATGTATTGAATATTACGAATTCTTGTGAGGTGTGTATTGTAGGATTTCCTGCAATTACATATGGCGCTAGAAATAGGGAATGAAGATTGATATTGTGATTGGAAAGAATTTGGAATAATAGATAAAGAATTTCATATAATTCTCAAAAAAAAAAAAAAAAAAAAAAAAAAAACTCATCAAGATTGAAAAATGGCTAGAAGAAGATATGCATCAAAACAACCAGCAACTGTTAGAAGGAGTAGGAGACTTGCTGGATAAGGAGAGACGAAATGGAGGAATCTTCAAGAATGAACAAAAGGAACAATGGAGAAAATCGAGTCCAACCGCCAATTCAACGTACACCAATACAAAATAGAACTGTGGATTATGATAGAGTGAGTGTACATACTTGGCGATCAGATTCTGTAGATGAAATAGGAAAAGAGCAGAAATTAGGAGGCAATGGACAAGAGGAGAGAGACCAAGAAGTAATTGGAGGAATAATTCATGGAAATGAAGAAATTGCAGCATTAGAGGCATTGAGGCAAACAATACATGAAGAAAGGCGGTTAGAATTAGAAGAACATGCGAATTTGACAAGGCAAAATCATGAGTTGAGGATGGAAAACATGAGATTACAAAATAGAAAGTCAAGAAGCACTACAAGATCAAGTTCAAGATCAGTTAGAGAAGAAATAAGACAAAATTTTCCTATAGAAAATGCTAATGAAGAAACTCGAGAGGGAATACAAAATCCAGGCGAAGAACGTCGCGAAGGAAAAGAAATAATGGAAGATCGATATATCCAACGTGCTGAAACTCTTCAAAACGGGCAAAATGATAGAAATCAGGGAAATAGACACCGTCAGGGGCGAAATAATCAAGATGGCGAAGAAAATCAGGAAGAAGGAAGGAGAATATTACATGGGAGATAAATACAAAGAAATGAACGAGTAATTGAAGATGAAATTGAAAGACACTATACTGAACAAGCACATCTAGCTCGCGAGAGGGAAAGACTAAGACCGAAGTGGAGGAACAAGAACTACAAGAGGCAATTCGACAGAACAATCATGATAATCGAGAAAGGAGGCGTGAGCGAAATCGTAATCCTAATAATGTTAATATCAATGAAGAATATGATAGAGTACAAAAGAGAATTGAAAGGCGGCAAAGAGGAGAAAATGAGAGATATAACGGTGTGCGAATTCATGAAAGAAGTGAAAGAGAAGATCGCAGAGAAAGACGAGAAGAAAATGATGAACAAGAAAGTCAAAACAGGACATGAACGAGAAGAAGAGAGGCAGAGTTAAAAAGACCAATGGATACAAATTCTGGTATAAATGAACAAATTTTGAGAGAGTTAGCGGAAATGAGAGGAATGATAAATAATAAAAGAGAAGGAGGTAAGAGACAACTGGATGAAGCCATAGAGGAAGCTGCTAAAACTCCATTCACACAAGAAGTACAATCAGGAGGAATACCCCCAAAGTGCAATTTACCTGCGTTAACCAAAGATTTTTGATGGAACAACATGCAAGTACAACACATCAAAGCTTATGTGAGATGTATGCTACAATGGGAGAATCATGATGCAATATTGTGCAAATATTTTGCATCAAGTTTAACAGAGAGGCCTTAAAATGGTTTGAAGGTTTTCCAAAGAATACTATAATATCTTTCAACCATTTGCAATCTATATTTTTAGGGGCGTATATAAGTAACAATTCCTCGCGACCGGCATTGAAGATGTATTTGGGTTAAAATAAAGAGTTGGCGAAAGCTTGAAGCATTTAACCGTGAGATGGAAGACAATGTGTAGTGATATGGCTGGTCGTGTGGACGAAAGATATCTCATTCTCGTCATTCATTAACGCTATGTTCGCAACCAATCTTTTATACATTCAAATTTTGAGAATCAAGAATACGAACACAATGACCGAGTTGCGTGAACATCGGAGGAGTATATTACTCTTGAGGAAAAGCAAAATGAGATGGAATCATACCCCATTGCGAACAAAAGTTCAAAAGCAGCGAATGCAAGCTTGTTACCCAAGTTGATAAATACAGTGGCGAGCACCTCGCAAGGGCAACAAGAGAGGATAATGGGTGATAATCAGCAAAAGCTAGTAGCTATGGGGAGTCGTGATCAAGAAGAATTCGAGAGAGAGAGAGAGAGAAACTTCTATAGCCGTGGTGGAAATAACAAAATCCAAAGACTTGATCATCCGCAAGAAACTTATGGAGGTCAGAGGCAAAACTATCACAGAGGACAACGAAGTCACAAGGTAATATGGGAAGAAATCAAAATGCCACCTTTGAATGCTAGTGTGGAGAAGATATGGGAAGCTATAATCCTAATGGAAAACATACCCTCACCATGGAACATGGGAAGTGAACCACCTCCAAGCTACAAAAGTAATGAATTTTGCTCTTATCATCATTTCCATGGACATACAACAAATGACTGCAGAAATATAAAGAGAATCATCCTCAAGATGATAGATCATGGAAAATTAAATCACTTTCTAGTAGGACAAACGCAAACTCAAGCATTACCACCTCCTCCAGATATTAGCAAGGCAAACACAACAAAAGAAAGAAAACATTTGTGATTGAAGTTGGCGCAAAGACAAAGAATGTTTTGTAACTCTATCGTACACTCATACAAGATAATTGAAGATTTTCACAATAACACTCTCGAGCGAGGTTTTCGCAATAGATGCCGATAATAGAGAAATAATGAACATTGCGAAGACATCGCCACCTTTGGAAGAATGGCAAAAGCGGACTATCTCTTTTATATAGAAGAAGTACCGAGGGTGGAGAAATGCACGACAACCCATTAGTGGTAAGATTGGAGATTAACCCTAAACCTAGCGAGGATGAAGATGATGACGCTGAGAAGTCATGGGCAATCAACAGAATTTTGATCGATACTGGAAGTTCTGTGAATATCCTTTTTTATCACACTTATAAAACTATGGGAGGGAAAGATGAAGATCCAATACCTTCAACTTACAAAATCTATGGTTTTAACGGTACTGCAAATAAGCCTAAAGGAGAAGCTCATATGCGAATTCCACTGAAAGGATTATCCTCTGAAATTTTATTCTGTGTAGTCGATGTGGAATCACCATACAACGCATTGATTGGACGACCTTGGTTACATGAGATTCTAGGTGTGGCATCGACTTTCCATCAATCTATCAAATTTCCTCATCCCAGTGGTATTGGCATCATAAAAGGAGATTGGGTTGAAGGAAAGAAGTGTTATGAAATTGATGTAGAATCTTGTGAAGAAAGAGCTGCGAAGAAGAAGAATTGGAAACATTGCATCAAAGATAAACAAAAGAGTGAAAGATTAATGGTAGATACAATAGAACAGAGAGAAGAAGAAACTCTGCGAAGCCAAGTCATATTGAAGATAAGAAGTGGCGAGAATCTCGCAACAGACAAGAAAATGACAGACAAATTCAAAAATGCAGAGGCAAAAAGTAGCAGAAGTAAGAGACTTAAACAATAAATGTACTTGTTGACTGCCGAAGTAGAAATTGGGAGGAGAAAGAAAAATGTATGATTGTTGATCTTAAAAAAATAAATAAAAAAAAAAAAAAGTTATTATGAATAAAAGAGATGAGATTGCGAAAGAGAACTGATATGCAGAAGAAGAAAATATATTTTATGAATGATAAAGATGAGATTGCGAAATTACAAAAGAGCTTATAAGAATCAACAAAATAATCAACAAAATAATCAGACAGAGGCGAACCAACTATGGCGTACACCTAGTTCGCGAAATCAAAATTTCACAAGAGGCAAATGTAAGACCTAAACTGCGTCATAGAAGGGGGTACCTATTGCATGGCTCAGGGAAAAGGTTACACCGCCCCTGGAACCTGAGTCATGGAGATTTGGGGTCAATAAAGCCCATCCAGGAGAGATACCTTGGATTTTCAATCTAAGCTTACGACTTAGATTGGACGACCGAGGGTCTCTTCAAAGGAGTCAGCATTTGATCAAGGCGCCGAGGTACACGGTTGAGCCAAGAGTGCCTGGGTCATTTGAAGTGTCTCATCCATTCTTGGCAAGTCTTGGCTTATCCGCACTCGGCCGAAGAAAACTCCACTTAGGGTGCAGTCTCGTAACCATAAGCCCTATAGGCAAAAGGGATAAGAGGTCTGAAAAAAACCGGTTGTTGTTAAGACCGGATGGGAGGAGCTAGCCTTGTATGGCGAAGTACGCCTCCTTGAAGGGGCAACTGTGGGGAAGATAAGGGAGGCACCCTCCATTAGGGGAGGCGATAAGTGTCTTAAGACACAAATGTCATGAGGCTTTATTTTCGCAAGGAAATTTAGGCTTTTCATATTTGTGCGACAATCCTGAAGAGGCAATAATACAAAAGACAAAGATAAGACGAGATCAATGGGTCAGTACATGAAAGTGTAAGGACATCCTGCGATTTCGTCGCAAGACGACAATGTCATGGGGCTTTATTTTCGCAAGAATTTTTAGGCCTGTCATATTGTCGCAACAAAAATTTCAAAGAAAAGAGTTAAGGCAAGATCAATGGGTTTTTGCATGCAAATGCAAAGACGTCCTGCGATTTTGTCGCAATGACAAGAGGTGGCGCAATAATACCTTTAACTAGGAAGGCAAAATAAGACAACATAAGAGAAAAACAAAAAAGGAAATCTTGGAAGAAACCAAGATTTCCTTACTTGTGAAAATTCAGCAGCAACAACTGCGATATTGAGGCATGAATACATATCATTATTCGAAAGTAACTTGCTCAATCTTTCATTTGAATGCAAATAACAGAGGCAAGTATGGGAATGTATAGAATAAAAACATGTTATTTGTCTTCATATGATAGATTTACGCACTCATAAAATGAAAGGTTGATAATATATTGATTAATTATATTGCAAAAAAGAATTGCTCATTTAACATGTGCAGAAAGGAACAACAAAGGTAGAGCTTGTATTTGAAGACCCAAGAAATTCGCAGCAAAAGAGTACAAAAATAGAAGATTAAAAGAATGAATGTACATATATTACAAAAGAGAATGAAGAAAATAGAACTATTTCTCGACTGATTCTTCTTCTTCATCATCTTCGTCAGATCCTTCTACTTCTTCATCTCCATCAGATTCCTCTTCTTCGCTAGCATCGCTATCAGAGATATCCAGAGAAGGCACATTCTTGGGGATTTCTTCAAGAAGGCAAGGATATGCGGAATGAGGGATACTATTATCGTCGCAAACCATCTTAATAGTCTGATTGCGAAAGAGAGTAGCATCATTCTTAAAATTCGCAACAGTAATCTATAGTTGCCTCTTCAATCTAGAATATTTATCATCCCGAGAAGAAAGGTTCTTTGCGAGTTGTTCCTTCTCAGACTCAAGTTCATCAATTCTTTTACGAAATTTGTCTTCAGCTTCTGCGAACATGTGACAACGAATCAGCAACTCAACGATAATTTTATGAAAGACGAACAATTAAATAAAGAAGAACAATTAACAACCTTCTCTGTCAGAGATCATATCCCTAACCAAAGTCGTATGATCAGCTTGAAGACTAACGTTAACACCTAAATTATTCCTGGCATCATCTAGAACTTTCGCAGCCTAAAGCGAATTCATCGTCATTATTTATGAGAAGAAGGGAGCGAATTTGATTCTCTCTTTCGCTAAGTATAGCATTTTTGCGAATAAATTCATCTCGTTCAATTTGAACTTCAAGAAGAGTCTTTGGAATTTCGCTAATGCTTGAGCAACTTGTCTAGCGATGCGATCTTTATCATCTATGAGATCACCGATTTTGGTTCTTAAAGTATTAATTTTCTCTTTAGAATTAAGATAGAGACGCTTAAATTGGTTAGCTAAACCTAAACTAGATCTATGATCAATTTCTAAGAGGCAAAATTTGGATTGAAGTTCGTTTAGAGGAAGAGATTTAATCTTGTCATTGGAAAAGCTATTCAAAGAATTGTTGAGGTGATCAAGAGGGCATTGTTATCCATAGGGTCAGGGAATGAGTGAAGAAGAATGGCTTCGTCAGAAAGGTTATAGACGTCTGCGAAAATGGTAAATCAGATGAGGGAAGATAATGAGAGAACAAAACAAAGAAAAAGAGAAAAGTCTCATACCATAAAGTTGTTGGTTGGCACTTTGAAGACTAGATATCTTATTCTTCTAAGTGGAAGAATCAGCTTCTAATTGCTTAGTCTTCTCGCGAAGAGTAGTAGCTTCGGATTTCATTCTTCATTTTTCTCGCGAAGAGTAGTAGCTTGACTTCAGTTCTTCATTTTTCTTGGAAGTTGAAGATTCTTGTTTTCAAGAATCTGCGCCTTTTCTCAAGATCTGAGGCAACATCAAAGGAAGCTCTCCCGGTCTGTAAAGGAAAGTGAAGAAATTATCAAGATATAACTTAAAATCAAAATTATGAAGAAATAGGGGAACGAAGACATACCAAGAGACCAAGCGAATTTAAAAAGCTGGGAGTCACTGATCTGGAAACCCCATGAATAGAATCATCACCCTCTAGCAAAGGAGCATCGCAGATACTCGCGAGAGCTTTATATGTACTAGAAAGACGATCATCCCCAATCCCTTGCATGGAGTCAGAGAAGATGCTGGACAGTTGTGCCATAGAAGATTCAGTTGGAAAATCCTCCTTTGCGAGAAAAGTATCAACATCATCATTATCTTCATCATCAGAGCTTTCGCTGGACTAAATCTTTCGTTTCTTTGAAGGTGGGGCAGTGGACTTATCCCTACGAAGAGAACCTTTACCCTTGCCTTTGGTCTTCGCAACCTTAGCACTTTCTTCTTCTTCAACAACTTCAACACCAACCTTCGCACACGAATGAAGATAAGAAACAGAGGCAACAATATTGTTAAAAATAATAGAGAAAAGTATTTCTTACTTTATCCGTGATCGAACGGAGTGCCGCTAGGGTACTTGCCTTAGCATTTCTTTTGTAGCTTTTTCTCAACTTGATAATCTGAAAATTTCGCAAGATTAATAGGTATAAAAAGGAGTGAAGATTATAAACTGAGCGAAATTTAGGAAGTATACCTCTTTTGCTTTCTTAGGCGATTAAAAACCCAAGGTTGATAATTGGCGAGATTCATGAGGGAGCACATTTGAACCCGAAATATAAGGTCCTTTCAAAACTAGCGGAAAGACGCACCATCTGTCATCTTTAGAGTGACGAGGAACATTGTTCTTGCGAATGCCGATCGATATCCGCATAAGTATTTTATCACCGGTGACATTTTCTCTTCTCTTCAAGCGAGCACTTTAACGAGTTCTATCATTCTTCATGTTTATTACTTCATAGTTTTGAAGAAGCTCTCCACCGTATACTTTTGCGAATATATCTAAGTCCTCAAATTTAGGATTCCTAACTTCTTTGGGATAAAGAGACCCCTTACCAGCACCATGGTTGGCGAACTCAAGCATTAAGCGGATACAATCCCCACTCAATTGGTAGATGGGTCGCGAGAATTTCGCATGAGCAAGAATTTCATAAAATAAGGGAAGATCGGGTCATAGAGAGGAATGGGAAGAACATCGAGAATCGACCTAGCAAAATTATGATTTCCGATCATCACAATGATGATCGAAAACGTTTGCGAGGAAAGAATGGATTTAGATTCTTGATTGGGAATGGTGGTTAATATGAAACCTTTCTCTTGAAATCTTTCACTTTGTCCGGAGAAGTTTCATATTTACGACCAACCGGGAGGCATTTTGAGTATGGGAATGAAGATAAAATCGAAGATCAAAAGAAGTAAAAAGAAGAAGATTTACGCGAGAAGCGGAAAGTTACGGAGAGAGGTTAAAGAAAAATTGCAGAGAAAATAAGAAAGAAAGTAAAAAGAAGAAGAAAGGAATAAGAAAAGTATATATAGAGAGAAGGATTCTCGAAAAGATAAACACATTTAATGCGAAGAGTAAGAGTATGAAAAAGACGTGTCAAAGAAATGGATGGAGGAAGAGATATGTGTAATAAGTTCTCATGACATTCTCTCCTTCATGACAGCAGAGAAGACATGAGAAGAGGCAAGATGTAGGATCAGAGTATCGCAACATCAAGACCCTTGCGAAATCCATAAACGACACACTGCGAAGATATCGCAGATTGGTAATAAAAGTGATGCAATGGATGACGACATCTTGAACACGAGAAAGATGTGAAGACCTAGCGAGATTTAGGAGTGTTGCGAGATTTAACATTTGAATACTTGCGAGAGTGTCGCAAGTCAGATCCGAAAATAAAGGACAGCTTAGTTGTCATCCACTATGTAATGTCCTATATAAAGAGCCGAACAGGCTTAAGAAATGAGAGAGATCTTTTTAGAGTGGAGAGAAAGTTTAGAGGAGAGAGAAAAGTATAGAGTAGCAATTATATTCTTGATTTCATTTCCTTCTTGTAAAATTTCTAACTGAATTAATAAAGAGATTGATTGTTGATCTTAAAGATGTATTGAATATTACGAATTCTTGTGAGGTGTGTATTGTAGGATTTCCTGCAATTACAACACCCCTTATTCTTCTTCATATTCTGAACTCACCTTCAACTCTCTCAGCCCTAAAGTTATGAGAGGATCTACATCTTGTTAATGAAGAGATAACTTCTCTTCTTTGTGAGTAGATAGATGTCTACAACCTAAAGGTTTAGACAAGACTGATTAGATGATGTAGATACTTATAACCTAAGACTTGTGCCTTTATTTATAGGCTTACAATACTTCGATTAGGAAACCAAGCTTTACTCTAGTTTAGGAAACCTAAACTAGCTAAGATAGGAAACCCTTGTTTAGATAGAAGTATAAACACAATTCTAAAAATCAGTCAAAACTGATGTAGGAAATCAAACTGATGTTTCCTAAAATCGAGCCAATATCCAACAATTCTCCATCTTGGAAAGATTTTTAGGACAACTTCAACTTCACTATTCTCTGATTTCTCCACCTTGGCATGAAATCTCAACATTCACCTTCCACGCCTTCGTATTCTACTGCCTTTAATCACCCGGAGGTGCCAATCATCTGTAGACGCTTCAATTCCACTTAAGGACTTCAATACTTCACTCTTCTACTGCCTCCAATCACCCGGAGGTGCCAATAATCCGTAGATGCTTCAATTTCACTAAGGACTTCAAATACTTCACTCACCTGTAGGTGCCAATCATCCGAAGATGTTTCAATCCCTCAAAGGACTTCAGTTCTCCAATCATCTAATGATGCTTCAATCATCCCAAGATGCTTTCATACTTCAATCATCCCAAGATACTGCAATGGTACAATTTCCAAAATCCTTGTCTAAGGTTCAAATGTGTAAACCGACACGAACACACCAAATGGTGTTTCAAATTCCTTTTAAGGATGCTATGAGCTTCAACATGTGCTTCACAAATTTCGATCCCATGGTAGGGCTGCAACTGTGTCTTATTAAAAAACACCAACATACTAATGCACCTAAAGATGCTGCAAACGTAAGTCATTGATTTAGTTCAAGATGGCCAATCCTAAACATCACCAATTCTTTTGTAACTTTGCTGATTTCTCAGCAAATTCCAGGTATCTATGAATCCCTGACGCGTCTTCGACTTCATAGATTTTCACATGCACATATTCTTCAAACTTGCAAGATTCAATTCTTTGCACATTTGCTTCAACTTGTAGGATATAGCCTTTGACTTCAACTCACCACTTCACTTGTCAAATTTGAGCTCTTCATCCATCATACTTCTTCAAATTCAAACACTTCGTCTTTCAATGCGAAGTTCAATAATTTCATCACATGCAAATGTATGGTGTACCCCCATACCTACGAAGTTTTCTTCAAAAGATGAAATAATTCATACCTTACAAAGATGCAGTCTTTGTAAGTTCCCAAACATCTGTGTGAACATATTCCAGTATTCCATATGTGGTGATATTCATGATATTTTCATATCTTCAAAAAACTAGAACTTTTTAATCCAACTCCAAGCTTGATTCTTTCTCCACCGTCACACAATGTTCGCAAAATCCTAAATTATATGATTCTGTGTTCTTCAACTTCATGCCTTAACTGCATGAATTAGTCTTCAACCATATTAGATTACGCACTATCTAACACTTCTACTTCCATATTCAACAATCTGATTTCCATTCTCCAATCCTTTTATCACTGCGTTGCATTGGAAAAACTTCTTTAATACCCCATTGTTTAAACAACTATAAACCCATATGGATCTAATGATTTGATTCTTATTCAAACTTCGGTACACACCGAACAACTTAAAACTTCCCGAGTTGCACCTAAGTACTTCAACCAAATACTTAATATCCTCAACTTCAAACTCCAACTCTTAAAAATCGAGAAGAAAATCATTCTTTAGAGAATGCCTATGATAAAGCATTCGGACACTCGAAATTTTCACATATCACTAGATCTGCATTTTTCAACGTTCACGTCTGAACTTGAAACTTCTTCCTTGTTTTCCAATGCCTTTCCTTATGACAAAAGGCAATTCAATTCAATTCATATCAATTCACATACCGCATTCTTCAAATAGCTTGCGATTTCTTCGCTTAACTATATACTTCACATGTAGTATTGTACATTACAAGTGAAGTGCCACAATGATACCTTGTTCGTTGCAACTGAGTTTTCACCTCAAAAAACGGAAACATATTTTCACGACTTATCTGTTTTTCCACCATGGTCTTGCACTTCTTCACCTTGATGACTTCAAAAGGTAAACACCTTCATTATCCGCCAAATATCATCAAAACAACAAAGGTAACAAACAACCTAGCTCCTCTTCTAAAAACAATGAATCAAAGAGCTGTCTGCAAACATCCAAGTGGATGATTCAAAAAACGTATCATATTTGCGGTGTTCAACGGTACGAAAAAAAAAATCTGCTCTTGCATTGTTGTGAAAACAACAAAAGCTTGCAAAAATCCAATGCTCATAAGCTTATTCTATAAGTAAGCTTCAAACTCAACACATTCAAACAAACCCTTCTTCAACCATATGCCCAAGGTGCATATGCCAATAATTGTGTCGACTTCATCTTCAATCGCTTCTCTTCAAAACAGAACAAGAAACTGCATCTCCACCACACACAATATCTCCATATAGGAAATCCAATTACCGCGTCTTCAATCGATCATTAACAATGCAATATGCTTATAGCCACCAGCTTCAAGCACTTCTTCATGAAATCAAACTCTTCAACCATAATTCAACAACCCTCCGATAGTGCTCTCACAACACTAAGAAAATGGTCGATAATTCTCACATGAAACCTACTAATAGGTTTCTGCAGTCATCTCACTCATCCATGCAACTGAGGCCAACTTGAGTTTAACTTCTTCTTCAATTCCTCCGAATACTTCAAGGACAAAATGATAGTAATGACAACCGGTAACATTCACAATCGTTCCTCTTGGTACTTCGTACAATTCTAAGGATCATGAAGAAATTCAATTTTGCATCTTTACCTCTTTCAATGTACAAACCATTCAACTTGTACTTCAAACATAACACTCTTGTTTCCTTGCAACTTGGCTTGCAAAACAAGCACATTCAAACGGAAAACCAACAAATATTCCCAAATAGTCCACAAAAGTCTCAAACAAGCGAGGTAAAGACCAAAAACAACCAAACACCTTTATCAAACTAGTTAGTAAGGTTATGGAATTACTTACCCGAAGCTATGCAAAATACATAGGGTTTATGCCTCAAGAAGTATGCTAACGTCAAATCCTCCTTTTAAGTAGGGCTTTAACTTCGAAAGTGTATCAATAAACAATCAACGAATACAAAACACTTCAAATACATTCGTTTATGAGTAATTGATACTTCAAACGGTGCTTGCCAAATCAGAAAATCCACCTCTTCACCTAGATGCAATTCAAACGACCTTGTCTCCAAGATTTTTCATATGAGGCTACACAATGATTTTCTGAATTCCAAAGTAACTCTGATTTCAAACCGACATATTGCAACAAGCCTATTGATGCATATTCTAAGCTTTTACTTCAATCTATAAGTATGTCTTCTTCCACAAATCCACTGCTAATTCAATACACCACATTTTCCGACGGAACTGTTATAACCTTGCACCATAGTTCTAAAACTGTCACCAACCTTCACCACAAGTTTTCAGAACTATCACGATTCTTCACCACAAATTTCAGTCAAAAAACGTCACCTTGTCTTTGTGTTCTTCTTCAAATTTGACATCTTCTTTGATATCTTCACATATCGTTTCTGACCCAATTCAAACGAGCAAACCCTAGATTTCAAGAACCTAGACCTAAGCTCTGATACCAGTTTGTTGTGCCGAGAGGTTCATATTGTTCCTCAAGGCATTCCAGGATCCGGCATCAAAAACGAAAACTAAACATTCAACGGAAGCTAATGCACATAGAACACACAAGATACAGAAAATTACGTGGTTCGGCAATGGCCTACGTCCACGGGCAGTAGAAATTCACTTTATTCATATATCAGAGAATACACAATGCACATGACACTCGGCTTCCGTTCTCATCTTCACATTCTCAACTCACCTTCAACTCTCTCAGCCCTAAAGTTATGAGAGGATCTACATCTTGCTAATGAAGAGATAACTTCTCTTCTTTGTGAGGAGATAGATGTCTACAACCTAAGGGTTTAGACAAGACTGATAAGATAATGTAGATACTTATAACCTAAGACTTGTGCCTTTATTTATAGGATTACAATACTTCGATTAGGAAACCAAGCTTTATTCTAGTTTAGGAAACCTAAACTAGCTAAGATAGGAAACCCTTGTTTAGATAGAAGTCTAAACATAATTCTAAAAATCAGTCAAAACTGATGTAGGAAATCAAACTGATGTTTCCTAAAATCGAGCCAATATCCAACAACATTTCATTATCACCGGCAGTTATACATTCAAGAATCAAATATATCATACGTATGTCTATATTTGGGTTAACAGTAGTAGCTATATCTTTGAAATGAGTAGTAATACAGCCAGCAATATCATCCCTATTATTTAACCATTCACCATTTTCATTTTTCAGAGTTTCTATTTTATTTCTTCTAAATCTTTGTTTAGCTTTGCTATGAAAAAATTTCGTATTTCTGTCACCTAATGCTAGATTTTGATCTCTACTTTTATCTTTCCAGAATCTTTCAAGAATATTATACCATTTTTTGAGGTCAGAGTTTAGCATAGATAAGTCTGTAGCTTTCTCTAGATAGTTAGGTTTTATATTAGTTTCATACAACTTTTTCTTAGGGATCTCTATATTAGTTCTAATGTTACCAAAGGTGTGTTTATTCCAAGGTTTAAGAGTATATTTAACATTCTTAAGTTTACTGACAAGCGAAAAAGCATGCGATCCTTGAACAATTGTTCCAACAGTCAAGGATGAGAGGTTTACATTGGTCATGTTTCATCCACTCTCCAAAAAATTTAAAAGGAGTTGGACCATCATTCCATATGTTATGAGTGTTTAAGAAAATGGGAACATGATCAGCAGCTAAAGGATTCAAGTGTCTAATACTAGAGTTTGGGAAATTAACATTCCATTCGTTATTCACGAAAGCCCTATCTAGTCTTTCTTACGTGAATTATACTCCTGATCTATGATTGTTCCAAGTATAGGTATACCCTGTGAATCCTAGGTCAAGAAGGCCACAATTATTTATTATATTTCTAAACTTTCTACCTTCTCCTTGGTTAAAAGGATGGTTGCTATTTTTTCCTCTTCATGTAAGACCACATTATAATCACCGATAACAATCCAGGGGTAAGAAATCATAGTCGACATTTTCTTTATAATGTTCCAGGACTCTTCTTTAAGAGGAGCATATGGGCAACCGTAGAAACAAGTTAAAATCCAGTTTATATTATTATTAGAGTTTCTTATTTCAACATTGATGTGATTATGAGCATGGTCGAGAATATTAATATTCAAATTATTTTTCCAAATTAAACAGAGGCCACCGGCTGTTCCTCTAGGAGGTACAAGCCAATAGTTAAAAACATTCACTTTTCGCATTATGTAATCCATTTCAAGATTTTGTTGTTTGGTTTCAGAAAGAAATATTAGGTCTGGGTTTTCATGGTTTAAGATATCATTTAGACTATTCATAGTTGGGATATTTCCTAATCCTTGGAAATTCCAAGCTATCATTTTAACAAACTGCCAGAAGTAAGAAACTATAGGATACTCAAGATTATGAAAAATATAAATAAATAGCAAGCATTTCGAAGGAAAGATGTGTTGCATTCCTGAACTAGTGTTTGTGATCATGCTTCTATTAAGTTTTATGAAGTATAAAGATTTACTTACCTCTGTGTGAATGTTTGTCTCCTTGACTTCCATATTTTCCATACTGGTTTGATTCTCCGGGCTTTTCTCCATGTGTAGTTCCATCTCGGCAGTCTCCACATATTCTATCCGGAATCTCTTAGTAGCATCCTTTATCTCTATTTCCATAGCCTCCAATATCTTCATAGTTGCTTTGCCATCCTTGGTTTTTCCCATTAAATTTTCCTTATCAGCTGACTCCTGAATTTCTGACTGGAATCTTTTGAAAGGGTTGTACTGAGATACTACTGCCTCCACCAGGTTACAAATCTCTATATTTTTCATGTCCCAAATCGTATCAGTAAATTTAATCTTTTTTTGTAGTTCCACCATATCCCAAATTTCGTTTTTCTTTCTTTTTTTCCAATTTATCCATGAAACTGTCATCCTCTTTGGTTTCTTCATTGGGTCTGTTCACCAATTTCATTCTATTCCAATGTCCCGGCTTCAGTTTTGATTTGGCATCTTTTGACAATTTGGAGGAATTGATTTTTTTCCCAATCAATTTCTACACCACCGACTTCAAAGTTGAGAAATTTACTCACCGGATCTGCTTCTAACAATTTCTGAAGGGGATCAATAGGGTTAGGACTGAGAGGAAGTTGAGTCTTCTTACGAGCTTTTGATTTTGAAAGGTTTTTCTTCAGAGCAATCGAATTTTTGGGATTAGGTTTGAGAGGAGAAGAAGCATTGATTTTGACTTTCGGTATTATCTTCTCCACGATAGGAGTAGAAAAATTAAATGGGTTTGATGGTTGGGCTTCGGACGAGCCTGCAGAGAACTTCAAAACAGAGCCCACCCAATTATTTGCCTTGACAAAATTTGGCTGGTCGACTCCAGTCTCTTGTGCAACTTTTTCTTTTCCTTTGTGTGGAGAAGAGTCCCCCTTTTCTCTGCTAAGTGCTCTGTCACAATTTTGTGTTGAATGATCCAACCATCTGCAGGTCTTGCACAAGGGAAGATTGAACAGTTTATACGAAAATTTAACCTAGTTGAACTTTTCTTTAGTTTCAAACACTTTGGAACCAAACGGAAGAGATTTTCTAAAACCGATGTTGACAAGAACTTCCACATTTTTTTCCTCTTCATTTCTTCCGTAGGCCTTCTTATGCTTAATGTAAGCACCTGCTGGTTCACAAATGTCAGTTAAGTTTGCTTTTGTTATATGATCGATGTGAAAGTCCTTGAGATGCATCCAAATCTTTGTTTGATAAAATAAATCCTCATTAATGTATTTAGGACCCTCAACTGGACATTCGACTAGAACCATTAAAGCACCCATCAGCAACCAAGCACCTCCCTGTTTTAACAAGTCAAAGTCCTGTAAAGACCTCAAGTGAAATTCATAGAAGTTTCTTCTATGATCATACAATTTTATAGTTACTCCTTGGTAGGCTTAGAAAAGTGATTTGCCTACAATGTAATCTGCAAGTGCACAGTGCCTATTGGAGGCAGGGCAAGTACAGGTCGAACCACAGAGATTTGAGTGTGTAAAGTTGATCTAAAGCTTCACTAAACTGATTTCTAAAGGAGAGTAACACAAATATGGTTTGTTTTGGTGTCGATACGACAAGGAGTTATTCTTGTATTTCTAAGTTGCAAAACAGTTGTAAAAAGGTTAGAGAACACTAGGGCTGTTGATTCCACCACCTAATCCTATGCTAAGGCAATACCTATTCAACTTGTGCTCTTGATTCCTTCCGGGGAAGGATACAAGGGATTATGCATTAGCCACTCTTACTAACTCACTAGTATTAGATGTCTTCTTACGGTACATCTAATCACAAAGGTCAATTAACTCAATTAGCTAATTCAATTTTCATATAACATTGAAGCACAACAAGAACAAGGGTTTGAACAAGAATCAACTCAACATAAGATTAAGGGTATCCTCTATACCCTAGCGAGTGAATTAAAACATTATGCAAATACTAAAAACAATTGAAAATAAATTACAAATCAAAAAACCCTAAAAATTGACTGACTCCCTCTCACATGAATAACAACTCAAATTTATACCTCCCAATCACTCGAAATTGCAATTAATGCAAATCCCATCGTGTTCCCTCTTCCAAATCGGCTCTGGTAGCCATTAATGAGCTTGTTGGAGAAACCCTAGCTCCAACTATCTCAACCCTAGCTTCTAGGGTATGAGAGAAGCTAATGGTGGAGATAGCGAGAACTAGGGGTGGCGGACGTGCGGCTACCGGTGTCTTTGTTGAGTGCTGGTGTCGGGGAAGGAGATGGTGGCGGTGATGTCGGCTCTGCCATGGTCGGGGGAAGAAGAGGATAGGTTTCTCTGGTTTTTTCGGGGAGAAAGAAAAGAGAAATGAGGAAGGGAGTGTTTGGTTCGATGGTTGAAGGTGTAGGTGGATGTGGTGTTGGGAGGATGCAGCGAGATTTGATGTGTGGGATGGAGCGAGCGTTGATGGAGCGAGCGTTGGATGCAGATGGGCGAGATCTCACGGCCCAGGAAAGGACGGTCTTTGGATTTCTCAAGCACATGTCTTGTAAATGGGTTGCTTCTTGTTGGGTTGCTTCTTGTTGGGTTGCACTGATGCGCACGCGGGTTGTGGCTTTCGCTCCATAGACGCTTGTCTCCAATTTTCTCGCTCTTTTGGCTCCTTAATTTCTCCGAACTTTATTTACTACCTAAAAACACAAAATTAATTAGTACAAGTATTTATTCTTGAAAACAAAGAAAATACAGAATTTGGGATAATATCTGATTTCTGAGCACAAAAGATGAGTTAAATGCCAATAAAAAGATGTAGAAATATGCAATATTTGGTACTCATCAAATACCCCAAACCTGAATTTTACTTGTCCTCAAGTGAAACGAGAAATTAAGAAATCCTAACTATACCACCATCCATTTGGTCTCTCGAATGCATTTAGCGTATGCACTAAGCCTTTAAACCCCTAGGTGTCCCTAGTGGACGAGTTGTAGTCTCGTGAGGGTTTGCAGTGTACCCACAAAACCTTCTCCAACTTCGAGTGTAAAAGAGTCTCAAGCATCCAAGGAGCTATGAGGACATAGAGTTTTCGCATGCTAGTAACACGAAGTTAGAACTACCAAAAACGCATTCTCATCCTTAATAGTTGAGCGAGAAATAACCATACCATATGAAAGAATTCGGGTTCGAGAGTGATCACAAGCCTCGACTTCGCCTCACCAATAGGGTTTTATGATAATTGCACTCAAAAAGACCGCTTTTTAGTCTCTCATGTGTGCAGCAGGAATAAAGAGAGAAATCCCGCACACGTTGAAGGTGAGAAGGATAACCTTCCGAAATAATTTCTGGAGACTCCCACGAGTTGTGGACAAAAAGAATCTTTTTACGATGATCTCTAAGAAAGGAAATCAACCATTAGCAAGGATGGGAATACTCACTTACCTTCTCACCCGATCGGCAATTACCACCACTCTCTCAGCATTCATAGAAACGTCTTCAATCTTCGGTCTTCGGTCTTCAACTGTTGATGATGAACTTCTGAACTTCACAAAACAATTTGTAACTTTTCTATTCAAATTTCCTTGTTGCTTGGAATTTTCTTCTTGAATTTTTCTTCTTTACCATGGTGGTATCAAAACTAAGAAAACAAACTATAATATATAAACATAATTAAATTTTTTTTTTTTTCTTTTTTAGAAAATTATAAAAATAACAATAAAAAAAATGAAACTACTAGCTCCATGGATGAAGGACTTTATCACTCAATTTTCCACAACTTGTATTGTCTTGATTTCACAAACTTCATTAATTCTCATCTTATCTTCTTTTCTTTGAATTGTTGCATGTAAACCTTGGACTATTTCAATTTTTCTTCAAATATTCCGATGTTGCTCGTTTGTCGATGATGATGTGTTTCTATGGATCGTTGATGTTGTTGAGAGGGAGAGAGTGATGTTAGCGCAAATCGAACTACAAGAAGGAGTTTTCATCTTTAAACGTCACCTTCATGATTGACAAAATTAGCACTCAAGAGATCAAAAATAGTGCTGAAAGTGGTGCGAAGTTGGGTAGCTCACCATTCCTACCCGGAATTGACGTACGGTGACACACACTCTAATGATTTTTTAGAAAGTCACAAAAAATGAAGGTCGGTGCCTCGCTTGATGTAAAAATGGGTAGTCTCCGGTCTCCACTATGGGTGATCACAATTCTACTACCAAATATCTTTGCAGCACCTAATTCGCCCTCCGACATGGTTAAATCCAACTTTAACGCTCTAATCAACTAAGAAACCCGATTGTGTTCCCCAGTACTTCCAATTTCAGTTATTTCGGTCAGACTCTCTATGTAAACATAGCTACAAGCATGCTAGTGACTCTAAGGTCTCTAAAAGTTGGAGGTTTTTATGTACATATTTACAAAGAGTTTTGATTTTTTTTTTTGTTTTTTTTTGTTTTTTTTATAAGATAAAAGATTAAAAATTCTATATGCAAAACACACCCCCAAACCTAAATCAAACATTGTCCTTAATGTGTCAACAAATGATAAGAATTTAAATAGTCACATACCAAGAGAACTATGTTGAGTGGAGAAAAGGGAATAGATTACCGGATGTACAAGGATGGTGCTAAACCATAGAGGGTGAATGCTTTGAAAGCAAACAACATGGGCGCAAGACAAAAAGTTTGGTTAGCCCATATAAAAACTATGCAAAAAGAAAAAGTCCAGGGAAAGAGAATGGATTTTTAGTCCATATGTATGTACACGAGTGAACTAGTTTAGTCCACATAGATGGGGTCTTCCGGTGTCTACGGTCTCAACCACGGTGGAAGATGCTCCAGAAATGGTTTCAATCTCCGACCATTGACCTTGAAGATGTTCTTGGTTTCGGGTTTTCGATTTCAACGGCTCCATGGGGGAAAACAAGACGTACCAAGAATGGTCGACCATCGAGAACGTAACTTCCCTGGAAACAAATGCAAACGAGTGTTGTACAATAAAACTTTTTGACCAGGTGTGAAAGACTTGCGCAGAATGCGCTTGTCGTGAAACACTTTCATTCTTTGTTTGTACATTTTGGCACTATCATATGCATCATTTCTTAATTCTTCTAACTCATTGAGTTGAAGTTTTCTTTGGGTGCCAGCTTTATCAAGATCAAAATTCAGTTTCTTTCTGACCCAATATGCACGATGTTCTAACTCTGAGGTAGATGACAAGCTTTACCGTACACAAAAACGTAAGGGGACATCCCAATGGGAGTCTTGTATGCATTTCTATAGGCCCACAAAGCATCCTTTAAACACAAAGACCAATCTTTCCTAGAAGGATTAACAGTCTTCTAAAGGATATGCTTAATTTCCCTATTAGAAACTTCTACTTGGCCACTGGTTTGAGGATGGTAAGGTGTTGCTACCTTATGAGTGATTCCATACTTGCGCACAAGTGATTCAAAAGGTCTATTGCAAAAATGACTACCTCCATCACTGATTATTGCTCTAGGTGTTCCAAAGTGAGAAAAAATGTTTTCTTTAAGAAAAGAAAGAACAACTTTATGATCATTTTTTTTGGATGCAATGGCCTCTACCCACTTAGAGACATAATCAACAAAGAACAAGAATGTACAAACTTACCTTGAGTTAGGAAATGGACCCATGAAATCAATACCCCACACATCAAACAGCTCAACAATCAAAATAGGTTGTAAGGGCATCATGTTTCTCTTAGAGATACTTCCTAATTTCTGGCATCGGTCACAAGCAACACAAAAAGCATGGCTATCCTTAAATAATGTTGGCCAATAGAAACCGCTCTGCAAGATCTTTGCAGCAGTTTTCTTGGCACTAAAGTGGCCTCCACATGCATGGTCATGACAGAAAGATATGACGTCCCTTTGTTCAGAGTTGGGGACACATCTCCTAATGATTTGGTCTTGGCAGTTGATGTGATTTTAATTTTGTAGTAAAGTGGTAGTAAGATGTCGTTCCTCTCAGACTTGTAAAGATTGATTTCAGACTTAATAATAAAAATATATACAAAAGATGTCACAATATCGAGAGATACTAGGACGCAGGATTCCACCAATTCTTATATTCATGTGGTTCAACTAATAATTCTAGACATTCATAGCTCAAGTAATTGACTCTAATTTATTGCCGAAAGTAGATTTTTAAAAGATTAATTGTAAATCACAAGCATGGCGCATCAAAAGTACTAAAACTAAGCATACGTCATCAAACGAAATCACAACTAATTAGAGAAAATCATAAAACAATTAAATCAAGTGCAAAAAGTCATAAAAGAATTAAATAGAATTACCACATGCATGAAAAATGGCTTCCTCCGTCATCCCGGTGTTGGGGTTTAGCTCCTCATATTATTCACGTGCTCAAAATAATAGTTCATAGCTCAAATAGGTGAAAAACAAGAGAAAACTAATAACTCGAGACAGTTTGTAACGCTTCGGTGGCGTTACAAACAGCTGTTACAATAGGTGCGAATCATTCTGAGAGAAATAAGTCCGCCTTATAAACGATATTACGGTTCCGTTGTTGAACAACGATAGCTTTTCGCGATCGTTTCGTGCGTCAATGTTCTTCGTGTTCTAGGGTTCTTGCAGCAGCAGCAACAATTTCTGCAGCTCTGATTACTTCTCCTCTCTGCCTCCGTTCGGTCCCCCAAAGTCTCTACTCTCGCTTCCTTGGACTCTCCTCACACTATTTATACGCGACAGGTCTTTAAAGCTTCCAAAAATATCATGAGAAATCTTTCCGTGAGAGTCACGGATATTTCCTTTTTTTTTTCTACGCGTCTGCTGATGAATCCAAAGGTCACATAAGAATTGAGGATCGAATATCTTCTCTTAATCTTCACGTTCCTTCCAAAATATGATAGAATCAAATCTCGGACGAATATATCTCACGGAACTATCCTCCAACAGAATCCGAGAATATCTTCTCATCCATGTTAGCCGTGATCTTCCTTTTTTTTACGTGAATAAACCCATTAACTTCCCTATTTCGATGTATTGGATCACTCCCAGTCCATATCCAATAGAAATATCCGATTCAATCTCCTTAGAACAGCTCCGAAATCCATACCTAATATTGAACTTTCTTTGCACAAACTTTCCCGCCAAAACCAATTATTTGAATTCTTGAAGATGAGTGCCCCTTATCCCGATGTCTGGGGCCTTTAACACCGGGGTGTCTTGGAGTGTAAATAACAATTAGGGTGCCCCTTATAAATGGTGTACCCCTTAGTAATTGAAGCGCCCCTTATCCAAATGAGTGGTCCGAATAGTAATTTTCTCCCACGAGCGCAAATACCACTTTTCGAGCCGGTTTCGCGCAAAAACTTATTTCTCCAACAACACCTACAAATACATAAAATAGCAAAATAAGCGCAAAATCGAGCACTAACAATATATATAATTGAGATCAAAATAGACACATAAATGCGTCTTCATCAAATACCCCCAAACTTATTATTTGCTAGTCCCGAGCAAATCAAATCTAGAAAATAAAATCCTAACTCACTGTCGCAGGCATCGTCGATTGCATTTAGCGTATGCAATAATCCTTTAAACCCCTAGGTGGCCACTACACCAAATTCTGGGATTAGAAACAGAACCAGGCCGTTACAAAAACGGGTTGTAACGACCTCTCCTGTTGCAAAAGTGGGTGTTACATTTTTTTGTAACGGCTTTGTGGCGGTTATTTAATTATTTTTGTAACGGCCCTCGTAATGTGCTTGAGCCGTTACAAATTTGCCACGTGGTAACAGCTCGGGGCCGTTTAATTTCTTTTGCAACGGGGCTGTTGTAACACCCGAGGGTCGTTACAAATTTGCCACGTGGTAACATTTCGGCCGTTACTTAATTTTTTGCAACAGTATGTTGTAATGACTCGGGGGCCGTTACGAACTTTTTGTAACAAAAAAAATTATCGCCGGTCAACCTTGACCTGGTCAAAATTGGTTGATCTTGACCAATTTTGACTGGTCAAGGCCGACCGGTTCAGCTTCATTTTCTCAGGAAATAAGTTTGGAATTCCAAAAAACTACCGGATACACCTTTCATTTCATCCTCCACAATCAACAATATTTTCTTCAATCAAATTCATCTCACATTCAATCAATTCTTATCACATTCAAATAGCTTAATACAAAAAAAGAACTTAAATTCTTCTAAGTATCAAAATTTTTGTTAAGTATGAAATACTAGGGGGATACTAAGTATCGGTTCATAGAAATTCTAAAGTCCCCAGGAATGAGCAAATCAAAACTCCGAACAAATACTTACAAGATGAGCAATAACCCGCAATCACTTAGGTTCAATTTATGATTCTTCAACTTTGCCCTCAATTCTTCATGGTTATAAATCTCCCGTTAACCTAGATAACAGAGAACTATGTAAGTGTTTCGCAAAGTCGAATCAACACTCAAAATAACTTAACAACAATATCAATTTCAAATAAGTCTCGTGTCATTCAAATTGCAGAATAGAGTAATAATCAAAAATGGATATGATAAGTTTGAAGATATAGATAGATATATACCGTGACGACGATAGATTTGTCTTCATTGTAAAGAGGTTGATCACCCAAGCGTGGATCTACAATAGCCAAACGTTGATGAGCAAGATAACAATCTTGATGACAATGTAATCCACTCCAACTGGACCTCTATGTCTTAACCTACACATACATTTCCCAAAAATCACACCACCGTAAATTAATTTCAAAATCCATGAAGAAGTTTAATGGATGAAATCTCCATGAAAAATGAAATTGAAGAAGAATGAGATTCACCTTCGAGAGAGTTCGATGATTCTCGGAACGTTTAGCCCGAGAGTTATCAACACAACCGAGGACGTTGATTCTTCCCACCAGCGCAATACCTCGCAAGTATAAACCGAGTGTCAAAGCCACAAATTTAAACTTAATAGTTTAAGTATAATAACCAAGTGAAGTACTTACAGTGGATTGATATTTCCTCGATCGGTTACTACCGCTTCAACCGACCTTGTGTGAAGTCCCTGTGCATTTACATATAACATAACAAAAACCACCTACATATATATCAAAAAAAAATGATGAACTGAAAGAAAATATCCATTCATAAGCCGGTTTGTGTTCACATATATAGAAAAAAGTTACATTGGACCAAAAAAGTTGCTTCAAGTAAAGCTCTTTTTATGCACACCTGCATAAGAGTATGCGCATCGCTTAGCATACGTACAAAAGTGTGAACTGCCAAAAAATCAAAAAAAGATCCTAGGAGTATGCGCATCACAAAGATACGTACAAAAGTTTGAACTGCGCAAGTATAACAAAAAGATCTCGTATAAGTCAAGGCGGATATTAGGCGATGCTCAAAAAGGCCGAGATTGATTAGCTCAAAAAGAAAGGGACTCGTGTCTTTGCTTGAGAGGCACATCTTTGGATGAAGCACATATCCTCCGATTCCGACATCTCTCAAGGTGGCTGCATACTTGTTAGCTTTCGCAGATGATTGCATCCGGCATGAGAATATCATCGATACATACCTTGGCAAGATGTATAGGTATAAGATCTCCGTGAAACCGATCTCGCTAAAGCACCAAGACAGAGCTCACCGGTTGCAACTACTTCATTCTCGAAGTTCAACAACGAATAAAGCGGTCCACCACGTGCTCTTGATGAAGCCTGGTGATGCGGGAATTCCCAGCAGTGAACTTGTCGCACTGGTGATACGGTATTCCCAACAGGTGAACTTGTTGCAAAGCATGTGAACCTGTTTGAGGTGAAGCGTAAACATTGCATGGAGTATGCGAGGCTACAACTCTTGAGGTGCTTGGGAACGTTTGAGCCAACCGATCTGGAATTGCGATTTGATTTCTTCCACTACACCACACAACTTCACAAAGCCATCAATCGAACTGAGACCTTGCCACCTATTTCTTCCACCATCCCACCAAGACCCCCTCCTTCGCTTTCGGTTCATTTACCTTGTGACGCTACTTGGAGCAGAAAGATTGATTTGCGTACGAGATATAGGACCAACGAACGAACCCGTCCTCTAGAATCTGCCCCAAAAGCTTTAGTCATTGCACTAGGTTCTTCTACTTGGAAGACCCGCATCCTTTTTTTCTTTGATCTCATCTTGGGCCTTCTTGAGCTTCTCCGTAGTGTCGAGCATAACAACCAAGTAAATTCTAATATCTTAAATATCTAGTACATGTTTTTAAAAGAGTTGAAATAATCGAAAAGTAAACCGACTCACGTGGCCGAATGGCACCGCGCTAGGTAAAATAGAACCACCTTCTTGTGTATGAGCTTTAACCCACACATCCTCGGGAGTTATCACCGCATCGGATTTGCGGCCTTCTAAATTTACAAATACAATGTAAAATCATATAGTTTTCCATAAGGATGTTGAGGCAAATTGTGAATATAATTGAGTTACAACTAAGTTGTGAATATAAAAAAGTTGTAAGTTACGAATATACGTACCGGTTCGGCTCTCACCATAGCATGAGATTTGCGACCACTACAATGTGTGTAGCCATATTGTTGTCTTTTCCTCTTATGCTCGATTCTACTTTGCTTTGCCTTTTCTTCTCTTTCATTTTCGCAAAATTTTATCCAATCCTCTTCTTTGACATTTGGTGGAACATTTAGAATCCTTTCTTCATGAGTAGGGACAGGGGTCATAGTAGGCATGGCGTAACTCACTCTTCAATCTCCTCCATGGACCAGAACCGGCCTTCGAGAATATTTTCCTTTGATGTCTCTGTACATCATATTCACTGGAAAGATAGAACAAATTAATGCCTTACTTATTTGCAATAACGATAAAAGAAGTTAAATGACGAGTGAAGAAAAATCATGTCTCAGGTAAGTATTGTACCTTCAGGGTTTTCCAAATATCATCCTTATACTTTGCATCAACAACATCCCAGCTTTTATATGAAATAGGCACATGTGTACGAGCCAAGGCGCCTCTTCGGTGACCTAATGTTGTTGCGTTCTCGGAAACCGGTTGTCCATATTCATTGACCTCTACCGCTGCCATACCCCGTGAAATTCAAACATCAAAATAGGGAAAACTAAACAGAGCTAAAAGAGAGCATCCACGTTAACAAAAGAAAGCTACCTAACACCTCAAAAAATAAGTGATCAAACAAATAAAACCAAACAATTCACGAAAAAAAAAGAGCTAAAAGCGGCGTCATTGTATATATTATTGGGTAAGGTAAAACATATCGCAACTGTTTTCAGTTCAAAATGAATCAAGTAATGAGCATTTTTTTCAAATTCTCATTGTCAAGAAGAATCGATCGAAAAGATGTAGGAACTTCAAATTTATCTACGAAGACGTTAACCCCCGTCGTGAGTGCAACACCACAGACCATCCCTCTTGATAAGATCCTTTGAGTAGAACACTTGAGTAGCTTCGGATGCAAGGATAAACGGCTCATCCACCACTCTATTTATGCTTTTCATTTTCGACAAGTTGACCTTTACAACCTTTGAAACCGCATCAACTTTGCAAGCATTCTTATCTCCAACACTAACCCAATCACAAGAAAAACAGTTTCTTCAAATTCCAAATAGTTCAAGTTGATTATATCTTTAATGACGCCGTAATAAGTTATTTCAGCTTCCTCGGCCGACTTCGCTTGCAGGTCTTGTAATGCTTTCATTGACACACCGCTATTCCGTGATACATTCTTCACCTTGATTCTTGTTTACTAAAAGTAAACCCATTTACTTGGTATTTCTTATATGATTGTGCCTTGAAGAGTGGTCCTTGCACGAGTCTCCATAGTGTTGAATCGAGTTTCTTTGGCTTTTAATAATCTGTTATACAAAGCATGGCGAGTCGATATCACAACTAAAACCATAACAAGTTGTATTCAAACCACTACTAAAAGCTTTAGGGTAACACAAAGTACCTCATCGCGCAACCATAGATGAAAACTCTTTGAGGTCCGACCATTAGACGTGTCACCGTTAACATAAGAATCATACTTCCTACAGCCAATACCAATTCAAAGACTATCGAGATGATGCAAACATAATAATCGACAAAGTAACTCAATGTTAACTAACAAAAACATTCTACTAAAATGCACTAAGTCACCATCATGCTACATCCCTCTAATTTGTAATATTTTCATTTCTGCGAGGAGGACTAAACAAAATTCAGACTTGAATAAACATAAAAGAGTTAAGTAAAAGTTACCTTTGCCATTATCTATTCCAACATACTTAGATAGGATCCAGGTTGCGGCATTGTTCAAATTGTGCTCGATTGAGTAATACTCATTCCGTAACTAAGAGGCATCTCATCGGCACCATCATAGTCATCATCCAAAAAAGCCTGCCGAGTATGTTTATGAGTACCACCACCATCATCTGACATGTCCTCCATAAGGTATAAGCTAGCTTCTCGCAGCGCATACCCTCTTGCAATGCACCCCTCAATGTACCTTTTATTGCGCACCAATCCTTTAAAACCTTTCATTAACCTACAAGAAAAGTTAACAGATCCTCAAGGATGATTAATAGTTCAATAATAGTAATTCTCAACTTAAAAATTAAACAACAAAGGGGTTGTATTTACCTCTCAAAGGGGTACATCCACCTAAATCTGACCGGACCGCAGATTAAAGCTTCATCGGCCAGATGAATCATCAGGTGGATACTAATAACAAAAAAAGATGGAGGAAAATACTTTTCCATTACGCACATTGCTTCCACCAGACTAGCTTTCGCTTGTAGAAGTTCATCTCTGTTGATAACCTTTGCGCACAAAATGTTGAAAAATATACTAATACGGAGAAGAGAAACTCGCAGATCTTTAGGTAATGAAGTCGCAGTATGAACTAGCAATGGAAACAGAGATTGCATCATTACATGGTAATCGTGTGACTTGAAATTCTTGACTCAGGTGGACTAATGCTCTAGATTGCGAAGATTGGATCGAAGCTAGAAGGCACTCTTAAGTTCTTCAGCACTGTACAAAAAGATACTTTTTCATCTTTAGTTAAGGCAAACGATCCATCTTCCATTGTTGTTTTACCAGTTGCACTATCCTCTTTCACCCATAACCGCTTTTTAATACCCATAGATTCCATATCTTTACGTGCATTTACATCATCTTTTGACTTACTATTACCCATGAGAGTGTTAACAATATGCTCGTTATGTTCTTTTCTCGTATGCATAACATCTCGTACAATGACGGATCTGCGTTCGATCCCCAATTCGGCAAATCATGAAGTATGGACCTTCGAGAAAATAGAGAGTTGTCGAAATATCTTCATCGACACCCCGTTGCAAACTATCCGCTTCTGCTCCTCTTTTACGTTTCTTTGCTTGGTGGTTTACCCTTACCCCGTTTACTTTTCATATCTTTCACAATCTCTTGAACTTGCAATCTGTTAGTGGCCATGGAGCTTTACCATCTTCTACCCCTCCACTGAAATTTGTTTTGTCAAATCTGTACTTGTGTTGGGATGGCAGCCATCTTCGGTGTCCCATATAACATATCTTCTTACTATACCCAGCACCACGAAATGTTTCTTCACCACGGGTGGGACACGCATAATACCCATGAGTCACACATCCAGCTAGCGTACCCAATGCCGGAAAATCATGAATGGCCCATAACAACCTTGCCTTCAAAAGAAAATCGAGTTCGTGAAAGTCGTCGAATGTCATAACACCATCATTCCATAACTCTTTCAACTCCTCTATCAATGGTGTAAGTAAACATCAATATCTTTACCTGGTGCTCTCGGACACGATATCAACAAACATAACATGGAAAATTCGCGCTTCATACACATCGAAGGAGGAAGGTTGTACGGACACGTATCACCGGCCAACAGCTGTAATTCAGACCAAAGCATCCATTTGGATTAAAACCGTCGATTGCTATCCCAAGAGTAACATTCCGTGCTTCCTTAGCAAATTCAGATTTAAATTATCCGCACACCTCCAAGTCAGAGAATCCATTGGATGACGCATGACATTAACATCTCTCTGTGCTCTAGAATGCCAAAGCATTGCCTCTCGCTATCCATGGTATACTATAAAGTCTTTTCAACCTTGCAATTATCGGAAAATGCCTTAAAGTCTTTTGCGCAACTTGTGTAAGTTTTCTCTCATCATTAAAAACTCTTACGTACCGAGGTTCTTGACATACAGGGACACTTCACCAATGAACTATTATCCTTCCAATAAAGTATACAGTCATTTACACAAGCATCATAAGTCACATAATCCATCCCTGACTCTTTAATAATCTTCTTGATATCTGGATACTTACATGGCGGTGTTACCTTCGGAAGCAACTCTTTCATCAATTCTAATATCAAAGTAACACCATTGTCTGAAATTCCATGCGAGTTTTTATGTTGTTCATCATTATCGCAGCGTACATTTCGACTTTCCATTAGGACATGAAGGATATAATGGTTCTCTTGCCTTCTCGCCCGCCTGATCTCTTTTTCGACCACACCTGCTGGTTCCAACATTCTCATCCAACCCTGTTGTAACATTCTCATCAACACCTGTAACATTCTCATCAACACCTGCTTCTACATTCTCATCCATCCCTTCCCTAACATTCTCATCCACATCTCGTGGTAATATTCTCATTCAAACTTTCTTGTAACATCATCATTATCTGCTACACATTCGGTTATAATATTATCCTTATGTGTTAATTGTGCCGCTTGTATCGAACTTTCCCCATGATAGCGCCGTAATGTGTACACCTCATGCATACCATGTTTGAGCAAATGCAATGAGATCTCACTCAAAGTGCAACTAAGCCTTTACCATTCATACAACGACGACAAGGGCATGAAAATAAATGACTCCCACCACCATTATTCTTGGCAAACTCTATGAATGACTTCACACCTTGTCCGAATTCTAAAGACTTACGAGGACACTTCAACCATTTCTTGATCACTTCGGATGACATATTACCCTTCAAAATTGATATTTAAAAGAATCAAATAAAATCACTTAGTCCTAGTGGTAGGGTTGCCGAAGCCCATGAGGTTAGCGAGTAAAACATCCCCTCAAAGAAGAGAGAATGAGCTACAAGTAGCTTTTGCGAATAACCACTAGGATTTGTTATCATCATGCTCACAGAGTACATAAAACCGAGACTCGTTTATACACAACTTAACATACAAAATAAAATAACTTAGTCCTAGTGGTGCAGGGTTGCCGAAGCCCTGCAAGTTAGCGACAGAAACATCCCCTCAAAGAAGAGAGAATGAGCTACAAGTAGCTTTTGCGAATAACCACTAGGACTGTTATCATCATGCTCACGAGTACATAAAACCAGACTCGTTTATACACAACTTAACATACAAAATAAAATAACTTAGTCCTAGTGGTGCAGGGGTTGCCGAAGCCCCGCAAGTTAGCGATGTAAACATCCCCTCAAAGAAGAGAGAATGAGCTACAAGTAGCTTTTGCGAATAACCACTAGGACTGTTATCATCATGCTCACAGAGTACATAAAACCAGACTCGTTTATACACAACTTAACATACAAAATAAAATAACTTAGTCCTAGTGGTACAGGGTTGCCGAAGCCCTGCAAGTTAGCGACATAAACATCCCCTCAAAGAAGAGTGAATGAGCTACAAGTAGCTTTTGCGAATAACCACTAGGACTAAGTTATCATCATGCTCACAGAGTACATAAAACCGGACTCGTTTATACACAACTTAACATACAAAATAAAATAACTTAGTCCTAGTGGTACAGGGTTGCCGAAGCCCTGCAAGTTAGCGACATAAACATCCCCTCAAAGAAGAGAGAATGAGCTACAAGTAGCTTTTGTAAATCACCACTAGGACAGTTATCATCATGCTCACAGAGTACATAAAACCGGACTCGTTTATACACAACTTAACATACAAAATAAAATAACTTAGTCCTAGTGGTACAGGGTTGCCGAAGCCCTGCATGTTACCGACATAAACATCCCCTCAAAGAAGAGAGAATGAGCTACAAGTAGCTTTTGTAAATCACCACTAGGACAGTTATCATCATGCTCACTTAGAATCAGTCAATATAAAAACAAAACTTCATAACTTTAGTTCATTTAAACTTAAAAAAACTACCTTAAAATGAAACTAAAGTTCAAATCATGATGAGCATATTTATAGAACATACAAACTGGAATTTAGGTTACTACCTTAATGATTCCGTAGCCGGTGCTTCTTTCTCGTTTGTCTCTTGCCAAAAGGATCCTCTCCCCGGCTCGCAAAGACCAAGATATAGAACAACATTAGCCAAACTTTTAAAATGCATCGACTTTGAATCATATGTCACAACAACACACACTAATCAACTACGCTCCGCCATACCCACACACGCTCCGTTGTTACACAACTAGCTAGGTCCAAGTTTATCTAGCTCTCATCAAACCTTCCAAGATTATATAAGACTTTATCGGGTAGCACTCGCCTACTCAACTTAGTATGCTTCTAAGGCAAAAAAACTACACCATGTCGATTGCCAGAATGCATCTTTACACAAGACTAGTGGATCAAAAACTAGAACTGACAAGTGAAGCTAATGATGTCAATCAGCACAAAACTTATAAATTAGAACTTATTGAAATTAGATTACAAACTAGAAATTAGGTTACAAAGTAAAAAAAAAAATAGAAAATTTCGAAATTAACATAAAACCCTAAAATCAGTTCAATGTTTCGAAACTTATACCTTCTAAGTCTTCAAAATTCTTCAATCTTCAACTCTTCAAAATTCTTCAAACCCTAACAGTAAATTAGAAAAAAAAAATAGAATTAGATTTATATGAAGAAGATTAACAAAACATAACTCTAACGATTAACACTTACATAGATCGATGATTGAAAGATAAAGATGAATCAAGCCCTAAAAACAGATCGATTAAAAAAAAGATGAAACCCTAAAAATCGAAAAACTTCTAACGATTAAGACTTACATAGATCGATGATTCAAAGGTGTTGAAAAGATTAAAGAGTTTTCTATGATGTTTCTTGGCTAAAACAATCTCGTGATGAAATGTTGATGAACCCTAGAAAAATCGCCGAGAGGAGGAAGAGAAGCGATGCAAGAAGAAAGAAAAATGAAAAATGAAAATCAAACTCGATTTCTGCTGGCTTATCCATAGAATTCACGCATGTGAATGGCACACTCGTGGGAGGAAATATCCTCTCGTATAACTAATCGTGGGTGGAAATATAATGCTAGGCGTGTGAGTGGCACACGCACATACACAAGGTGTGACGACACAAGTGTGACCAAGCGTGCGAGTGGCACGCCTATAAAAAAATTCGTAACGGCTTAGCTCTGTTACGAATTTTTAAAAATTTAGTAACGGCTTAAGCCTCGTTATTTAATTTTTTGTAACGGCCTTTGTAACGGGAAATTTGTAACGGCTCATAAGCCGTTACGAATTGCTGTTACGATTCCGGGAATTTGGTGTAGTGGGCCCTAGTGGCCGAGTTATAGTCTCGGGAGGGTTTACAAGAGATATACCCACAAAACCTTTACACTCCAGACCCTAACTATCTGAGAACCTTGGAAGGCACTAAAAATCTCCTTGGTTGGCATACTTATTGACTACGGGAGGAAGTACCACGATGCGAAATTCCAATTCTTTGTACACGAGTTTGCACTCAAGCATACTAAAATTCATATATAAGTCTGAGCTCTACTCGAGATAGTCACACTATGGACATCAATACCCGGAGTCAAAACTAATCACATGGATAGATCAAGAAGATGGAAATAGAAAAACATAGATGGTTTTGATGTTTACTAAGTGATCGATGTTTCATATATCCTCAAGGCCTCCGCCAAAATGAACCTATCCTAATGGACCGAGATACTGGTCCGACTAATATCAACACAACTAGCATATACAAGGGAACCGGTGGTCGACAATCCTAATTCTAGATCAACACGTCGGCATATACAAGGGAACCAGTGAGTCGATTTATTCACCGAACATTAATATATATATATTTTTTTTTATTTAATCGCATGATTAGATCTTTTGGATCCAAGCGCATGCTTCTTGTCGGCAGATTACATGATAGTTCCGTGGATCCCGCATTCCACGCTTGTTTAGGCGACGGAGACAGGGAAAACACACACATATTGCTATTCCCAAGTGTTAATTTTATTCCGTTTGGTCTAATTGGTCTAGTCTTTTTTTTTTTTTTTTTTTTTTCACTTTTTTTTTTTTTGGTATCTCAATCACTCTAATTCACCCTAGCATTGGTAACAACTTGAATCGTGGGACCCACCTAATCACTTACGAAACATAGTTTAAAAACAAAATAAAATAAAAACGAAGTGAAAAGGACTCAACGAGATTGGTGAAACTATCATGTTATTTCTAACACCCGAGCTCTGTGCTTTTATGAATAGACTCTTTAGATGTTGCCATCTAATCAGATTGGTTCCTCAACTCCTACAACTAAAATGCTTCCATCCACTTAGATTGGTTAGTGCCATCCTTAATAAACATAAATTTCTAGGCTCTGGAGTTTAACAATGCAACTAAAATGTTTCTCCCATACCCCCAAACTTAAATCTAACATTGTCCTCAATGTTCTAAAGATAAAATTAAAAGCATGAACAAGGAGAAACTGTTACCATTTGAAGTAAAAGAGTTAAGGAAAGATATTACCGTGTCGCATGAATATTGGGTTACCTCCCAAGAAGTGCTAAGTTTAACGTCTTCAGCCAGACTAAGAAGGGATTAGTCACCTCATAAAATCATAAAGTAATAGCCGAAATATCTGTGGGTCATCAAAACCAAATAGAGCTATCACAAATAAAAGGAATCGCAACATGCCAAGAAATTTAACAAATGAAGCACACCCTTGTCTAGTTTCTGTTTAAGACAACTACATCTAGTCTGTGGTTCGGAGTTCGGAGTTCTATAACCGGGTCCAAATAAAATATTTTCATGTCTTTGGAATTCCTCAAATCCAAGATCCGGTTCAGGTTTTAAAGTCGTAAAAACTCAGATAAAAACTTAGAAGCACATAATAATAACTCGAATAATTGCGGATCCTTAAAGTCAATCAGTTTTGACTCACACAATTGACCACGATGAAACTGGCGGTCAATCTTAAGCAAATGTGTCATTTCTATTCTCCTAAAGTACTTAGGTTTAGTCTCAGAACTTAATAACTGACACATTTTGAACTCATACATTCCCACAATTGGTTGAAAAATATTTGGTGGGAAAACAAAATCAATCTGGGTATCATAGCCTGGATAAAACACATCAACCAGAGGATGGGTTTCTAACAACTGAACTTCCCTATGGACATCACTAGGTTCAGGAAAACGTGTATGAAGATAATCTTTTAAAATGGTTGAGGCACATATGTCAAGTCCCAAGTGAGGGACCTTTCTAAGAGTTAAGGCACATGGAGAATGATAATCACCCCCAAACTTAGAGTTTTTAGTGTCTCTAGATAGACTAGTCACAACTTCCCTAATTTCAAGGTCATCGATTCCCGAAAATGGTCAATTGATTCTTCTAAGTCGGGTTCATCCTCACTCATCTCTACGAGTTCATTTTCTTTTTCTAAGTCTGTTGTTGTTTCTAAATCGCTAGACTCAAAATATACCCGTTCCTCTAAACCATAATCGGCTTCGTAATCATTAGGAAAAACTACATCGTCTAAAACGGTGGTATCTCTAGTCAAATCCTCGTCCTTTTGAATAGGTGAATAATTATTAAAATTATTTGGATTCGAAGTAGAAATAATATTATCGTTGTAACGCTCAATTGGAGTAGCAAATTCCTGATCACTATGCCTAAATATTTCAGATTCTTCATCAACACTATCCTCATCATAATCATCGTTATAATAACAAGAAAATGGTTGAACCTCATCTAAACAAGTAGTGTTACCAATTTTATCCTCGTCATCTTGATTATGCAAATAACTATCCTCATTTTCAAGGGTATTTTTGGAAACACTATATTGGAAATCTAGATTTCGAGCAATTCTTTCATTCGTCTCAGTTATCATCTTGAGGGATTCTTCTAAAGAAAGTTCTCTTTCGTCATAAACTAAGTTATTCATCTTAGCTAATCTACGTGTCGACTCCTCTAATTTCCTGAGAGACTCTTCTAAAGGAGAAATATAAGAATTTTGCCCGTATGACCCGTGCGTGTGTGGATAGTAATTGGGCTCATCATGGTATGAGCCATAACCTTGAAAAGGCTGATGTTCCCAACCACTATTCACACTATGGTCAAAGTAGTAACGTCCATTTTGAAACTCAGTCGGATATTCGTTGTATTGGCTATTGTAATACCAGTTCGACATTCTATTCGCAGGGGTGTGAGTTGTCACACAAAATATAACCCACTGACAGGGGATTCGTGGGTGGATAGAGTCTTACCTCCCGTACCAGACGGGCAATGAACCGTTGAAGTCGACTCAGGCCACCGACTCCGATGTCAGTGTACGAACCCGAGGCCGAGAGAGTATCGTGAATTGTCGTCCTTCCCTGCAAACAGTTTATATTTAATTTCAACCCTTCCTTAGGGTTTTAAAAATAATGTCCAAGTCCAAAAAGTCCAAAAATAAAAGAAAAATTACAAAAATACAACCCTATTTACAGTTTCTAAAAAATAAAACAAAATAATTATATACAAAATCTTCTTCTTCACTCCTTGGACTCCTCTTTTCTTTCCTTCTTTGGCGATGTTTTCCTTTTATAGCACTTTTTGTTTCCTTGTAGCTTCGCTCCAAATCTGAAAAGAATCGAAAAATACCAAAGGCGTAAAAAAGAACAAAAATAATAAAAATAAAAATAAACCTAAAACAAATCTAAATACAAGTCCGCGTCGGCGGCGCCAAAAATTGATGTGATTTTAATTTTGTAGTAAAGTGGTAGTAAGATGTCGTTCCTCTCAGACTTGTAAAGATTGATTTCAGACTTAATAATAAAAATATATACAAAAGATGTCACAATATCGAGAGATACTAGGACTCAGGATTCCACCAATTCTTATATTCATGTGGTTCAACTAATAATTCTAGACATTCATAGCTCAAGTAATTGACTCTAATTTATTGCCGAAAGTAGATTTTTAAAAGATTAATTGTAAATCACAAGCATGGCGCATCAAAAGTACTAAAACTAAGCATACGTCATCAAACGAAATCACAACTAATTAGAGAAAATCATAAAACAATTAAATCAAGTGCAAAAAGTCATAAAAGAATTAAATAGAATTACCACATGCATGAAAAATGGCTTCCTCCGTCATCCCAGTGTTGGGGTTTAGCTCCTCATATTATTCACGTGCTCAAAATAATAGTTCATAGCTCAAATAGGTGAAAAACAAGAGAAAACTAATAACTCAGACAGTTTGCAACGCTTCGGTGGCGTTACAAACAGCTGTTACAATAGGTGCGAACTGTTACAGAGAAATAAGTCTGCCTTATAAACGATATTACGGTTCTGTTGTTGAACAGCGATAGCTTTCATGATTGTTCCACGTGCGTCAATGTTCTTCGTGTTCTAGGGTTCTTTGCAAGAAGAAGCAACAATTTCTGCAGCTCTGATTACTTCTCCTCTCTGCCTCCGTTCGGTCCCCCAAAGTCTCTACTCTCGCTTCCTTGGACTCTCCTCACACTATTTATACGCGACAGGTCTTTAAAGCTTCCAAAAATATCATGAGAAATCTTTCCGTGAGAGTCACGGATATTTCCTTTTTTTTTTCTACGCGTCTGCTGATGAATCCAAAGGTCACATAAGAATTGAGGATCGAATATCTTCTCTTAATCTTCACGTTCCTTCCAAAATATGATAGAATCAAATCTCGGACGAATATATCTCACGGAACTATCCTCCAATGAGTAATCCGAGAATATCTTCTCATCCATGTTAGCCGTGATCTTCCTTTTTTACGTGAATAAACCCATTAACTTCCCTGTTTCGATGTATTGGATCACTCCCAGTCCATATCCAATAGAAATATCCGATTCAATCTCCTTAGAACGACTCAGAAATCCATACCTAATATTGAACTTTGCTTGCACAAACTTTCCCGCCAAAACCAATTATTTGAATTCTTGAAGATGAGTGCCCCTTATCCCGATGTCGGGGGCCTTTAACACTGGGTGTCTTGGAGTGTAAATAACAATTAGGGTGCCCCTTATAAATGGTGTACCCCTTAGTAATTGAAGCGCCCTTATCCAAATGAGGGGTCCGAATAGTAATTTTCTCCCACGAGCGCAAATACCACTTTTCGAGCAGTTTCGCCGCAAAAACTTATTTCTCCAACAACACCTACAAATACATAAAATAGCAAAATAAGCGCAAAATCGAGCACTAACAATATATATAATTGAGATCAAAATAGACACATAAATGCGTCTATCAGCAGTACTTAAACAGATATGGGTCATCCCAAAGGAAATGTTTAACTTCAGCCAAGAACTTAGAACGGTCTTGTTTAGACCAATGCAAGGGCATTCTACCTGTAGCAAGGTAGTTCACAATATCAACAAACCATGGCATTTCGAGACACAAGCATCAATTGTTCATCGGGAATGATTCTCTAATCGAAGACGGATTCATCACAGATTCAACATTCAACCTAGACAAGTGATCAAAGCAACAACATTTTCTAACCCTTTCTTATCTCGAATTTCGAGGTTGAACTCTTGTAACAAGAGTATCCATCGAATTAGACGAGCCTTAGCATCTTTTTTAGACAAAAGATATTTCAATGCAGCATGGTCAGAATATATGATGACTTTAGACCCTATCAAATAAGATCTAAACTTATCCAATGCAAACACAATAGCTAGCAACTCTTTCTCAGTTGTGGAATAATTTAGTTGAGCATCATTAAGTGTTTTACTAGCATAGTAGATCACATAATGGAGTTTGTCTACTCGCTGGCCCAAAACAGCTCCTACAGCATAGTCAGACACATCACACATAATTTCAAATGGTAATGTCCAAATGTGGTCCGACTATAGGGGCAGATGTAAGGAGAGCCTTCACGTCGCTCCCATGCTTCCTTGCAAGCATCATCAAAGACAAATGCAACATCTTTTGCAAGAAGATTACACAAAGGTCTTGAAATTTTACTAAAGTCTTTGATGAATCGGCGGTAAAAACCCGCATGGCCTAAGAATGATCTTATGTCCCTCACCGAACGAGGTTGAGGCAAGTGTTGAATGAGATCAACCTTGGCTTTGTCTACTTCTATGCCTTTTTCCGAGATGATATGCCCTAAAACAATGCCTGAGTTAACCATGAAATGACATTTTTCCCAATTCAAAACCAAATTCTTTTCCTTACACCTAATCAGCACACGAGTAAGATGATGCAAACATTCATCAAAAGAAGACCCAAACACAGAAAAATTATCCATGAAAATTTCAAGAAACTTATCTACCATGTCAGAAAATATGCTCATCATGCAACGTTGAAAAGTAGCGGGTGCATTACACAACCCAAAAGGAATACGACGATAAGCAAATGTTCCATAAGGACATGTATATGTGGTCTTTTGTTGGTCTTCGGGTGCTATGTGAATTTGGTTATAGCCCGAATAGACATCTAAGAAACAATAGTGACTATGTTTTGCCAACCTTTCAAAGCATTTGGTCAATGAAGGGAAGGGGAAAATGGTCTTTCTTTGTTACTTGTGTTCAATTTTCTATAGTCAATACAAACTCGCCACCCCGTGGTCACACGGGTGGGGACAAGCTCATTCATTTAATTTTGAACTACAAAGAATGCCAGACTTTTGGGTACCACTTGAATGGGACTCGACCCATCAAGCTATCCGGAACTGGGTATATGATACCCGCATCAAGCAATTTCAAAATTTCACCTTTGACAACATCTCTCATATTGGGATTAAGTCTCCTTTGCATTTCCCTAGATGGTTTAGTATTCTCTTCAAGATTTATGTGATGCATGCAAATTGTGGGACTTATACCTTTAAGATCTGAGATGGTCCAACCTAAGGCTCCTTTATGTTCTTTAAGCACTTCTAAAAGTTGACTTTCCTGTTCTCGTGTCTAAACATGATGCAATAATCACAGGTAAAGTATCGAAGGACCTAAGAAAGCATACTTCAAAGTATCGTAATGGTTTCAAATCAAGCTTAGGTGGTACATCAAGAGGTGAGGCAGATTTGGAATCAGAGAGTGGAAGTGGTTCCACTGCATTCTGCCATTTAGCAATATCCATGGGTGGAACAGATTCAAGCAAAGAGTGAATTTCATCAATGTACTTAGACTCAAAGAGATCTAAGTCAAAGTTATCTAAACATGCTTGCAAAGGGTCCACTGAAAAAATGTCAGGAAATGAGTCTTGGATCAGACTCTCAATCATGTTAATCTCATGCAAATCAGTATCATCACAATCAATGGGTTGTTGACTAGTGTTAAAAACATTCAGCTCTACGATCATGTTACAATAAGACAATTTCAACACTCCATTACGACAGTTGATGATGGCATTGGACGTCGCCAGGAAAGGACGTCCTAAAATCACAGGAATGTGATTACTTGGGTTTTTACGCGGGTTGAGTATCTAAGACGATGAAGTCCACAGGAAAGAAAAATTTATCAACCTTGATTAACACATCTTCAACAATGCCACGGGGGATTTTCACAGATCTGTCCGCTAATTGTAGCGTAACAGGAGTGGGCTTCAGCTCCCCAAGGCCCAGTTGCACATACACCGAGTATGGCAATAGATTCACACTTGCTCCTAAGTCTAGTAACGCCTTTTCGACCACATGGTCACCTATGGTGCATGTAATTGTTGGGCTGCCTGGGTCTCTAAACTTAGTTGGAATCTTGTTTTGGATTATTGAGCTCACTTGCTCAGTGAGAAAAGCACGCCTATGCACATGAAGCTTTCGCTTTTGTGTGCACAGATCCTTCAAAAACTTAGCGTAGGTGGATATTTGTCTGATTGCTTCGAGAAATGGAATGTTTATGTTAACTCGTTTGAACATTTCCAAAATCTCGTTGTATTGGTTACCCCCTTTCTGCCTGCACCAACCTTTGTGGGAATGGAGCAACGGGTGCATGACTTGGCAAAGAAACATCTATATCGTAGGAATCTTAGATTTATCAACATGCTGATTCTTTTTCTACAAAGTAGATGTTTTCTGCGGTGTTGTGTGTACTGGTGAGTCTGATTTAGACTCGCTTGACGGTGGTACACCTACATTGTTCTCAACAAATTTACCACTACGGAGAGTGGTGACAGCATTCACATGACTATGTGAAGTTTCATTGCAGGTTGAAGTACCTGCCTGAAATGCACTCTTTGGATTTTGTTGGGGTTGACTAGGGAGTTTTCCTTTTTCTCTCTCATTCAATGCATCACAAATTTGACCCATTTTAAGTTCTAGACTTGTGAATCGTTAGTCGGTGGTTTTCTGAAGTTGTAAAAGATTTTGGGTCACAGACCGACACTGTCTTCAAAGCTAGGCTTTTTCTCTATAGTGGCGAGGATGTGGTTGTACTTGGGGGTTTCTAGGATATGAGTATCCTTGGTTATTATTTGTTGTTCCCCCTTGTACAGGCCCTTTAGACCATGAGAAGTTAGGGTGATTCCTCCACCCTGGGTTGTAGGTTTGAGAATACGGGTTGTTCTCTTGCCTATGGTACAATGCATTGGCTTGCTCGGTTTTAGACTCTTGAAATGCATGTAGGTATGGACAGCTGTCCACTAAGTGGTCAGAGCTATGGCATGCGGCACAAGTGGCCATTTCAATTTGGTCACGGAGAGTAGGGGCATTAGATTTTACATTCTTCTGCAACTCAAGCACTTCTATTCTCCGGGCCAAAGATGCCATTTTTGCATTTCCCTCAAAGTCGACTCGATTCTATGAACATTATTTGCATGGGGTAGTCCTTTTTGGTTCACGGATGGACTCCCACTTTGTTGAGTCTTTCAGCGACTTCGATTAAGAAAGTCCAAGCCTCATCAAAGCACTTTTTCAATAAATGCACCATTGCACATTGACTGATTGTGGTGCGGGTCCTAACATCTAGACCCTCATACAAGATTTGCACGAGTTTCCATTTTTCAAAGCCATGGTGGGGACATTGGAGCAATAATTCATTGAATCTCTCCAAGTATTTTGCTAGAGTTTCGTCTTCTAATTGCACAAAACCATTTAGACTTTGGCGAATTGTCGCCGTCTTATGGTTGGGGAAAAACTTTTTGAAAAACTCTTTTGTGAGATCATCCCATGTTCTAATGGATCGTGGTTGTAGGGCATGAAGCCATGACTTGGCTTTTTCTTTCAAAGAGAAAGGAAACAATCTCAGCTTAAGGGACTCTTCCGTCATTTGGGTAAAACGCAGAGTCCCACAAATATCTTCAAAATCTCTCACATGATGGTAAGGGTTTTCAGCATCAACCCCTCTAAACACGGGTAACATGTGAATTGTGCTTGCTTTCGATTCAAACCGACAAAGATCACCGGCGAGAATGATGCAAGAGGGCTGGCTTGCCCTAGTGGGGTACATGTAGTCCTTGAGACTACGGGGTTGGTTCGTTTCATCCCCCATAGTTTCTGGTGGGTCTGGGCTTTCTGTTGAAGAACTGGGTATGTTGACAATATCGTCCGGGCGGATTCTAACTAGTCGATTTGTTTGGTCTCTAAAAGACATAATCATAGCCTAGCTAGCACATCTAGCATGTTAACACTCACACAGCCAATCAAGTTCAAAACAGAGAAACACCAACTCACACAAATAAAACACCAGTTCTTAGGATTCAAGCACACAAGAGTGTTGGTTGTTGCTGTAAGTGCACAGCACTGGATATACACAGCACTGGTTGGCAGGTGCACAAGAGAAACAGAGAGTGTGTAAGGTGCACAGGTTAGGTTGGATTATGCTCACTCAAGGTGAAGCATGTGCTGATCTTGTGTGTGAAACACAACAATCTACTTCTAACACAATTTATGTCACTCAACAACTCATTCAAGTGCCACAGAATCACACATAAATTACATATACTGGTTCACAGATGCAACAAATGCAGAAGATGCAATAGCAGATGAACAATTTTAGCACTTTCACAACAGACTTAACATACCACAGGGTGTCAACTGGTTCAGTTGACCTCAATTTTCAGAGATCATGCACAGATATGCAGATATTATCAGGGGAATGAGCATGGATCCAAGAGTCTAGCATCTGTTGATGTCAGGGGAATGAGCATGGATCCAGGATCACTCACTCAGTTGATGTCAACAGTCTAGCAGCAAACTTGGCTAACCAAGTTGAAACTTAACTCAACAGCTACAGGGGCTGGAGCTAAGCACAGGCTTTGTTGAAGCCAAGAGGTTAAAGTGAAAAGATGAACTAAATATTCAACCAATTTTCAGTGCACATGTTACATAAAAGCATACATTTTAGTTTTACAAAATTTGCTCAATTGTCACGGTAGCAAGCAAAAATTTCAGGTATGGAGCAGTACTCAGCAAGGCAACTGGTTTATCAGGCAATCATGGATGAAAGATTCACAGGTCAGCATGCATTCATTCAGTTGTCAACAGTTCAGCGATTGAGAGATGCATACACATGGAGATGACAATCTCAGCAGGAAAAAAAAATTGTGTCTCAAAGGTCACAAGATGATGCTAACACAGATATCCTAGTTCAGTGAGCATACATATTCATTTCACTAAGACATCACAAGATTATGTTTGTGCATATCAGGGTGAACCAACATCGGTGACAATTATTCCGCATTCTCGACAACTATTCAGGGCGTAAATTAAGTTTGAGAGTACAATACACTTGATATAAACTGGGTTTAGGCACTCCACAGGTTCTGCTGCTTTTAACAGAACTGCTCAGCAACAACTTGATTGATTCGGATTCGCAGGGACTGCTGGTGCAGGACTGGGTGTAGGCACGGTAGATAGATGTGCTCTGCTCTTTTCACTCCCTTTTCCTTGGTTAGAACAAAGAAAGACCACAGTACCGCTTTACTCAACAAAATCCTCGGTTCTGAGATTTGAACAGGTTAAAGAAAGGATACAAAAATTCTAAAATCGAAATTTTAGAAAAGTGATTCTCCAATATGAAGCACAGGAATGCTGGAACTGTTTCTAAAGATGCTAGTCCTGTATACACAGATTACAACTTCTCCTAAGCAAAATCTAAGTTATGCTATCGCAGTACAACGGAAGAACTTTCACAAAGAAACAACAGCTTCTCAACAACTAGCATAACTCAGGAATTAGCTAGCACAATGGAGAATTTTAGCATGCAGTTGAGATATGGATAGCTCAGGTTTTGCAGGTTTAATGTTCAAGTGCAGGTGACAAATTTTTTTGCAGCCGAGTGATAAGCTACAGAATTTTCAAACCAAAGCTGCAGAAAGAGTTTAGTTCCAGCTGCAGATAACTCAACTAGATATAAGATGAACAATGATGCAGTTTATGCGACTGATTTGAGCTTTAAAATTACAGCTACAACAAGAAGTATATGACAACTGGATTAATCAAACTACCATACAATAACAAAGTAACAGATGCAAGAGGATTACAAACTGAAAAACAACAGGGACTGAGATATGAAATTGCATATATGAACAGAATGCAAAAAAGATTAAGGAGAAAAACTACCACTGATAGAGTGCAGGATATATAATATGTAACTAACTAGCATTTACAGGGATAATATGTTTACTAATTTACAGCTACAAGTGCTACAGAACTAAGCTATGAATGCAATAGAAGATGCAGAAATAGAAAAATTACAGCTAAGTTACACTAATAATGACTAAAAACAAATATTCACAGCACAAATATACAAGGATGAATCAAAATCAAGTAAAAAGTAAGCTAATGATCAACACAAAGAACACTACCAAATCCCGCAGCGGCGCCAAAAACTTGGTAGGCTGAGAAAAGTGATTTGCCTACAATGTAATCTGCAAGTGCACAGTGCCTATTGGAGGCAGGGAAAGTACAGGTCGAACCACAGAGATTTGAGTGTGTAAAGTTGATCTAAAGCTTCACTAAACAGATTTCTAAAGGAGAGTAACACAAATATGGTTTGTTTTGGTGTCGATACGACAAGGAGTTGTTACTGTATTCTAAGTTGCAAAAACAGATTGTAAAAAGGTTAGAGAACACTAGGGATGTTGATTCCACCACCTAATCCTATGCTAAGGCAATACCTATTCAACTTGTGCTCTTGATTCTTTCCAGGGAAGGATACAAGGGATTATGCATTAGCCACTCTTACTAACTCACCCCTAGTATTAGATGTCTTCTTACAGTACATCTAATCACAGGTCAATTAACTCAATTAGCTAATTCAATTTTCATATAACATTGAAGCACAACAAGAACAAGGGTTTGAACAAGAATCAACTCAACATAAGATTAAGGGTATCCTTTATACCCTAGCAGAGTGAATTAAAACATTATGCAAATACTAAAAACAGAATTGAAAATAAATTACAAATCAAAAAACCCTAAAAATTGACTGACTCCCTCTCACATGAATAACAACTCAAATTTATACCTCCCAATCACTCGAAATTGCAATTAATGCAAATCCCATCGTGTTCCCTCTTCCAAATCGGCTCTGGTAGCCATTAATGAGCTTGTTGGAGAAACCCTAGCTCCAACTATCTCAACCCTAGCTTCTAGGGTATGGGAGAATCTAATGGTGGAGATAGGCAGAACTAGTGGTGGTGGAGCGGCGGCTACTGGTGTTGTTGGTGCTGGTGTCAGGGGAAGGAGATGGTGGTGGTGATGTCGGCTCTGCCATGGTCGGGGGAAGAAGAGGATGGGTTTCTCTGGTTTTGTCGGGGAGAAAGAAAAGATAAATGAGGAAGGGAGTGTTTGGTTCGATGGTTGAAGGTGTAGGTGGCTGTGGTGTTGGGAGGATGCAGCGAGATTTGATGTGTGGGATGGAGCGAGCGTTGATGGAGCGAGCGTTGGATGCAGATGGGCGAGATCTCACGGCCCAGGAAAGGACGGGCTTTGGATTGCTCACATGTCTTGTAAATGGGTTGCTTCTTGTTGGGTTGCACTGATGCGCACGCAGGTCGTGGCTTTCTGCTCCATAGATGCTTGTCTCCAATTTTCTGCTCTTTTGGATCCTTAATTTCTCCGAACTTTATTTACTACCTAAAAACACAAAATTAATTAGTACAAGTATTTATTCTTGAAAACAGAGAAAATACAGAATTTGGGATAATATCTGATTTCTGAGCACAAAAGATGAGTTAAATGCCAATAAAAAGATGTAGAAATATGCAATATTTGGCACTCATCACTCCTCCCATTAGATCCCAATTTATTTTAACATCTTCTATGATTTTTGTTAGATCAAAAGAAGCCTTGCTGCATAATCCCCCTATGACAGTTTGCTTCCAGTCCACCACTTTTGCAGGTTTGATATTTTGAGGTTTGAGAAAAACCTTAGGGGTAAGATCAGGTGGGAGATTCAATTTTTTCTGCATATTTAAGGCTAAATGATTGATAGAGTCTTCAATGCACTGGTTTACAAATTGAAACGGGTTATTTTTTTCCATGTATTGAATGCTTATGATCAAAGAAGTAAAGTTTAGGTGGTTTGTTACCAGGGAATGTGAGAGTATAAATCCCCCCGTTAAAGTTTCACTTTTATCGAAATCAATTTTGAATTTCAAATTTTGCGTAGGTTCTAGATAACATAAAGTAGATTTAAGGTAGAGAAGCAACTGAACACAATAAGTAGCTATGAGTTGTTCGATGGGATAGGCTAAGATGAATAAGAAACTTATTCTAATAGAATAGCCAAACTTATAGTACACCGTTTTACGATGGTACACTATATTGCACTGCATACAAGGGGTATTAATAGTAGATATCGTATCACACTTATTTTGAAGGTATGGTTTTTGCATCGTGCTCCACCAGATTGTGGTACACAATATGGAGTGATTGAGATGACTAGAGAGCTGAGAGGGGAAAAAGTTTAACATATAAGAAAGATTATGATAGCTTTCCATAGGCTTAATAGGTATCTTTTTATACTGATAAGTGAACGGTTCAACTTTGTATTCCCAACGCATAGATTTTGTAGGTAAAATCTGTAGGGAGCAGGATTTGATATGATATGCATCAGAAGATACCGAAATCTTAAAGATTGTGATCTCCTTTTGAGATTCAATTTCTTTTGGTAAAATCAGCTCACTCACACTTGCACTAGGAGAGTTAACAATTGCTATGAGATGGTCACTCTGTTTTGCAAGGAATTTGTAAATGATGTTCCCTTTTTTTCTTTTGGAGAAAAAGGAGGTTACCTTACCTATACTAAAACCTTTAATAGTGTCCCGATATTTATTCCGATTTACTTTAGGTAAGAGACTAGAGTGTTTTCCCAGGAAGTCATTTTGTTTCCCGTTTTTCCGTTTTCTCCATTTGAAATTTTGAAAACAAAGATTAATGTCAGAAGACATGGTCACGAGCCAAAGATCTAAATTTTTTTTTCTAAAGATCAAAAATGTATTTTTACAAAGTAGGACAAGACTAAGGTACAAATAGCAGTAATGAAAGAAAAATTCAAAAGTGACTTTTGTCCGTAAAGACAAAAGACCACACGATAAGGAGAAAGAAAAAAAGGAGGGAAAGGAGGCCAAGGATGGAGGGAAAGGTCAATAAAAGCCACAAAAAAACTCCAAAGAAATCAACCCCAGACTAAATTGAGAGAAAAATTAACAGATACAGAAACACAGCGAAGGAGAAAATGGAAGGGAAAACGAAAAGTTGTAAAAATAAGTGTGAAGGATTGAGTAGAAGATTAAACTTTGAAGAAGTTAATGAGCAACCAGTTGAAGACAAGGAAATAGTCTATATGCCTCCAACTACATCTCAACACCTGACCCTACTCAATACCGGATTTAATCCAAGGCTAAGCCAAAATCCGCCAGAAAATCAACAAATAACCGTAGAGAGAGATGAGATGGTAGATGATGAAGAGTTACACGCCAATTTTGTATCCTCAGCTGACTATCATACTCACTATAATGAGGATGGTAGGTATATGCACAACGGAGGCCGATTGCACAGAATATTTCAAGAGCCCGAGCAATCCCCTCAAGTAACTTCTTATGGATTTAGGTGGGGAACAGCCGATCACCACTTAACACCACCAGAGCTGGATTTTGAAGTATAAGGAATTATTAACATAGAAGAAAGAACCCCACAGCGAACAATTCAAGAAGCAGAAGAGAGAAGCAGGCCTAAGAGACTATTTTTCTTAAGGAATCAATGGGAGAGCTCAAGCAGCCAAGCACCACGATCCCAAAGGGAAGGAATGGGGTTAACGGGGGTAAGAGAACCACCAAGACAACAGGGAGAGGCACCTATCACTTCGAATCCGCAAAGAGAAGGGAGAGGAATCCAACCCACCAGGCAGTAAACTGACGAACAACCGATAGTTCAAAGCCAACTTGAGAAAAATTGCTGTAATTCTTCAAGTTGTTGTAGATCTTATGGATTTAGAATGGTTTGAAACTAAGGTTCTTCCGAGACTTGAGAGATTTGTTAGCTTTCGGTCTTGGTGTCTTTGAACGATTTTAGATAGGTATTCTTGAGATTCTTCCGTGTCTTGAGGGATTCAGTAACTTTTTATCTATGGTGTCTTTGAACGAATTTCGATTGGTGATTTTGTGTCTAGTATCTTAGAGCAGAAAATTCAATAGTATCTCTAGAACTTCATACAACAGAGAGATTAATTCATAAAACAGAATTAAGTTTTAAGAAATCCGGTGATTTTCCGGTCTAAAATAACCGTTGGATAAGTCTAACGGTATTAAAACGGTCAATTTTTAGAGATTCTCAGTAGAACATTTAAACTTCCGGCAAGAAAGATAGCCTGAAGGGAAGAGAATAGAGGAGAGAGGGCAGAGCAATAAGCTAATATATTTTGTTGAAGTACGTACTTCTTCCCATTGATTATACATACTACTCTATTTGTATAATCAATGGGAATAAGACCATTGATTATATGATTATACTACTCTATTTGTTCATTCGCTTGTGGAATAAGACCATGTACATGTGTGCATAAATTGTTTCAAATTTTCTGTAAGTGCCAATTTGATAATGATTTTTTTGTTATATGATTATACTACTCTATTTGTTCATTCACTTATGGAATAAGACCATGTACATGTGTGCATAAATTTTTTCAAATTTTCTGTAAGTGCCAATTTGATAATGATTTTTTTTTATCAGTAAAGTAAATGAATGATTAAAAATGATATAAGTAAGAGAACTTGAGATATAAATCAGAAGGGTGGCAGATTCAGGAGAGTAAAATACCAACCTTTATCATATGTGATTAAGCTATAAAATATGTAAAAGGTGATAATAATGTTACGAGAAACTGGGATCCGAAATTTCACCATATAATTCATGTATGCGATTCAAATATTTATTTTAGACAATTTTAGCTTAATTAATAAAAATATGGAGTCTGATTTTTTGCCATAGTAGATATTCGAAAATATTATAAGCATGATACATCAAAAACTTTTACGTCTAAGCATACATCATCAAACAAGATCACAACTAAGTAATAAAAGTCATAAATCAATTAAAATGAGTGCAAACTCCTCATGTCGAAAACATTCCCAAAAGATTTATTCATGGCTCAAAAGGTGTTTACAATGAAGAAACGAATTAAAAAGAATAAAACAGTGCAATCACAACGTTTATAAGTGTTGTCGATTGACTGTTACAAAGGTAACATTTAAAAATAAGGTATAAATCAGTCGCTAGAAGTCTTTTCCAAGTGTTGTTAAATAACGACAGCTTCTGCGACTCTCCTATAATAATTGCGACTGACCTAAGCAGGTCAATGTTCTTCAGCTTCTCTTCTTCACCTGCAGCAGCAGACGCCGCATGCAACCTTTGATTCTGTGATTCTCCGGCCTCTGCCTTATCACCAATCACTCGATAACTTTTCTGAAACTCCTTACACCTCTAATTATATAAAACATGGGCCAAAATACTCCCCGTAAATACCGTATCTTCCTCATATTCGTTTTTTTTCTTCTTTTTCACGGAATAAAACCTCTCTGGATTCTTTTGTTATCTCTCATTGATGCGTCCGGCACGGCATTGTCAACTCTCCAAAAATAGATAAAACTAATCCTAGGAGAATATCTTCCCTTAATCCCTTTACGTAACTTCCAAATATACATAGGGAAATCCCGAAAAGCTTTCCTCCCTAGTTTAGTGATATATTTGTGGAAATCTCCTTTTTGTTCAGTTTTAAGATCCTTACCTTGCCTGTTTTATGGTACCGGGTCCAAACCAACCCAAAAATCCGAGAAAACCTCGTCCAATTCTACGCTAGCACGACGTGCAGAACAAGATTAATTTCCCGCCAAATTCTGCTTTTTCAAATGGTAGGGATGGAGTGCCCCTATCCATATAGGGTGTCCATTTAGCACCGGGGTGTAAATAGTAAATCAGAGGTGGAAATATTATTCTTGGGTGCCTTTGATACTTTTTAAGGGTGCCCTTATCAACTCTTCTGGGTACCTTTAACTCTATTCTGGGGTGCCTATAGTAATTTCTCCCGAGTGGTGCAAATACCACTTTTCGAAGCCAAATCTCCACTAAGACATAAAATGCCATAATAAGTACAAAAATTAGTACTAATAATATAGAGAACTTAGACCAAAATAGACACATAAATGCATATATCAAATACCCCAAACTTATTATTTGCTAGTCTTCGAGAAAATCTAATCTAGAAAATAAAATACTAACTCACTGTCGCATGCATTGCTATTGCACTTAGCGTGTCCAACAAGCCTTTAAGCCCCTAGGTGGCCCTAGTGGCCGAGTTATAGTCTCAGAAGGATTTACAAGAGGTGTACCCATAAAACCTTTTGTCCAAACCATAACTACATGTGCAGAATCTAGGAACGCCACTAAACAATCTACTTAGTTGGCATACTCTCATTGAATACAAGAGGAAGTACCTAGATGTGAATCCAATTTTTGTACATGAGTTTTCCACTCAAGCATACTAAAATTCATATATATATATGCAAGATCGCACTACTCGGATAGTCGCACTATGGCATCAATATCTGTAATCAAACAAATTAGATGAATAGATTAAGAAGATGGATAAAGATATAAATGGTTGTGTTAGAGCACTGATCGGTCGAACTCGCAAGTGTTTCTATCTCAAGCTTGTTTGTCAAGTTTAGTTGATCAAAACTATAAGTCTTGATTTCTAGTATACTTATGGCTATGTCTCGGATTATGATAGAAGTGAGTAGTTGAGCATTAGACTTCGCGGCGTTCACCAATCGAAGAAGAAGATCTACTGAAGAGCTTGGAGAAACTTTATCAACAAAAGGTATGTGGAGACTAAAACTTATCTATCACTCAGAAGTCTATTCTATTCCATCTTCTAATGAGACTAAGTCGTATAGCTATATAGACTTTGTCTTAAACACATTTGAAATTTCGAGCCGAGTTTATATCTTTTATATATTTCTCGGAATACGTGTTGGAAGCTTTTTAGCTTTAGCTTAACTTCATCATCTACTTGACGAGTTTAGTTGTAGAAAATTTATTTGTTGGAAACTAAATATTAAGTCAAGATGATCATGTGAAAATTACCTTGAACATCTTACATTGTTTGTGTGAGACAATCGTTTGATGTTAACTTGAGAAGTTTCGTATTGGTCGATTAATCACTTGAAAATTACATGAAGCTAGTGGTATGTGTAAGATTACCAATGTTGTCTTCTAAGGGTGCTTCAATGATTGGATGAGAGTTTTAGAACTACTACCAATGTATGGATATAGCACAATATGCGTACCTTGTATGCGAACTTTGAAGTACTTGTTGTGTCCGCACTCTTGTTTGCAAACTATGTTTGCGAACGGGTTTAACTGTGAAAACTCCGGGCGTGGTTTGCGAACGACAAGACTAGGCCAAGTTCGGAACTGTGGTTCGTGTACTCAGTTTGCGAACACATTGGTTAGGTTCCAAAATCCGTAAGTATGACAATTCATACTTTTGGAGCTCAGGTTCGTTTGCAAAGGCAGTTTTCAAACTAAAGTCCCTGGAAGTTTAATGAAATAAGGTATGCGAACATATTTTACAAACCGTGGCATTATGTTCATGAATTGGTTCTTGTATAAGTACTTTGTACAACTACAAACCAAACCAAATACGTTTCAAATTGTTCATGGATATTTCTATGAGATGGTGAACATTTGAACAACTCTCTTAAAGCACATTTAGATTCATTTGATTATCTATCATGATTGATTGATCATCATATTTGATCTACAAGTGTTAGACGAATATGGCTAAACTAAAAGTGTTCATATGGCTAACTTCGGTTAACTGTTATTGAGCCAACTGGTTATACACGTTGAGGTACGATTCACCCATATCTAAAAATATGTATAATTCATTTTTGTGTATCAAGCTAATACCATCTAAGGGTGGAGATTGATTGCTTATTTTCTAAGAAGACTTAGCTTAAATCTTAAATCAGGAGTTCATCTAACGGTGAATATCAATTGCTTTGTTACTAAGCTATCTTAGCTTTGATTGTAAGCAACCCTAATTTGAAAGACTATATAAGGGAGAACTTTAGCATCTGGGAAACCTAATCCCGACACTCTCGTGTGTCTTAGTTGCAAACTAGAGTCCATTCTCCATTAGACCAGGTTTACAGTTCTTCTGAAAACCATTATTAGGGTTAACGACTTAAAGACTTCATTTGGGATTCGTGAATCCATATCCAACCATTTTCTCTGTAGTTGCGTATTCTGATCTTACTTTTTTTTTTATAGTTTAATTTTCTCTAAGATTTTCTCGAGATTTAAAAACTGATCACAACAGTTATTTGTCTTAGATTCTTGTGATTCCGCAATAACTTCTTCTGTTAAACAGTTACGTTATTGTGAGGTGACTAATATTTCTAGGCTACTCTTCGGGAGTATAAGATCGGATTATTAGTTGAGTCCCATGTACACCTTGATCTTTATCTTAAGATGGAAATAACAACCAAAATATACTTATCTGTGGGAGATAAATTTATTTATAAGTCTTCGATTTGGGTTGTAGCAACTCTTAATTATGGGTGAGATCAGCTATGGGAATAAAGTGTAGAGTCTTGCGAGATTCAAGAGGCCTAAGGAACGCGAATGTACCTTAATCAGTGTGATACTTGGTTAGGGCTCAACTACATTCCAGTACGACGTTAACTTGTAGTAGGCTAGAGTCTTTAGCGGCTTAATACAGTGTGGTGTTCAAGTCTGGACTAGGTTCCGAGGTTTTTCTGTATTTACGGTTTCCTCGTTAACAAAATTTCTGGTGTTTGTGTTATTTTTTTTCCGCATTATATTTGTTTATACAATTGAAATATCACAGGTTGTGCATAGTTTAATCATAGTTAATAAATTCAACCTTGTTTGTTGGATAAGACTTGATTGAAACTCGTATATTGGTCTTTGGTACCATCCGAGTTATTCTCATAACAATTAGGTTCACGGATTTCTATCTATTTGATTTAATTGATTGTGTTGAGAAAAGAGATAAAGATCTTTGATATATATTATGATTGAGACTCAGTAACTTAGGGCTCTCAGATTTATATTGGAGTTAGTCCATACAAATTTCCGAACGAATTAGTTGGGTGTGGTTGTTGTACCCCCGCGTTTTCAATCGGTATCAGAGTAGGAAAACACACTAAGACCTCATAAGTCTGTGTTTGTAGCAATCTGACTATACAGACAGAAATGCTATCTCTATAAACGTACCACCAGTCTTCGATTGCTCCAATTACTTATGGTGGAAAATTGATATGCGTGCATTTCTACAGGCGCGTGATTTTCAATCATGGGTTTGTGTTGTAAATGGCTATGATCCTCCAACAATTATAGTAGACGGTGTAACTGTTGCAAAGGATATTGGTAGATATAATATAGTCGAGATTAGTGCCGCGAAGCAAAATTCTGACGGATTAAATGTTATCATTCATGTCATTACCCCAGATCTTCAGCACCATCTGACTACGTGCACTAAGTATAAAGATGCTTGGGATATCATAGCAACCGAATTTGAAGGGAATACCTCACAGAAAGAGCTAGGCTTCAAAACCTAAATTTTTATTGAGAAAACCTTCGTATGGCTGATGAAGACATTTGATAAGTTGAATTACAAAGTGTTTGAAGTTGTTAATGCATCATTTGCATTGGGTAAGACTATTCCTGAAAAGGGCATTGTGATGAAGATTCTGAAAAGACGAGGGTACCCAAACACACCACAATCTTTTTGTTTCAACCTATAAGTCCTTTACCGAATGTGATCGTCTATGCACAAAGTCGAGACAATACGACGATTCTGTTCACACTTCGTGTGATTGTCTATGGATACGAGATCGAGACAACACAACAACAAGATAACTTGTGTAATTGACTATGGATACAGGATCGAGACAATACGACAACAAAGTATGTTACTTGATAATAGGTTCAGACTAAACCAAACTCTATAGTATCACTATCAAATAATACGGAGTTAACTTCTATGTGTATTTTACTTTATCATAATAAACAATTATATTGCGGAAATCAAAGTAAAAGACACACCAAGATTTTTTTAACGAGGAAATTGCAAATGTAGAAAAACCCCAAGACCTAGTACAGTTTTGAATACTCTCGGAATTAAGCCGCTATACAAAGTCTAAACCAACTTTGTATAGTTGATACCAACCAGACTACCCCTAGCTACTTAGTTCCCTCAGTGTCCCTGCTCCTTCGACTTCTAGAGTCACCCACGTGAATAGCAAGTCATTTGGATTGTATTCCAAATTTAAAAGGAATAATCTTTTTGGTAACCACTCTAATCAATCTTGCTGCAAGATTTAGATGAGTCGTTCACAAAGGATCTTATGTTTCATCTAATAAACTCCTTTGTCCAAGTTAGATCAATCTAACTTTAACTACCGAAACAAATCAAGTATATATTCGCACTCAATCAAAATAAATCTCAAAGAGATATATTGAGAATGTCGATCTCACGCAACTAATCAATCGAATAAATCTCGATTCTAGTTGGATCCTCGCCGATCAAGTTTTGTGCACACAATTCACAAAATACGAAAACCAATAAGAAATCTTCTTCGCCTTCAAATCTTCTTTAATCTTCAATAACCTGCACAACACCACTTGAATCTCTTGTGATCAATCACACACAGAACGAAGTCTGTTAACAATGGATTATCACAAGATGTCTTTAGATCGAACAACAGTTCTTAGTTTGAGTTAATCTTATATCAGAAGAGAAGATTCTCAAGCATAAACAAACTAGGTGCAATCAAAGTTTCAACAACCGTTAGTCAATCAAATCAATCGCAAACTAATAACACTGCAATTATCTAGTTTCCCACCAACGATACTCGTAGAGCTTCTTGATCCCGTATAAGTCTTTAAATGAGCGGTTTTAAGAGATTTCAGCTAATTAATATACTTTCCTCTCCAATAGAAGGCTCCACGAGAAACAACAAATAATGAAGTTTTCCTGGATCTTAGGATAGTTTCCTAGAAATGCAAACTTAGGTATTTATAGACCTAGGATGTTTAGACATCAAACCAGTCATACCAAATCATAAGTCAGGCATTGTGATTAGTTATACCAAGATACATAACATAAGTTAAGATCGTTTCTACCATCTCACACATATTGGTCATCCTAAGATTTGCAATGAATAGCCGGACCAAGAAGCCTAATGATTTCCCTTTAGATTCACGTAAACAAGTTTATGAATGTACTTCCTTTAAACAAATGTAAAACATTGTTTCCTAGGTGTTGATGGTTTTTTTAGCTTAGGGGTAAAATCGTAAAACCCTAGTAGAGACAATGACGTCATTAACTTGAGTAATAATATCCAAACCAAGCACATTTATTGAACCCTTTAATTTGTCTGCGAGAAAATTACCAGGGTACCTTTTTTTATGCTAATTAGGGTTTCGACAGGCCAAAACCCTAATTCTCACACCGCATGTGCCAATGGCTAACCATGCCAGCCACACCTGTCGTGCCAAGGCATGCCAACCATGCTAGCCGCACCCATGTGCCAATGGCAAACCATGCCAACCACACCTACCGCGCCAAGGCATGCCAACCATGCTAGCCGCACCCCAGTGCCAATGGCAAACCATACAAGCCACACCTACCGCGCCAAGGCATGCCAACCATGCTAGCCGCACCCCTGTGCCAATGGCAAACCATGTTAGCCACGCCTACCGCGCCATGCCAAACGCACCTTTCCATGGCCCCATGCCAACCTAGTCACACCAGCTTGCTGGCCTTCCCTATGCGGCTACCAAAACAAAGGCGTGCGACAATCAACGGTCGCCCTTCAATCCCAGGGGAAAATCCTAGCCGTCTGAGGTTACCAAACGACCTTTGGCCCAAAGCCCTAGCTTGGTCACGCCAAACCTTGGCCCCACATGCCATGCCTAACCGCACCTAGCCAAGCTAGCCACGCCATGCGCCCATGGCAAACCCTTGGCCCCACATGCCAAGCCAAACCGCACCTAGCTGCTTAGCCACGCCATGCGCCCATGGCAAACCCTTGGCCCCATATGCCAAGCCAAACCGCACCTAGCCATGCTAGCCTCCCCGTATGCCAACGGCTTACCAAACCCTTGGCCCCACATTCCAAGCCAAACCGCACCTAGCCATGCTAGCCGCACCATGTGCCAACGGCTTGCCAAACCCTTGGCCCCACATGCCAAGCCACACCTTGCCTTGGCACCTAGCCATGCTAGCCGCACCATGTGCCAACGGCTTGCCAAACCCTTGGCCCCACATGCCAAGACAAACCGCAACTAGCCATGCTAGTCTGCACCATATGCCAACGGCTTGCCAAACCCTTGGCCCCACATGCCAAGCCACACCTTGCCTTGGAACCTAGCCATGCTAGCCGCACCATGTGCCAACGGCTTGCCAAACCCTTGGTCCCACATGCCAAGACAAACCGCACCTATCCATGCTAGCCGCACCATGTGCCAACGGCTTGCCAAACCCTTGGCCCCACATGCCAAGCCAAGCCACACCTTGCCTTGGACCTGGCCATGCTAGCCCCACCATGTGCCAACGGCTTGCCAAACCCTTGGCCCAACATGCCAAGCCAAACCGCACCTAGCCATGCTAGTCGCCCCATGTGCCAACGGCTTACCAAACCCTTGGCCCCACATGCCAAACGCACCTAGCCGCGCCACCATGCTGGCCTTCCCTACGCGGCTACCAAAACGAAGGCGTGCGACAATCGACGATCCCCCTTCAATCCTAGGAGCAAATCCTAGCCCTCCAAGGTTACTAGACGACGCATGGTAACCTTTAGCCCAAAAAACTAAGTTTGGCCACGCCAAACCACGCCACGCCAACGGCATGCCAGCCTAGCCACGCCTCCATGCCACGCCAATGGCATGCCAACCTAGCCGCGCCGCCATGCCATGCCAATGGCACGCTAACCTAGCCGCGCCACCATGCTGGCCTTCCCTATGCGACCACCAACGAACGAAAGCGTGCAAATATCACTGTCTACCTTTCCTCTTAAGATACAAAATCTCGACCGTCGAAGGTCACCAAGCTACCAAGTCTCCCAAGATCGACTTTCCTGTGCAACAACCTTATGCTACATGTTTTCCACAAAAACATTCGAGACATCAACACATATCACAAACTGGTGGATCCTTTTTGGGTATTGGTTTGGCGGTTTACAGCGTGCGGCGTACGCTACGCCCGTCATAAGGAAGTGTCATAAGGGTGAGGCGGTTAGTAAATACAAGGAGTTAATGGTGAAACGCTTTTTACATCAATTCCATGCGTTAACGGTTTCATGGAACATCAATTCCATGCGTTAACGGTTTTATGGAACATCAATTCCATGCATTACCACCTCCTCCCATTTACTTACCCATTTTTCCATTCCTTAATGAGACCAGAGTACGTTTCACTTAGACTTGTATAAATAGGTCTTACCTATTTCCACCGAACAACAAGTTCATTCGGGAATACACAACACTCATAAAATACTTGCTAGCTTACCATTTGTTAGCCTTCCCACTTTTCTGATACAAGTCGTAGTAACACAACTATTCTGGTCTCATCACTTTCCTTGCTTCCCTCCCCAAAACCAACCCATTCTCCTTTACTTTGTGACCGAAGCAAGTCTGGAACGGCCATTTCTTGGTTTAGATCGGATTTGTACAGATTGATCTCTCGAATCTAAAGCACTCCCTTGCAGTACATTGTTTAGGGTTTAAATTTTTTCTCACCCGTACACTCGAAATTACCAAAATCAGCAGAAACCATTTTCACCTACAAACAATTAGCGACCACAATGGGAGATTGATCTTTCGGTTACAATGTCAATCTTCGACCATCGATCTCATTCGACCCAGACATCAAGATGGTAGAAGCAGGCGATCTGCTCAAGGATCGACGACTCAGTTACTGCACGACTCGATTATCACCATGACACGACAAGGGATGACTGGGGACTTCCCAGAAAATTGAAGCAAACGATCCGCCCGAGAATCAGTGACTCGATTATCAGGAAAATCAGTAACGGTTGGGTACTTTCCACAATCACGGCGATGCTTCCCATAAAACTCGGTTGTGCACCCGGAAGGTTTCCTTTTCATCAGGAGACCTAGAAAAAAAACCAAGTAAGTCCTACCTAGACAAGATACATGGTTCGCTCTTTCAAGTTTTCACGGGAATGATAAAACCAATAGCCATGTTATGTTTCACCCCATGTCATCTACCAAACGCAGGGTTCCATGGTTTTCCTGGGATGCTTGCAACACTTTCAATCATAACCAAGACAACATCATTTCCTAAACAATTCATTCCAAAAGAATAATCCAAAACCATCAAGGTAACATTTATCTTTCAACCCCAAAAATCCAGGAATCAAAACCATAAACTAGGCGTTTCAATTTGCCTTTCAAAAAAAAAAACCTAAAAATAAGAAGTTCAAAAGACAGAAATGTATTCAAGGAAAGTTTTCCAACAGCGGCTTGCTCCTCTTACCAAAGGCCTCCATCGTGCTCTGGAGAGCCGTTATTTTCAACTTCAGATGCCTGCACAATTTTTTGAATTCCGCTTCCTGCTTCTTCACCATGTCTGTGGAAGGACTTTCGAATGTTTCGACCAGAAACTTCTCGACCTCAGAGAAACCTTCAACGAACCAAAGAACGTTGAATTCAAAGTTTACACACATGTCACGATGGAACCTCCAGCTCGAGATTACATCCTCAGAAACGGCATGACCAGTCACATTGCACATGTCGTCAATCAAAGACAAAGCTTCCTCCACCCGCATGCCAGACGCGCTTACCAGACATGCATGCCAGACGCGCTTACCAGACATGCATGCCAGACGCGCTTACCAGACGCGCTTGCCAGACGCGCATGCCAGATGCGCTTACCAGCCATAATACCACACCCTGCGCTAACGGCTTGCATCCTTCCAGCGCTAACATCTTGCGCCCTTCCAGCACCATCTTCTCCGCTCCACAACCATCCAAAGCAGCGCCATCCTCACCCTTCGAAACAGTGCCATGGCTCCAGCACCCCGTGATCAAACTGTGCCATCTCTGCGCGATACACTTACGATCACCAGAACCAGAGCCTCTTCCGCCACCCCAACTTTTCGTCAAGCATGATAGCTCCAACCGTCACCAGATACGCTACTCCACCATCAGGGCAAGATACTGGAAGAGCCGGAAGAAGCCGACCTCCTTTTACCACTGTTGATTTGATGAAAAGACAAAAGGCACTTCAGCAGGACGTGCGTTTATAGATGAAGAGGCTCGCGTTGCTCTTGAACGCCCAATAGAAGGGAAACAACAATCCAATTTCATCACACGTAAAGATCGGGAACGAATTCTCCAAAATCGAGGCAAAGTTATGTGAGATTCTATATTTCTCCAAGGCGTAGCGTCAAGACATATTTGCATCCCTCAATAGCACTGCATCAGGAAAGCAGCTTTTTCCCAGCCAGGGAAGTCGTTCCCAAACCTCAACCTCTCCTGGAAAGCACGATCGATAGATGGATCTGGGGACTCCTAACCAATGTATTGTAACTGTCAAGGCTCTGAGAGTTTCAAGGCGTCGTTTTGACGTTTTCTCCAGAAGTGGCTCCACTTCAATGTTCTCCAGCAGCGGCTCCGCTTCAACGTTCGCTTCAAGAACTCTCGCTTCAACGTTCGCTCCAAAGAGCCGCTCCTTTCAGCGTTATCTCCATAAGCTGCAGCATTTGGCTCCTTAAGTTTCAACGTCCTCTCCAAGAGCCGAAGCCGTTTCAACACCACTCCTTCTTGCAAAGGGTCGTGCCACCACGCTCCCCACGTCAAGGATCATGATCGAAGCCAGCCAATCTTCGTAGTCACGGCCACCTTTTGATCCATCCCGCCAAAACTCGTGACCATGGACAGTTTTCTCGCTTACGCATCCAGCCAACCCTTTTACTTCCATGGATGCCCATACGATTCTAGCCAACCTACTTTGTTCCCACAACAATGTAGTCTCTTCTGATTACATCTGCTACCAAGAACTGTTGCCGCTCATTTTTTGATTCCAGCCAGAGCTTCACCGCAGCAGCAATCACTGCGAAGGGAACCCGTACTCCTCCATATTTTAGTTTCACATGGAAGAAGTAACAAAATCACCAGTACGAACGCAAAGCCAAAACGTACATGAAGTGCCTTATTCAATTACTCGGGAGCTCTGAAGGGAATGGAAGATCGAACAACATATTCTAATGGAAGATTGAAGTCTTTCAAATAAGAAGTTTTATTCAAAGATGTGAAACGCAAGCGGATGCTAATTGGCGAAACCCTAACTTCGCCATGAATACCAAGAAGATAACAATAAGTCTCGCAAAAAAGCACCAAGACGTCTATACAACAAAGAAAAATAGCAAAAAGGGGAAACTGGTCATAGAAATCGGATGCGCGAGTTGCTAACACCTCTGTCAGAGCTTCTTCAAGCACTTTTCCCAGCAATCTCTCGGGTAGCAAAGTTTCCATCCGAAAGCATAACACTCTCGGAATTTGGATAAGGAAAGGATTTCCTATTCTGGCTAAGTAAGGAGGAAAGGCAATCGGTCCCGCAAAGACAAGCCACCACCGTGTAAACAGTCCGCGCCTTTCATGCTAATGCGCCAACACCAACAACTCGTCGAGCCAGCGTCATGATGTTCCCTAACCCAGCCCAGATGATGCATAGCCAGACTAAGCCGACGACCTTCATCTCACCGCTTCACGTTCTACACCACAAATAAAGTCTATGCAAGGCTTCCAAACACGAGGATCATGAACTCTCCTTACCTCTCGAAAAAGTCGTCACCTTCCCACGGAACTGAAGCAAGTTGTTGTCTTCCCGAAGCCAACGCTCACGCCATGCCAGGCTAACGGATCAGCGCCCGCGCCAAATTTACGCTAGCGGCTCCCATTCAAAGATGATCCAGTGCTAACGGCTCCTTTCCAAGCCGCACGATACCTGCGTCTCCCATTCCAAGCCGATCCAGTGCTAACGGCTCCAAGTCCAAGCCTACCAGTGCTAACAGCTTCCCTTCACACCAAATCTACATTAGTGTCTCCGTTCCAGCCTAACCTGCAGTACCAAGAGCACAAGGGACTTTCTTAAGATCGATCGTCTTCTTCTGCTCCGCTCCATTTGTCGCGGCCCCACCACGCCTATCCGTCCGTGTACGCCTAGCCTTTCCATGGCCGCACCATGCCAGGCCGCCCGCTCCATTATCGCGGCCCTATCATGCCATGTCATCCACGCGCGATTTGCCTCTCCAAGATGTCCGTACCGTGAACCTGTCAATACCAACAAATTTTCCTAAGACCACGCCACATCTTGGCCCCACGTGCCAAGCCGTCCGCTATGCTTTGCCTTCCAAGATCGCGCCCACTTTGCCTCGGTGATGTAAGGCCAGACCAAGCCGGCAACTTTCGTCTCACAACTCCACGGTCCCGCATCCCAAGCACAACTTATGCAGGGCCGCCAACACGGAAGCAAATACTCTCTTCACCCTCAAAAAGGTTAGTCGGATTTTCTGACCATCTTTGCAATGATTTACATCTTGATTCCGTCCTTGTGTCACCATCATATGCTTACCTCGCAACAAGGCACTGCTCCGAGCTAGCAGGGGACTTAATGTTGATGGTGGTTTTTAGCTTAGGGGTAAAATCGTAAAACCCTAGTCGACAATGACGTCTGTAACTTGAGTAATAATGTCCAAACCAAGCACATTTATTGAACCCTTTAATTTATCTGCGAGAAAATTACCAGTGTACCTTTTTTAATGCTAATTAGGGTTTCGACAGGCCAAAACCCTAATTCTCACACCTCATGTGCCAATGGCTAACCATGCCATCCACACCTATCGCGCCAAGGCATGCTAACCATGCTAGCCGCACCCCTGTGCCAATGGAAAACCATGCCAGCCACACCTACCGCGCCAAGGCATGCCAACCATGCTAGCCCCACCCCAGTGCCAATGGCAAACCATGCCAACCACACCTACCGCGCCAAGGCATGCCAACCATGCTAGCCGCACCCCAGTGCCAATGGCAAACCACGCCCGCCAAGCCTACCGCGCCATGCCTAACGCACCTTGCCATGGCCACATGCCAACCTAGTCGCGCCACCTTGCTGGCCTTCCCTACGCGGCTACCAAAAGGAAGGCGTGCAACAATCAACGGCCGCCCTTCAATCCCAGGAGCAAATCCTAGCCATCTGAGGTTACCAAACAACCTTTGGCCCAAAGCCCTAGCTTGGTCACGCCAAACCTTGGCCCACATGCCAAGCCAAACCGCACCTAGCCAAGCTAACCACTCCATGCGCCCATGGCAAACCCTTGGACCCACATGCCAAGCCAAACCGCACCTAGCCAAGCTAGCCATGCCATGCACCCATGGCAAACCCTTGGCCCCACATACCAAGCCAAACCGCACGTAGCCAAGATAGCCACGCCATGCGCCCATACCAAACCCTTGGCCCCACATGCCAAGCCAAACCGCACCTAGCCAAGCTAGCCACGCCATGCGCCCATGGCAAACCCTTGGCCCCACATGCCAAGCCAAACCGCACCTAGCCATGCTAGCCGCCCCCATATGCCAACGGCTTACCAAACCCTTGGCCCCACATGCCAAGCCAAACCGCACCTAGCCATGCTAGCCGCACCATGTGCCAACGTCTTGCCAAACCCTTGGCCCCACATGCCAAGCCACACCTTTCCTTGGCACCTAGCCATGCTAGCCGCACCATGTGCCAACGGCTTGCCAAACCCTTGGCCCCACATGCCAAGACAAACCGCACCTAGCCATGCTAGCCGCACCATGTGCCAACGGCTTGCCAAACCCTTGGCCCCACATGCCAAGCCAAGCCACACCTTGCCTTGGCCCTAGCCATGCTAGCCGCACCATGTGCCAACGGCTTGCCAAACCCTTGGCCCCACATGCCAAGCCAAACTGCACCTAGACATGCTAGCCGCCCCATGTGCTAACGGCTTACCAAACCCTTGGCCCCACATGCCAAACGCACCTAGACGCGCCACCATGCTGGCCTTCCCTACACGGCAACCAAAACGAAGGCGTGCGACAATCCCAAGAGAAAATCCTAGCCCTCCAAGGTTACCAGACGACGCATGGTAACCTTTAGCCCGAAAACCTAAGTTTGGCCACGCCAAACCACGCCACGCCAACGGCATGCCAGCCTAGACGCGCCTCCATGCCATGCCAATGGCATGCCAACCTAGCTGCGCCACTATGCCATGCCAATTGCATGCTAACCTAGCCGCGCGACCATGCTGGCCTTCCCTATGTGGCCACCAACGAATGAAAGCGTGCAAAGATCAACGGCTACCTTTCCTCTTAAGATACAAAATCTCGACCGTCGAAGGTCACCAAGCTACCAAGTCTCCCGAGCTCGACTTTCCAGGAAACAACCCTATGCTACATGTTTTCCACAAAAACATTCGAGACATCAACACATATCACAAACTGGGGGATCCTTTTTGGGTATTGGTTTGGCGGTTTACAGCATGCGGTGTACACTATGCCCGTCATAAGGAAGTGTCATAAGGGTGAGGCGGTTAGTAAATACAGGGAGTTAAAGGTGAAACGCTTTTTACATCAGGTTTCATGGAACATCAATCCACGCGTTAACGGTTTGATGGAACATCAATTCCATGCGTTACCACCTCCTCCCATTTACTTACCCATTTTTCCATTCCTTAATGATACCAGAGTACGTTTCACTTCGACTTGTATAAATAGGTCTTACCTATTTCTACCGAACAACAAGTTCATTCGGGAATACACAACACTCAGAAAATACTTGCTAGCTTACCATTTGTTAGCCTTCCCACTTTTCTGATACAAGTCGTAGTAACACAACTGCTCTTCCAGAATCAACTATTCTGGTCTCATCACTTTCCTTGCTTCCCTCCCCAAAACCAACCCATTCTCCTTCACTTTGTGACCGAAGCAAGTCTGGAACGGCCATTTCTTGGTTTAGGACGGATTTGTACAGATTGATCTCTCGAATCTAAAGTACTCCCTTGCAGTACATTGTTTAGGGTTTAAATTGTTTCTCACCCGTACACCCAAAATTATCGAAATCAGCAGAAACCATTTTCACCTACAAACACTCGGATGAAATCTTCACCATAACCCATTCACATAATTATAACAATATATACAACATTATGTCGATCTCATATCTACGAAGTTCACAACATAAGCATTATACTTCGGAGTCTAATTCCCTAATATTATGATCATACTATTTGAAAAAACGGGGGTACAACAACCACACCCAATATTTCTCTTAGAAATGTGTATGGAAAAACTCCAACATACTTTTAAGAATCAACTAGACAGTCAGACTCAATATTAAGAAAAGTATATCAAAGAGTTATATCTCTATTTCTCAATTCAATCTGCAATCAAACAAATAGAAATTTGCAAGCCCAATTGAATATAAGAAATAACTTGGACGGTATCGAAAACCAATATCCAAGTATCAATCAATTTAATCAAAACCAAAGGTTGGATTCCTAGTTGATTGAACTTACGCATAACCTATGATATTTCTATTATATAACAAAGTATAACGCGGAAAATAAATAACACAGACACCAGAAATTTTGTTAACGAGGAAACCGCAAATGCAGAAAAACCCCGGGACCTAGTCTAAATTTTAACACCACATTGTATTAAGCCGCTACAGACACTAGCCTACTCCAAGTTAACTTCGTACTGGAATGTAGTTGAGCCCTAACCTTTCTAGATTGACTAAAGAGTTGGAGTCGGCAAAGGAGGCTTTGCAAGTTTTGAAAGCTGCAGAGGAAAAGAAATCCTATTTTGCTGATTTCCTTTACTCTTCTTTATATGATTCCTTGAACTCTAAACTTCTGAGAGAAGTGAGGTTTTATTTCTGATTTTTTTTTTATTGGTTTTGGATAAGTGTGTGATTGGGGATTTTCTTTTAGATTTGATAGAGATTTTTTCTTTAAATAAAAAGAACTTTGATAAATTGTTGAATTCAAATACTGGATGCAAGTATTGCAAACGTTTTGGAGAAATTGAATATACTGGTGAAAGAAAATCCTAAAATGCAAATGTTAGGTGTCTCGAGCGTTCGTGCCTTGAACATATAACACCCCAAAACGTTGAATGTCTCAGGCGCCAAAGGCTTTGAGTCAATTCTCCTGTATCACTGGTACATTCGTCTTGTCCTTCATATCAGCCAACTTGTAGTATCCTCCGACTATCGACTTAGCAATCATGAAAGGCCCTTCCCAGTTAGAATTTCTTGTATAATGGAGATTGTGTTTAGTTGCTTTGAGAACTAAATCCCCTTCATGAAATTTGTTAGGCTTGATTGTTCGTGCCCTGAATATCTTCTGTCGGTTCGGAATTCCTTATACAATGGGGTTCCTTGTTTGTGGAGCTTTCCAATCTTGCAGCACATGTGGACACTCGTGCAAAGGAGAATATCTAGGATATTGCTTGTTGTGTTTGGTCATTATTTTAGCAATGACTGTCTCAGTGAGATGCTCGATTTGGAAAGGCTCCACACCAACCATTTGGTGAAATATTGCTGAGGTGAGGTTATTCACTCATAACGTTTTGCAACACCTAGGTTGTTGGTGGAATGAAGTCCCCGGACTAGGAGAATATTTTTGAAAATAGATAATATGGGCGCATGAGGAAGAATAAGACTTTCCTGAGTGTGGAACCTCTTAATGAATGCATGTGCATTTTCTTCAGGACTTTGCGTTAACCCCATCAGGGCTTTGATTTCCTCCATGCGTTCGGACGATGGAGCGTCCTCTATTTCTTCTAAACTAGAGCTTTCTTCAACAGAAAAATGTACAATTGAAGGTGTTATAGTTACCTTTTCAGCGTGGATCCACGTCCGTCCGAGGATCTTGTCATATCCTGGATCTTCCCTGATTATGTGAAACTTGGTTTTCGCCCAGGTTGAACCAATTTTAATTTTGAGAATGATGTAACCATACACATCCCTGGATATTCCTTCGTGATATCTGACTGAAGTAGGAGCATGAGTGGCTTCTTGTCAAGTGATGCCTGCAGTTCTGAGATTCTTTAAAGGGATAATATTGATATCCTTTCCAACATCGACCAACGCCCTCTTGAATTCATTTCCTTTGAGAGTGACCGTGGTAAGAAGTCTCAGTCATACATCTCTTTGTCAGTGATCGGAGGCTCGGAAGCGTTTCGGAATGGAAAGACGTTTCCCGGATACTATATGATCCAAAGCCACGAACATGTCCTTCCTTTGAGCCTTGGACAAATAAAAAAATTCACAGATATGCTCGATCAACGATTGAACTGCTTCTTTGACTGGTTGTTCAGAGAGTATAAAGGTTCTGATTGGGAGAGGATTCTTGTGTACTCCTTCAGTCCCCAGTTCTCCTGAATCAGTATTTTCTTTGAATACGCCTTTCAAAACTCTGCAATCACTTGTTGGATGATTGAAAAATCTATGAAAGCGGCAGTAGCGCGGATTCTCCATTCCTTCCTCAATTGTCTCTCTCCTAACAGGAGGTAGTTTGATTGCACCGTCTTGAATCCAGACTTCCAATAGCTCGATCACCTCTTCAATGGGGAAAGGAAAGTCTGGTTCTTCTTGGTCATTTTGACGCTGAGTCGGTGCTTGTGTATTTTGAGTTTGGTTGTCCTTCCTTGATGCTTTTGTAGGATGGGACGTTGGAGGAACGTTCTTATGCTGCTGCACTTCAGCTTTCCTCTTGCTTCCTTCAGCAACATTCATGGAAGGTTGGAGATTGTACCGCTTGTTGATCAGGCGCCTGGCGATGCCTCGAGTTTCTTACGGTTCCTCGATTTTTGTGGCTCTTGTTCTTTCCAGTAAGGCCGATGCAGTAGTCGCTGATCGCTTGGATGCTTTATGAAGTTCTGAGAAAGTTTGGAACCAGAGATTTTCCAGCAAGGTTATGTAGACTAGGATCATTCCGTTGATGCACAAGACCACCAGTTATTTTTCAGTGACATTCGGGTCATGACAATCCAGAGCTTGGAATCTAAATCTTTTCACATAGTCATTCGGATGCTCATTGCTCTTCTGAGACATTCTTCCTAAATCAGAGAGAGTAATCTGCTCTAAGACGAAGAAGTATTTTCGGTAGAAAGCATTAGCCATTTCTCCATAGCTAGTGATGCTTCCTGGTGCGATGTTGTTGTACCAGGTATATGCTCGGCCTGTCAGAGACTTTGAGAATTCCTTCAAACGGACGACATGGTTGTGTTCATGTTCTCCTAATGCTTCCAAGAATCGAGAAACATGTTCTCGGGAATTCTATGTTATATTGTAAAGTGTAAACGTTGGATAAGTGTACCCCTTTGGGAGAGGAATTCTTTGTGTAGCAGCGGGATACGGAGGTTGGTGACGATGGACAGATGATGTCTTGTCTTTCCCTCGATCCTCCAGAAAGCGTTACAGATCTTCACGAGTGATGAAACCTGCAGACTCCTTCGCTGGTGGGTTATCTGCATCTTTATGGACTTTATCATCATTCACCACGTGAATTGGAAAGATTTCGGTATCATCGGTCGGGGATGTTTCATTGGCTTTTCCTTTCTCCGACTCGTCCTGAGTTTTCTCTGACATGTTGTCTGTGAGATTTTTGAGATAATTGCATAACTCCTTATGCGTTGTAGCCATATTTGTCTGATTCTTAGCGAGAACTTCCTGGATCTTCATGAGATCAGCTATGGTAGGCGGATTTTCTCTAATTTCGTCGGGAGACCGGCCGAAGAGAAGATTGCTTCCGATGTTAGTTTGAGGAGGGGTGGTATCAGTAGCGCCATTGTTTGAAGAACTGGATTACCACCATTGTTGTTGCTAGTGCTAGCACCATTCGAATTAGTATTTGTAACTAAACCTGACCTAAGATCAACCATTTTGACGAATTGAGATTGCAACCGAGAGATTAATCTCCCACTGTGGTCGCAAATCTATAGATGGGGAAAAACGATTTGCTGGTTTTTCAGAAAATGGAGAGACGACCGTACGGACGGAGACTCCTCAACCGAGCAAACTGCCTAACCTTAAATAGATGCAATGCATGGGAGTGCTTTGAGTTCGAAAGATAAATCTGTAGGACTCCGGCCTAAACCAAGAAATGGTCGTTCTAGAGTCAATTCGGTCACATAAAGGGAAGAGGGTTGATCTGTATGAGGGAAGCTGAGAAGTGTGTGAGATCAATGGTGATCAAGGATTGTGAATGTGTTGTGGGTTTCTACAAATGAAGAATAAGTTTGAATTTTGCTCAATTAAGAGAGATTGTTGCTTACACGACCAATCTTGGTTAAACGGATGTTGTCTATTCGACCAATGTTGTTCTCAATCATGGATTCATAAACTTATTATTATTTCTATAATGTAGACACATTGATCTCCAGTACGTGTGACGGTTGCTCGGGTGAAAGAGTGGGAAAGTGGGAAATCGTGGTTGAACCAATTCCAGGTCGTGCGGAGACTTGGTTGATTGTCCACCCACTACTTTGCTAACTCCATCAACTGCTTGCACGACTTACTTACATTTCTCATCTTGGATGAACACACGTGACGTAGGCCGCAATACTAAAACCCTAATTAATAACCCCCATGTGACATGATTGATGTCTCACGAACGTGGATTCTGCAAGGCAGATGTGTATTTGATTATTCAGTCGTTGACTTGATTAGACGATGAGTCCGAGTATTGTTCAGTCGAGCATGATTGTTGAATGCTCTAGGATTTATGGATTGAACATGTCTGCTTGGGACATGTAAATCTCGAATGAATGATGTTGATAATTGAATAAACATAATGAATATTGATAGTCTGAGCAAATATTTCTCATCTGAGCAAATATTGTTCGTCTGAGAAAATATTGCTCGGATGATGAATTGTTGAATTATTGAATATTGATAATTGAATCAATATTACTTGTCTGAGCAAATAATGCTCGTCTGAGAAAATATTGCTCGTCTAAGGAATTACTGAATATTGATAGTTAAATCAATATTCCTCGTCTGAGCAAATATTGCTCGTTTGATGAATTATTGGTAGCATGACCAAATAAAATATTAATTAAAATATTGGTAACTGGACCAAATATTATATAATTCATCAAGATATTGATTGCTGGATCAACATAAAATTATTAGTGTTTGAACTTGCTCAGAAGTATGATTTGCAGAGCATTCGGTTCGAAACCCTAATTTTGATCGATCGCTTATTAGTCGATGATTTACTGAAAATAAGTCACTGAGTGAAGGAGGGACCGGCTACGTGGGATGATGGCCGACCATGTAGCTCCCAGGTGCTCGAGTGAGCATGCACCAAAGTCCTTTGTTGACCAGTTGGTGAAAGGATGATTAAATATTGGTTTAATCATTTATTAAAATAGTGCACGTCTGAGCGTTAGGTGATAAAACCTAATTGTGGAGAGATGAGGACCGGCCAAGGGGTCATGGGACCGGCCCTTGGTGGTCGTGGGACCAGCTGGTGGTCGATTGAGCAAATTCCAAGTTGGTTGGAAAGAGTTTGGACCCAATATGAACTGTTGAGAGCTAATTAGGTAAAAATTATGAAAGAGTGTGGGACCGGCTCCTTGCAATCCTAAGGGACGACCTTGGTCGGTCAAGGTGGCATGCCCGTGTCACCATAGTGTTCGTGTCTCAATCCTGAGAGTTTTGGTATTTTCTGGTGCACGTTTGAGCAATATTTTGGATTTTCAGGAGAGATTGATCTTGACTGAAACTCTCAATTTTGCTCAAATGAGCAAGTTGGAGTTTTATTAAAATAATAATATTTTAATTTTTGACGTGAGAAGCTTAGTCGGTCCTGTGACCATTTTTGGCTTTTTTCATGGTTTGAGCAATATTTGAGAAAATATTGAAAAACTATGGTTTTTGCTCAATCGAAGGAGTTTCATGAGATGAAGGAAATAATAATATGAGAAAATAAGGAATTGTGAGGTGTGGGACCGGTCACGTCTAGGTCATGGCCGTCCGACTAGGTGGCCCGGTCCCGTGACATCTTTCCCTATTTGTTACTTTTTTTCATCGTTTAAAGGAAAATATGGAGAAACTAGGAGTTTTGCTTAAACAAGGAAATTTGCTCGAATGAAGAAGTATTCATGAGATTAGGAAAAATAATAAAATAATGGGAGAGGCGTGGGGACGGCCACGGCGGCATGATCAGCCGGCCGGTGGGCCCGGTCCCCTTGACGCCTAATTTATTATTTTATTAGTATTATTTTCCTCCCCTATTTTGCATAGGTTTCCTCATTCGTCCATATTTTTGAATGCTCGTTCGTGCATTCGGGTGCTCGTTTGTGCATTATTTGATAAGTACACTCGCACCATTTTCTCGGGTCTTACTCGGGTGGCCCAGATGCCCGATCAGTGAATATTTATTACTAATTCATGAAATTCAGCTGAGAATAATTCATGAAACGGAGTAATAAAAATTATTTGAGTATTTATTACTAATTCATGAAACGGAGTAATAAAATGAGTTGAGTATCTATTACTAATCCATGGAATCCAACTGAGGATCAGCCATGAAACAGAGTAATGAGATAGAATAGATTATTTTCTAGGAATTCAGTTGATGAGTGACACACTAGAATTAACCTATTTGTAGAATTTAGATATGAGATAATTGAAGCATCATACTCGTTCTGAGGGGGGTGTATAGTTAGGGAACAAAGAATACCGTGACGTCCTGAAGGCATTAGGCTCTATACTAGCATACAATATGTATAGGAGCCGCCCAATCATTAAGAAATTCTATACACGGTCCCTCTACGTAGTCAGGGAACAACGAGCAGCGTGACGTCCTGAAGGCGTTAGGCTCTATACTAGCATGCAATATGTCTAGGAGACGCCCAATCATTTTGATTCTATGTGGAGGTGATGATGAAATGTATGAAGCATCGAAAGCTCAGCTGAGAGGCCTTTCGAGAAACATATCCATCATAGCTCTGAGAGGAACGTTCGCTCAGTCAGAGATCGTGAAATGGTTCACGGATCATAAAATATGAATTGTCACATACATTCCTGAAGCCGGGCATGAAACATGCAGTATCATGATTTTACGATTTTGGCCCTTGCCGAAAATCCACCATCAACAGGGGGTGTTTTTTATAATTTTACTCGGGGGGGGGGGTTAATACCACTTTTTGAAGCCAATTTATCCACAAAAGTTTATTTCTCCAAAAACACCTACAAGGACATAAAATACTATAATAAGTACAAAAATGAGTACTAACAATATAGAGAATTGAGATCAAAATAGACATATAAATGAGTCTATCACATACCCTAGAGAAGGACATGTTTATTTTTTTGCCAACCGTTCAAGAGATGATCTTTCTCCCCCGAAAATAAATCTCTGCATTATGCTTAAATACTGGGTGGGTGCTGTGGAGGAAGATGAGAGGTTTAAGCTCGATGTTGTGTGGCTTCATTGTCATCTAAAGGCCATTCAGGAGTGCTTGAAGGAGGCAGGCGTACCTTCCAGCTTTGATGCAATCACCAAAGCTGGGTGTGAGGTTGGAAGGTTGTCCCAAGAGTTGAAGCTTGCGATGGAAGCTATTGGGAGGATGGAGAAAGCATTCTCTGATGGAACCGAGCCAGTCTTCAAAGATTTCTTTCAGACAAATTTACTTTGTTTCTGAATTTCCATATGTTCCTAAGATACATGGATCTTTGAGGTTTTTATTTTGGGATTTTGAATAGGTAAATTTTTGATGAATGATCTGTAAGGTATTTTCTAAAGGGAAATATTTTTTTTGGCTAATAAATTGAAATTCTAACTATCAATACAAGACTGTACAGACATTTTCGAAGAATTAACAATATTGCATAGTATAGAGAAATATTTGAAAGGTGGTACTAGAGTGCTGAAGCATCAAAAGATTTGAGCCACTTGTCATGTATCACCACTCTCTTGGGCTTATCAGTATTGACAAACTTATTTTAACCACCTAATATAACTTTGATGGGTCATACATAGCTTTTCTTGAGGAGAAATTGTAGCTTTGATGACTATATATCCAACTTGAAAGATTTTAGTATCTCGGTTCCATGACACATTTTCGAAATGCCTGGGAATTATCTATTACAACTTTCCAGAGCATGGTTAAGTCTCTAAACACAATAATTTTAAACCATTTCCCTTTGGTACCCCCACACAAATAACAAAGCTTTATTGAAAACTCTTTTTGAAACTGTTTTTATGGTGAAAAAAAATTAAAACATGATATATCTTACCTTTTGTGGTTTCGTTTTTGTTAATAGTCCCACTAAATTATGTATTGTAGTTTGCTTTAGTTATCTCAGTTAGCATCTTGGTTGAGCTGGTGGCTACCACCTTTTTCACTTGCTCACTAGGTTTATATTATTCTATATTTGGGTATCGTATGCATCTACTAAATCTGATCAATAGTGATATATGAGTTTGCCAATTATGTAATCTATATTAATGTAAACTCTTTATCTATTTTGCTTCCTACCTGCTTTTATTGACTGTCTTTATCTTCTCTTTTATAACCTGCTTTGAACTGTTTTTGAATTGCTTTTGATATGCTTTATTTCAATTCGATTCCTAAATTAGTGAGAAGATTCATATTTAGTCCATATTACTCTAATATAGAACCTTATTTCGGAATCCGGGTTGATAATCAACCCTTTGATCTTTCGACTAGTTGTTTTCCATCTCAGTAGCTTACAAATAATTGCAATTTAAGTCTTATAGTGCCTCTATATGAGTCTTAATTAGTCCCTTATTGTGTTACTCTATCTTCCTTGTGTAGACTTTCTGTTCCTAAATTTTTCTAACTTCTTCAACAAAACTTTATTATTATTAAAATCCTCTTCAGTTTTTCAATGGGGAGAATAAGTTTTGCAATAATACTTTAAAATTAAAATCGGTATACAGTCTTGGTTGGTAACCTAGCAACAAGCTGGGCACCAACTCCTTTTTGAATAGCAATACCTAATATATGAAAAATAAATCTACCAACACCACTACTAGCATCGTTGCTAACTAAACAATTCTTCAAACGCTTAAAAAAACACAAAGTATCTTCCCCGAGTTTCCCTAAGGTAGAGAAGGCCAGAACGCCCAGACCATAACCATGTGATACACACTTGTCCAAGTATTTAGTATGTTTACGCGAAACGACGCTAGAAATAGCTTTACCTGGGACGAAAGAGCGAATACCATCACCAATGAAGGGAGAGACACCTGTGATATCCATACAAACATCTTGACCATTTTCCCAGTTAAGAACAAGGATATCAGCAGGCCGTAAATCTTTTTCATCATCCGACAAAAACCTAAGAGAAACTTCCTTACGCGCAGGCACACCAGCTTTGTTGCAAATGTCAGTGATTATATCACGTACAAAGTCATGTCGAAACTTACTTCCAATATCTTTAGCACAATGAAGCGCGTGGTCCCCTAAGATATCCATAGATCTGTTGCAACTTGAGCAAAAACTATTCTCAACAAACAACGGGATACCAAGGCGATAACAAAGAACAGCTCTGAACTGTCTTGGTCCAAGACATTGATTAAGACCATTAATTGGTACAGCCAACAAATAATCATGTGCATGTTTGACATGGTTACACTGCCACAAAATGGATTCTCTTGCAGACATAGAAAATTTGTCTGAGATTCGCTTCTTAACTGCATCAAAATAAGTGACTGCCAGGGAGTGCATGGAAGTGGGTGGGGGGGGCGGGCGGCACTTTGTCTGACATGGGAACAATCTACCAAGGATCACCTTTTGTACCAAAGCGATGGCTCTGAGAAGCAAGATAGCAGTAGAAGCGGGTGTCCGCCATGGTATAAATCCCAAGGCCACCATCTTTGATAGGCAAGGTAGCTAATCTCTGCTGTAAAGGTCCAAAACCCGCGCCATCACCAGTGATTAAGAGTCTCAAGTACTTGAGAAAATGATCATCAAAAAGATCAGTGGCTTATTGAAGGGTTGCAGGGTTGGTAGTTCGCATTGCAAAATATAATTTTGACACACCAGTACAATTACGAAGTAATAACACATCGCTTTGAGGGTCATTGAGTTTTTTGATGGCAGACATTAGTTGAACAGTCTTATTCACCCTGCTCAACGTCATATCACTAATAAAGTTCAAATCCAAACTCACCGTACCTCCCAAGACTTTAACCCCATTAGAAGGTCTACCAATATCAGAAGGGAATACACCATCAACAATGCTTCTGGGATCAATAGAAGGCCAAAAGACTTCCGTTTTCTTTATATTTAGATGTAAACCCCTACCCGGCCCTTCAGTATCTATTATGCGCAAATCCTTGGCCACCTCAAGCGTATCATCGATAATTGTACCGTCATCCAGGTACCAGGCGTGCAAATCAAGCTTACAACTGGAGGCATCTTCACCAGGGGGTGAAGTGTCAAAGCAAACAACAAGAGACCGAGAGGGTCACCCTGCTGGACTCCAAGAGCAGATGACAAAATAAATTGGTCATAGTAGAGTTTAGCAGGCCTCAGGTAACAAAATTCCACCCAGCGAGAAATACCTGGACATTGAAGACGAACCTCCTTGATGAGATGATATATGCTAACCATGTTGAATGCATTGGAGAAGTCAATGAGCATCATTGACATCTTGTCTGAGTGACCTTTCAACTCCAGTAAGCCATTTACAACATGTAAAATACTTTCCACACCAGCAGGCACACCAACACCGAATTGGTAGTCACCTAAATACGAAGTCATGTCCTTTCCGACGGAGAAATCAGCCACTTTAGAGACCAACCTACGCCAAATCGTGCCAACTTCAATGGGCCTAAGACCGCCTCCAGGTTTAAGTAACGGTGTCAAGGGCGCACTGGCAATGAACTCACCTAAACACCCAGGGAATTTTCCGGCCAACCAAAGGTTGACGACCCCTATGATCGAAGAAAGTAAATCGACAACAACCACTGCATCTGCCCCACTCATCACATCCACCAAATGCTGCGCATGTAGGCCATCTCTGCCACACGATGTACCTTTTGGGAAGCTCTTAATAGCACCCAAAACTGCCCGAGACTCCACAGTAATAGGGTCCATCGTAACAGCCTCATTAGGAATGTCAGGAGGAGACGCAGCTGGATGCTTTTCTTGCAACTCAGAGTAAGTACTTTCATTGCAGGGAGCCACTCCACTAGAGGACAGAACTCTGATCGCAATAGAAAAGTGGCCACCATCCATTTTTCTTACGGCAAGCTATCAAGTTAGCCGCCTATTTCTTCGACTCTGTTTGCATATCCCCAAAATGAACAGGTGATTGCAGAATCTGTTTACCAGTATGAAGCATCCATTAGGCTCCTTCCAAACCGATAAGTTTTGATGAATGGCTGAAATCTGTAAACGTTTGCGATTACCAAACTTTGCTTCGGCAGAGCTTCTAGGCATGTACAGAGTTAAAGTATAGATGGGGTGGAGTATAAGATGTAGCCAGGCAGTAAGATTAGTTGGGTTAACAAGGACCCTGTCCAGACATGCCTTCAGAACTCTAGAAAAAGAGAGCCTACACTAATGGGGAATACAAGATACTGTAGTAAACTGCCGTTGAAATTAATTTCTCAATTAAGATTTGCTCTTTTTCTCCATTATGTGAATTCTAAATCTCATATTCCTAAGTTTTTCATATCCTAGTGTTCACTAGGACTCTCTGCATTTGCTTCTTTTTTGAAGGCCTTTTTCCTATAGAAAATCCCGCATAAACCTCCTTCCTTCATTCCCACTTATTCATCCTAATTACTCTCCTTCAGCAAAACTCATTAAACCTGTTAATTATAATCCTCATAATGATCGACTATCCTAACTTGGAATTGTCAAGGCATAAACCTTCCATCTTAAACGCAACGCTTAAAGGGTTTGGTATCTCTTCACAAGCCCATCATTTTGTTTATTTCTAAAACTTTAGCTAATGATCAGCATATGAGAAGCTATAACAATCCATTCAGTTTCATAATCACTTCTCATTCCCAAAAATTGGAAGGCGAGGCGGTCTCTGTTTAATGTGGGAAGATAACCTAAATATTCAAATATTATTTCACTCACAAAACTACATTCATACAAAAGTTACACCACCCCCTGAAAAACCTTGGCTCTACACAAGTATTTATTACCCGTCGCACCTGGATATCAAGAGAAGTCTTTGGAAAGAATTTCCAACAATCTTCAACAACATCAATCCTTCCATACCATGGCTTTTGTTAGGAGACTTTAACGACGTCTTAGATCAATCGGAATTTTAAAAAAAAAAAAAAAAAAAAGTAGGCAAGTAACATATGCTCAATCGCAACCTCTCCTCACTCTGATGGACCAGATGAGTTTTACCGATCAGGGATTCTGAGATGGTCCCTACACTTGGACAAACAACCAAATGGGGCAGGATAACATTCTAGAAAGACTAGATAGAGAAATGGCGACCCAGCATTGGCGGACTACGAATCCTCATGTAGCAGTTATTCATCTTCCAAGAATAACATCTGATCACGGCCCAATACTGCTACAAGAGAAAGCAATTGATTGGTAGGGAACAAAAATTACAAATTTGAACACCTATGGCTCTCTCATCCCCAGCTCAAACAAGTTGTTGAACCATCTTGGGAACAATAATAGAATATTGAACCTGCCCTTGATCTTCAACTAAAACTCATAACAACTGGACAAACACTCTTGGAATAGAACAAGGAAACTTTTGCCCTTCTACCAACCATGATCAAGAAATCGACAGCCAAGATAAAGCACGCTCAACATCAATGTGCTACCATTCGAGGACTTAACATTTCAAAAAAAGCACTGCCCATTATTCATTAATTTAATGTATGCGGATGATTTACTAATCACATATAAAGCCTCAGATCATAGTAACCGACGCCTTAAGACCCTGCTCCAATCTTATGGCACTTCTGCAGGACAGGTAATTAATACTTCTAAATCATTAATCATTCATCACCCAAGACTAGATCTTATCAAGGTAAATGATCTACAACCATTCTTCGATATGCCGACACCATCAAAACCTCCAACCTATCTAGGCATCCAATTCAAAAAAAAAAAAGAGCATCCAATCAAACCTTCGTACCCCTCCTACAAAGATTAGCCCGAAAAGCTAAAGGATGGATGACAAAATTCCTAACTCAAGATGGAAGACTAACTCGCATCAAAACCTCCCTTATCCCCCACCTCAAACCACATTACGAAAACACAAAATCTACCCAGCAATATTCACAAACAAATAGATCATATCACCAGAAATTTTTTCTTGGGACATGACTCAACAATTAAAAATCTCCACCCTATAGGTTGGGATAAAGTAACGAAACAATTATACGAAGGAGGGTTGGGCATAAGGAAAAGCAGTGATCATAACAAGGCTCTCCTCATGAAAATAATTTTGGAATTTGCATGAACAACATAACTCCATCTGCGGAAGTCTCTTCGGTGCAGAATATCTTGATTAACAACCAATGCTACAAGGCATTGATACCATACCTTCCTCCTTCATCCCTCAATGGAGACAACTGGCATCAACTGTCAAGTCAACTGGATTCCACACTCACCACATCTAGACCCAGCACAATGTTACCCATTCTGAATGATAACAGATATTATTAACCCAATCTCTCATACCTGGAATTAAGAAAAATTAAGAACCCTTCCCAATCCTATAGCCAAAAAATCATGAACATCTACCTTCCCCGAAATAACCCCCAGGATAAATTAAATTATCTGGCCACTCTCAAAATCTGGAAAATACACTACCTCATCGGAATACAAATGTGTAACCATAGTCAACCAAATCATACGCTACCAAATTCCTATGGACTTTACCATGTCCACCAAAAATTCGGCTTTTCTTGTGGAAAACAATCAATGAAGGACTACCAAACTTCTCTCTACTACATCACATCCTTCTGACCAACTCTGACATATGCCCCAGCAATGTTGATCCGGAATTGGCGAGTCACCTTCTAATTCATTGTCCAACGACGAATACATCCTGGAACACCTTGCTCACTCAACTTTCAAACACAGTAAACTCAAACCCCACACCCCGCCCCCTTCACTCTCACCTTAACACCTCTGACAACCATCTCCCCAATCCTACAACAATCTTCACCAACATTTGTAATCTTCTCCTTCTTCATTCTTTTTTGGACCTTATGACTGGCTAGGAATGACCTAATATACCGCCAAAATCAAACAACTTCGGACGAAATCTTAACCTGGGCTCGAAAACCGCAACAAGAATTCACTGCGACAGTAGATTCCTTACCAATGATCCTACCGGTTAATGCACCGATATTTAACCACCCAAGAGGAGACAAAAGGATATCAACAATATCGGTAGGATGGTTAATTTCAAACATCAATTGGATTAAGATTACCACATATGGGGCAGCAGCCAGAGGTCACCCAGGTTTTGAGGGGGCAGGGTCCATCTACAAAGATCCCGACGCACAAACTTTAATAGCTCTAGCTCAACCTTTAGGAATTACGACTGCCTTAACTGCAAAAAACTTGAGCTTTGTTATTGCCTTCAAGAACGGGAACAGAAAAACAATGGCCAACAGTTCTCTTTGAAACTGATTCAGAATACCTTTTGGTGCTTCATCACATCCTCGGCACCCCCACCCCTCCCTCTCCTTGGCACATCTCAGGGATGATTGAGGAAATAAAGAATAGATTCAGACAGATCTCGCAGGCTGCTATGCAACACAACTACAGGGAAGGAAGTCAAGCAACAGATGATTTACCCAATCATGGAACAAATAAAAGTCAAATAGAAAGCTTATCAACCGAAATATGAGACCAGGCAGTCCCGCTTTTTATTAGCGGAATTTTATTTCATGATTCTATAGGAACCATATGCCCACGACAAATTATAACTTCCTATCAATAAAATGCATGGTTAAGAAAAAAATGCTCTATATAAGACACTGTCAATGATCGTGGAGCCCTCCTTAAGTCCTTCCTTGTAGACGATGTCTTGAAAGTTGGGACTAGTTAGACTCTGGTCATACTTGGGTTACCTAAGCTTACTATCATTTTCCCGATTAGGACTTCTGTGGTACCTACTAGTTATTGCCGTTCATTTATATCTTATTTATTTTTGTAGGCTATCCTTTTGCAAATTCTAATATATATCCTCACACCAGTTTTTTTCCTCCAATTCAATCAAGTTGTATTTCATAAACAGCTAATCAAGATCATTGACGATGTGGAGCCGTGTCTTCTTCAATGAATATTAATTAAAAACGGCAACTATATGTGATTCAAATTTGACAACAAAGTCTCCCCAACAAATAGTTGCTTATAAACTAGAACACCGCTACCCAGCGGTGGAAGAAGTGAAAGAAAAAAAACGAAACGACGTTGCAATCGTAAATCATTTTTTTATCCCCGAAAACAGATGCAACCAATTTTCTTTTATTTTCCTGTAAAAATGCTCGAAGAAGTAACATTCTTAACAGTTTGTTTAGTGGATAACCCATGTCATAATGGCTCTGCGTTGACGTAAAAGCAAAACATGTACATATGTCTTCAGACTCTTAAGTCTTATCTCTACGGTCGCCACCAAATTAAATTGTCAGTGGCAACAAAAATGCACTGTGGTGATTCCACAATGCAGGTGACATTCACTTTATTTTTCCTTTTCTCCAAAGGTGAGCAACCTACATAATTGGGCCGACAGGGCCCGTTGGAGGGAGTCCATTCTATGACCACTTTTTTGTCAAATGAAACCTAACGAAATTGAAAAAAATTGATTTTCTCCCGTCCAAGATTTCTCCCGTTTCCAGTGAAGAGACCAGAATACCCTTCTAATTAAAAACCACTTCCTCCATTTTCCAGTTTTTTGGCTAATTAGCCCTTGAATTTGAATTCTCGGGTCTAAAAGACGAGCAAAATATGAGTATTGTTCTAATATCCTAAAATCTAAAGATACTGTTTAAGTATCCTAAATTGGATATTTGACCCAACATTTATAACTGATTTTATATCGTACTTACTAAAGTACCCTTTTATCATCTTTCAACCACCGACACTCGCTTATCCCTCTCTAGTTTATCCACGAACGAAACCATGACCAACACCAGTCATCACCGTCACAACGCCAACACCTCCACCGTTACCAGCATAGCCACCACCACTACCAGACATCAGCAACACCCCTTTAGTTGTAATCAATAAGTTTTCAACTGGTTCTCATCTAATTTGAACTTCTAATCAGGTATCTCAGCAAATTGGTTCAAAACAGGGAAGGAGACAATACTATTTTATTTATTATTTTTGAAAGAGAGATTATTTATAGCATGAATTTTTTACTGTTACAATTAATTACTTCTTGACTATGATCGTTGCGGTATCCTCAATTGATTAAATAACTTAAGGAATGGTATGTGTGTGAATGAATATGAATTTTCAGAGAAGGAGATGCGATAGATAGTCGGTTGCTGCCGTGGTATATATAAAATGACATTTATGGAAGATTGAAACAATGGTGATGTTGGGTTTGTGTTTACCCTATTTTTATATTCAAACATTGATTCCAAAAATTATGTTTTGGTTGGATTTGTGTTTGATTCAAAATTGCAGAGGATTCAATGTTATAAAGATGATTACTTGGATAAACTTAGAATTATCCATGAAATACACAAGATGCACCCAGGTGCATAATATATATTCGACAAGAAAATATATTTTAGCCAGGATGCACCCAAGTGCATAATGTATATCTTTTTTAATTTCTTGTTGTCCTTCTTATTTTTTTAATTAATTAATACTTATTTTTCGTTGAATTTGATGGTGGATGTGATGCAAATTGTGGTGGTTTTATGGCTTAAGATCACAAACTAGTGTTTTAGGATTTATATAATATATATCAAGTGATTACTAGGATAAACCTAGATTTATGCACGAAGTACACAAGGTGTACCTGGGTTCATAATGTATATTTTTATAGGAAATATGTTTTGTCCAGGTTGCACCTGAGTGCATATGGATTTTTTGAAAAGAAATATGTTTTTGGCAAGTTGCACCTGGGTGCATTATGCATATTCTTATGTGAAATAAATTTTGGCTAGGTTGCACCTGGGTGCATAATACATATTTTATATGAAATAAATTTTGGTTGATGAAATAAATTTTGGTATATATATATTTTATATGAAATATAATACATATTTTATATGAAATAAATTTTGGTTGATGAAATAAATTTTGGTATATATATATTTTATATGAAATAAATTTTGGTACATATATATTTATTTTAACATTTTGTTGTTCTTTTTTTTTTTTCTTCTTCAATGCTTGATTTGGTCGATGTTTTAATGTTGAATGTGATGATAATGATAGTGGACTTATTGCTCGAGATCATGAGCTACTGATTTTGGTCGCGTATAATATATCCCAAGTGATTTTTAGGATGAACCTATATTTATCCACGAAATACACAAGATGCACCTGAGTGCATGATGCAGATTCATAAAAGAAATAGGTTTTAGACCAGGTTGCACCTACGTGCATCATGCATATTTTTTTGATTCTTATAGAAAAAATATTTTGGCCAAGTTGCACCTGGGTGCATAATAGTATTTTTATATGAAATAAATTTTGGCCAAGTTGCACCTGGGTGCATAATGATAGTTTTATGTGAAATAATTTTTTGCCAGGTTGCACCTAGGTGCATAATGTATACTCGGCCTGGTTGAAAATAAATTTTGTTTTTTTTTTTTCAAATTTCATATCAACAATGGATCTTGTTTTGTAGAGATTTTCGAGCCCTTTCCAAAAATATAAATTTTATTAAAACCCGACTTATATTTCGGAAGTTAAGACATTTCTCGCGACTAATTTTAATTATAAAGAGAGAAAATAAATAAGAGAGAGAAAAGGATAAGAAAAAGAATAAAGTTTAAAGCAAAGGGTATATATGGTTAATATTTCCCATGTCTTTTTCACCCAGACCTATATTTTACAAGTCCATTGCTCCCATACTTTATGGGTTTTGGTCATATGACCCGTTTTCCGTCCATTTTCTCCCGTCCAACACCACCCGGACAGAACCGCCATCATCTTCTTCCAATCAAACATTTCCTATTCCTTCCCCACCAACACCATCACACCACCGTAACCAACACCTCCAGCACCTCCACCCTACCGCCACCACCACCAGATTCAAAACAACCACCAGGAGTAAAACCATCACCAACAGAAGCAGGAGACCATAACTGTTGTTAGCAACTTAGCATAACCAGCACCACCTTCGCTACCGGCACCGCCACCACAACTAGTGACCACCGTCCACCACCAGCAGATTTTTCATATTTGATATTTTAATCAAATCAACATAACCCTAAATCGAGAATCAAAAATCAAACACTTAAGAATCTTTGATGGATTTGGGTTATGTACTTAAATGTGTTTAGATAAATTACACGAAACGAATTGAAAATTACTCACAGAATCAAAACTTCCTTTCCAGGATCAAGACAATTTAATGAATTAAACTAAAGCTATATCCTACTAGCATAATCAAAAATTGATCTTCGCACCTTTATGTATGTTGGGATTCAAGGACGATCGTTTAAGATTCAAGAATTTTCTAACATTTTCTAAAATTTGGTTTTTTTGTTAACAGATGGAAGCAGGTGGTGGAGGCGGGGTTAGTGAAGGCGGAGAAAGTAATGTGAGAAACAAAGTGGAATTGTTGGAGATTAAGATTTTCTGAGTGGGGGTGATTTAGGACGTGGCTTCCTTGTGCTCACGTGTCATTACATTTCATTTTATTTTTTTTGGGACGAGTCACTACATTTAATAACAACGATTCTATACATATCGCCCCTCCAACAACACTAAAACAAGCTTCTCACAATAAGTGTGGGTCCCACCCAATGTAGATTAGCAGGGGCCATTTTTGGGCCCATTAATAGGAAATTTGTGAGTAGTTGTTTTAGTGTTGTTGGAGGGGGTGGTACATTTAGAGTTTTCGATTTAATAACTGGAAAGTAAGAAAATAGAGTTAAATCGTTTACTTACAAGCTTGGTAAAGGGGCGGTAGGAATCAGTAGAGGGGCGGCAACCTAATAAGACAAAAAAGGTCATTAGAAGTAAATTCAAGTGCCCCTTATCAATAAAACCCTGAAAATGACTAATTAACCCTTATTGTTAATAATCAAGTTTAGTAATGATAATCAAGATTAGTGTAGATAATCAAGATTAATTGATAATTAATTTTCACTTATTATAGAATCAAAAATCAGATGTTTAGAGTTATAAAAAAAAAAAAATGAGGAGAAGAAAAAAAAAACTTTTGTGATATTTGTGAAACCCTAGATTTTGATTCACTCAACCAAAATGAATGATTCAAGTGGCAAATTAGAGGTGGGTGATCAAAATTAGTTCCCATTAGCTTTTTGTTGATCAAAATTATCTAAAGTATATAAAAAGATCAAATTTTAGAATTTTAGAAGAACATACGGTTGGAATAAGCTAGTTACCAACAGTGAATAGTTCAATTTGGGGAAAAACCCAATCGTAATACGATTACGGTTGATAGAAAATCTTGGATACGACAGTAACTAATTACGGTTCATAAAAAGAATCGAAACCAACAGTAACTAAACTACGGTTGGTAAGTCAACAATAGTTTACAATAGTACATCATCACTTCAAAAATTCTTAACATTTAGGATGATATACGGTTGGTAACTTTCATTAAGTTACCAACCAGAACCAGTGCGGTTGGTAACTAAGGTTTCGTACCAACCAGTACCTAAACCTAATTCTCAATTTTTAAGGTACGGTTCGTATTTGGGTTGTTAGCAACCGTATGTTCTTCAACCAATACAGGTACGGTTGGTATCTGGGTTATTACCAACCGTAACTCACATACAACACACAAATTCCAGTTTCAATTTCGATCCAAAACCCTAATTTTTGATGCAAATCAAAAACAATAGACTAAACTCTAACTGGGTATTATAAATTTTTTCAAATCGCCGATGAATCGAAGAGGACGATGAAATATCAGTTTTAATGGAGGAGAGGAGGAGAAGAAAAGAGAAACAATTTTGATTTACTGATTCAATTAGGTTAAAAATGGGGAAGGATAATTCAGTCTTTTTAATCAAAAAAATAAGGATAAATTAGTCCATTTAAGGTGAAAAGGGTAATCTAGTAAACTTATACACCCTATAGGACACCCCCTAACCAATTAGAGGGACATTACTATCACCCTTGCCGCCCCTCTACCATTTCCTGCCGCCCCTTTACCAAGCTTGTTTACTTAAGGTACGTCGTATGTACTGGGGTTAACCAAGATGGCCGTTTATAAAACACTAACTTATTTTTAATTCAGAATATATACTCCAAGAGTATACTCTAATAGCCATACAATTTTTTATGATGCTGACTTCTCTGTTTTTTTGAATCCAAATAAAACTAGATGACCGTTGCCACGGTGGGACGGTCGACCGAAGAAATCAGCATGAAAGTATCATTTTGCTTGACACATCACGAAAGTATTATTTTTTCTGACACCTCGCGAAAGTATTATTTTACCTAACATGAGCGAAAATATCATTTTTCCTGACACGGGGATAGTATCATTTTTCCTGACACGACGTGAAAATATCATTTTTCCTGACACGGATGAAAATATCAAGTTTCCTGAGACGGAAAGTTAGGCGATGCTTAAACTAATATATGGCTGCACAATAAGTTATGCATCCTTTGTGGTGGTTTGCATAATGGCTATACATTCAATTTTTTAAAATTCTGCCTAAACCGAAAGCATCCTTATTTTTAAAACGGAGGGAGCACATCGTTTTATTAGTTGCGATGGAATATGAGTTGATGCATAAACTAAAATATGGCTACATAAAGTATTATGTATCCTTTGTGGTGGTTTGCATAATGAATATACATTTAATCTTCGAAAATTGTGTCTAAACACCACCGAATTTTTCGTAAAAACTCTACATTTGATATTGTTGTTTGTACTCATTACGTAGAGTTTTTTAATACCATTCCAACGAGATTAAATTTATAAAATTCCAAGGTACAGATTTTTGGATATGTTATATTAAAGTTTGGTTGTCAATTATACCCCTACAAACTAGAATACATGAGTTATAGTAATTGGAATAAAGGGGAGGGACAGTTTGGAAATTTCGGGGGTGTCATACCAAATCTAATCTTTTTTGTCAAATTGGGAAAAAAAGTCACAAAGTCACCATATATAGAGTCCTCCCTCGCTACGCTCGGTCAGCCTAATAAAATGTGTAAAAGAAAGCAAAATGAGACTTTATGTATTGAGCTGTAGTTAACTGACCTTTAGACCTTCATTATAGTGTTTTAATTTTAATAAGGGAGATTATGAGGATTTGCAAAAAGAATTCCCGTTGATACGTTGTTACATTTTCTTTCTTTCCGGTCGGCCCTTTTCACCGTGGCAGCGGTGTTCTAGTTAGGTATCATTGTTGCTTATGTATCAAATCATTTATGGCCAGATGAAAATTTTGATGAATTAACAATAATAACGGATAATGATCCACTCATACATGATACACAAACAGAAAGCCGGAAAGCAGGATTTGGTTCACATATATAGTTGCACCTTAATCCGTAACTATATTTTTTTTGCTCAACTTTTTTATTGAACTCAGCTTTTTTTTCTGGTCGACGTGTTACAAGACATGTACGCATGAGTCACAGGTGGATAACAAAAAAATAAGGGTAATATTGTAATTTAAATTAACAAAAAAAAAAAAAGGAACAAACCTAATCTCACCGGCCGCTTCTCTTTCTCAATATTTTTCCTCTCATGTCTATTTATCAGAAAAATAGTTACCTTTGCATCAGGATTAAGGTTTGATGCCTGTTAACAATTGATGAAGCTGAGGACGTGAGTGTATTCAATCTCCAATATCTATTCTCCACACATGAATACCCCTCTCTTTTTCTCTCCTGATTTTCTTTTTCAATCTCCGCCACTGCAATTTTTTGCATTTGATCAAATGATTCTTCATTTTACAACATGGGTGTGCTGTAATTGTATGAAAATGAAGTGAAAATTGTTCTAATTTGCTCAGTTTTGAGCTCTGATTTGATCAATTTGATGAAATTGAAAAAATGGAGAAAAAATGATTTTTGAATTAATGTAGAAATCGATGTTATCTGATGGTTTTGATTGAAATTTCGATGATTGTCGAATTGTAAATCAGTTTCGGTTTACTTTTGATTCGAATTGTAAATTAGACGATTATCTTTGATTTGTTTTACTTTTGAACGGAAGGAGATGGAGAGGAGGGTGGTGGTGGAGACGATGGAAAGAGATGAAACTGAATGTTAAGTAATGGTGGTTCTGGTGGTGCCAGTAGTATTGGGGAGCTGGCGGACGTGCTATTAGTGGTGGCGGTGGTGCTGACGGTGTATTGGTGCTGGTGCTGAAGGTGTATTGGTGATGCTGGTTAGAGATGGGCGGTGGCGGAGGCGTAAGTGGTGTAACATGTATTAGCGGCACTACTGTGGGTGTTGGTGGTGTCGGCAAAAGTGATGCAGCCGGCGTCGTGGTAGCGGTGAAAATAAATAGAGGCGGGGATAATGAAGGAAGTGATTTTTAAGTATAAGGGTATTCTAGCCATTTCACTGGAAGCGGTAGAAAATTGACGGGAGAAAACTCCATCTTTTTATGAAAAAATAGGATTTTTTTGTGTTAGGTTTCATTTGACAAAAAAAAGTAACCATAAAAGGGACTCCCTCCCTACGGGCCTTCGGCCCTCCGGTCGGTCGGCCCAAATATTAGAATTTATGCCATTAGCCGTCGCCAACGAAGCAACGAACCATCCGACTATTTTGTCAAAGCAGCATATAAGAGCAAGAAAAACAGAAGCAGCCTACACAATTGAATTGCTCATCACTAATATTTTTCATTATCGAAATATATTAAGATATACATACCATATTGATCCTTTTCATTAGTTTCAGAATCAGTTAACTTGCCGAGAGAAACAGAGATGACAAGGGGTATACTAGAAGTGTTGCTTGTGGATGCTTGTTTACTCAAAGACACCGATCTCGTTGGTATATCATCAAATCCTATACAATCCATGTTTAATTACACTAGCATTCTAATTGCCCCTTCAACTGATGATACTCAATATGTTTGAAACTTCTCGTTGCAGGTAAAATGGATCCGTATGTGGTAATTAAGTTTGGTGATCAGAAGCGTAAGAGCGCTGTCTCCCGAAGTATGTATTGTATGAAGCAAAGTTTGTCAATTTTCCTAGTTAGCACTATGAAGTAGCATTAAGCTTATAAAATTTGACATGTATGAAATAGCAGGACAAGGAAAAACACCAGTGTGGAACGAAAAGCTCAAATTTGATGTGGAGTATGCTGGTAATATCAAAGATGAACATCCTCAATATAAACTCAGTTTCAAGATCATGGATAAAGATAGGTTCAGCAAGGATGATTTTGTCGGTGAATTGACGTAAGTTTGTCCAAGTCTTTCTTTTCTAAAATTACCGCTAGACTACGAATGTGGCAATCCATTGTCATCTCCATTTTGGCTAAGCGGATCGATCTTTATGTGTGTACAGGATCTATGTTGACGATCTTTTGGCACAAGGAATGGCGAATGGAAAAGCTGAAATACCCCCTTGCAACTACAGTGTTGTTGGCTCTAACCAATCCGACAACGGAGGGGTTCGAGTCGGCCTAGCGTTCACCCCTAATCAGGTAAGGAGCATATACATGTATAACCCATTCATAAAACGCTACAAATAAATTATGTATTGTATGTAACTGTATATTGATTCATTTATGTAATTCATATATGAACAGGTAGATGGATATGAAAATGAGGAGGATAAATCCAAGGAAAAGAAACACCGCTTCCACCTCCATCATAAGAATGATGGGGGAGAAAAATCCGGTGGATGGAAAAGTGCCTTCAAACACCATAGTAAGAATGATGGTGAGGCGGAAGGGGAGGAAGCGGAATCGAACTCAGTGTCTTCTGAGTCGGATCAGGAGGCTGAAGAGGCAGGAGAGGAAGGGGAGGAGGAAGGGAACGTGTTTGAAAAGCTTGGGGCTTTATTAGAATCTCTAGGTGGCTTATGAGTGGCTTAGTTCTTTATTGATTTGTACTCCGCTAGTCCACTTTCCATTTTACCCTAATTATTACTGGATTAACTGTCAGAATAAATTCCTGAAAGGAGTCGGCATGAGTGTAGAGCTGTTGTTGTTTTTTGGTATCTAGTATGTCGTTTAAAGTTAGGAACATGGTTGGCTAAGTCCCAACAAAGATTGAATTTTATCAAGAAAAGATTGCTTCTAATAGATTGCTACGAGGTATACTAAAACTCGTAGTTATGATAATTTATTTTATATGGATTTGGTACACCTCATGTAATTTGGTATATTTCTATAGCAATCTTAGGAAGAGTATGTCTCAACCAAAAGAATTGTGGTATGAAACAAATACAAAAGTAAAAAAAAAAAAAAAAAGAATTGGAAAGAACAAGTTTGATGTAACAAATCCTGGAAGCAATTCAAACCGTAGCACTCGGCTAATTGTTAGGTCACAATGTGGACTAACAGATTTGGATCTCGGAGAGTGATATCATGTGCGATCAAAAGACAAATGATATATCCAATGTCATGTCTGTTTTCTCTCGATTCATTTAAGTGTGACTCCTCTAAATTTTACAAGTCAAATGACCCTTAAGTTAGACATACCTATTTGTGTCTGTCGTTTTAAAGTAGTTCGATGTTTTTGTCTGAACAACAAGTACCATGATTTGTTGTATCAGATGTTAGTATTGTAATTGTCCTCTTTTCGATTTTCTTTTTTTAAAGATAAACAAGGAGATAGCCCCGAAGTTATATGATACAAACTAAAATAACATGACTGATTGTGAACAACATAATCTCAGTTAACAGAATTACAAATAACAGAATCATTAGTGACAAGTAGCATTAACATTAACACCCGCTTATGTACGAGAGAGATTGCATCGTTGAATCTTGATCCACAACACTTAAGTAGTTTCTAAAACTATTCTGATAACTACCTCCTTCTGTTCAAACTGATAATTTCCTAGTCGGAAAGCAATGAAATCGACGAATAAGTCGTCGGAGTTCATGTACCTGTTAGGGAAAAACAACAACAAACTTGGAGCCATCGTCGATCAAAACGTGACCCCAAACTTAAGAATATCATTATATAGAATATCGTCAAATCCAAATAACAAAGTTCATAGGAAAAACCAGTAAGTCCTAAATCTAAACCTAAAACCCGAAACAAGACCAAATCCAAATTGTTAGAGCATTGCTCGGTTGAACTCACCAAGCGTTGGTATGTCAAGTTTGGTTGTCATATTTTAGTGAATCAAAACTCATTTAAAGAGTCGCTTGATTATATACTAGAGTCAACTTCGTATAGGTTAGCTTGAAAGTGTTAGGATATGAGACTTACAAGTATGACATGAAGACTTGAAGAATGTGAAGAAGTATGGAGCTACAACGACAACATCATCCTTCCTCTTGAGGTTAGTAATATTTGACTTGAACTGTTTCATTCCCTAACGTATGTTTCAAGTCGTGCATATTGAAAACATAAGCTGCGAAATTTGTGTATGATACTCTAGTTAGACATAGTATTAAGGAATACAATACGAGGTTTATTGCTTAACCATTAAATTTTGTATATAAGACATCGACATGATCATATGAATGCTATTGTGATTATGTATGGGTATGAGTGAAGATTTCATCCTAGGAAACAATGTTTTACATTCGTTTAAAGGAAGTAAGTTCATAAACTTGTTTTGTGAATCGAAAGGGAAATCGCTAGGCTTATTGGTATTGTTATTCATTGCAAATCTATTTTGAATTACCAATATGTGTGTTTAGTATAACCGCTCATAAACTTGTTTATGTATCTTGGTAAAACTATTCACAAGGCCTGACTTATGTATAGGTATGACTTTTATTAGTGAAACCGATCTTAAGTAATCACTCAAGATGGTATGATCGATGCCTTGTAAATTGCAACTTTTATCTAGTCATTGGGGAACCGATCCTACTAAGAGGTGCAACAAATTTACAAGAGCGAATCGATCCTTGTAAGAGATGCAACACGTTTTTAATAGATGGGGGAACCGATCCTATGAACATGTGCAACAAGTTTGTAGTTTTGGTGGAACCGATCCTATAGACATCTGCAGCCGAATACAGGTAGTTACCATAAGTTGTGGGGAACCGATCCTAGTACCTAGTCAACCGAATTTTGGTAACTAGCGTGACTATGCACAGTACTCACATGGAGGTAGAACCGAACTTGTTTTGGTAGAACCGTGAAACCCATGATTGGTGATTTGATAGGATAATCAATCACATAGTTCTTGGAATTCAGGCAGAACCAATTCTAAACTTGTTTGGAAGTGTGGAAAATCGTTTCCAAGATTGTAAGTATGAAAAAGGACTTGCAAAGTAAAGATGTTGACATACATTGAACATGTGCAGTAACTCTTATCATTAATTGTTCAAATATATTCCTTAATAGCTAAAGGAGAATCCCAGGATCGAAAAAATTGAGAATCTTTTAATTAAGGTTTCTTAGTTTTTATATGCTTTTTAATCTCCAGCAATTAAATGCATGTCTTTAGAAAATAATAATTAGTAATGTGCATTTACTGATTATAGATTTTTCTATTGGGATTTCGGTCAATATTTGGACAGTGCATTTCCAGGAATTATGAAAACCGATTTTGTGTTTATTGCATATCTTTGAGAATATTCGTTTTTGGAAATTCCTTGGTGTCCAAACTTCCTTGTCTATAATATTGAAGTTTGCATTTCTAGCAAACTAATCCTTAGAGCCAGCAAAACTACCTAGTTGTGTTGTTACTGGTGGAGCCGCCTATTCGGAGAGGAAAGTAACTTAATTAGGCGAAATCTCTTACGGCCGCTTAGTTTAAAGACTTCTTTGGGATTGACAAGCTCTATTAGTACCGTTGGTGGGAAACTGGATAATTGCGGTTTATTATTAGTTTTCGATTGATTTGATTGACTAACGGTTGTTGAACTTTGATTGCACCTAGTTTGTTTATGCTTGAGAATTTTCTCTTCTGATATAAGATTCACTCAAACTAGATCGAAGTTTCGACGAGGATCTTTAGATTGTTTGTAGATTTAAAGACGTCTTGTGATAATACAATGTTAACATACTCCGTTCTATGTGTGATTGATCAAAAGATATTCAAGTTGATTGTGTGTAGGTGCTGATTGAAGATTAAAAAAGATTTGAAGACAAGAATACTTTTTGGGTTCATAATCTTTGGTGTGCATAATACTTGTTTCGGCTGGAAAGGGATCCAACTATAATCGGTTTATCTTTGTGATAGATTGGATTGATTAGTTGAGTAGATCGGCATCAATACACTTCTTTATGATTAATAGTATTGATTGCATAGTCTTACAATTACTTCGGTAGTTGTTGAGAGATTGATCTAAGGACCCGAAAAATGAGTTTATTGGTTAAACGGAAGAGCCTTTGTCAGACTCATATCACGTTGTTTGAAAAGAGTTGTTACCGAACAGATTTGTTGTTCCTTTACTGTTTGGAATATGAACCAAAGGAATTGTTCCAAGTGCGTGACTTATTTACAAGTTGGAGGTGCAGGAATACTGAGGGAACTAGGTGAACTATAGGTTTAGTTGCTTGGTCTAAACTATACGAAGTTGGTTTGATTTTGTATAGCGGCTTAATTCTGAGAGTATTCAATTCTGGACTAGGTCCCGGGGTTTTTCTGCATTTGCGGTTTCCTCGTTAACAAAATCTTGCTGTGTCTATTACTTTTATATTTCCGCAATTATAATTGTTTTATTATAATTAGAAGTAAAATACACAAACCTTAATTCCTATTTACTTGATAGTAATCCTATTGTGTTTGGTTAAGTCTGAACCATTTATCAAGTAAACATACTTATTTGTTGCATTGTCTCGATCGTGTATCCATAGTCAATCACACAAGTTATCTTGTTGTCGTATTATCTCGATCTCGTATCCATAGACGATCACACGAAGTGTGAACCGATTATTTGTATTGTCTCGACTCAGTCCATAGACAATCACTTTCGGAGAAAGGACTTATAGGTGGAATTTTTTTTAGATTGAGGTATATTCGGGTACCCTCGTCTTTTCAATTGGTATTAGAGCAGGCATACACGAAAAGATCTAACAATCTGTGTTTGGTGCGATCCAACCTATAAGAAATTGAATCTATGTCTGATTCAGTTAACGTAAATCAATATAAAAAATCAGCACTTGAGAATAACATCTTCTGTGAATCTACTGAACATGCTGATTGTAGTAGCAGGATTTCCCACACTACACCCCTTACTCGATTTTGCCTAATTAATCCATTAGAAGATATAAAATCAAGAACATTTATTGATTGAATTCATGAAGTGTTTATACAGGAAAATAGAATTACACTTAGAAGTTAAAACACTCTTCAACTTTCTCTCTCCTAATGACTTGCCTAACAATTCTCAAAAGATCCCCCCTTTTACAGACTCACTCGACCCTTTATATAGGGTAATACATAGTGGGTGACAGCTAAGCTATCCTTTATTTTCGGGAATGTCTCGCGAAGTGTCGCGATGTACAACTATTCAATCTCGCGACACTTCTTAACCTCGCTTGATTCCATGTCTTTCGGCTATTACGTGTGTCGTTATTTCCCATCGCGTCGTTTATTTTAGTTTCCTGCGACTCCCTCGCGGTACCGTCGTTTATTGATCCCACGAGCCCTATGTATTGCGATATTATGATCCTACATCTTGCCTCTTTTTCCTTGAATATTGCTTGAAGAGCGATCTTGAAGGAAAAATCATTGTTGTAGTGATCTTTGGTTTTTGTTGATGAGGGAATGAGCGGAAGAATCTGTACTTGAAAAGTACGTACTTGCCTCTATTCTTTTGCGAAGTTCCGAAGCTCCTATATTCGAAGTGTCATTTCTTGCCTCATGTGTTACAGAGAATAATCGAGTTCGCAATCTCTTCTCGCCTATTAGGAAATATGCCGTATATTTGAATTCTGTTAAAGTTCCTTTCGTCAAGCTTCCTTGGATTTAGGTAGTGACCGTTTACACGTGTCTATATTTACCTCTTTTACCGGTGCATTTAATGTTATCCGGTCATAATATTTTTCTCATCTATTTATAGGAACACCCCCATGAAGAATTTTCCTTTTCCTTTTCATCTTCTTCATAAATCTGCAAGTGTTCTTCTTCTTCATCGTTACGCAAGTGTTTGCTTATTCTTTGTCTCTTACCGTCTTCTTCATCACTTTAGCTATTCTCTACCGGTTATTTACTCTCATGGCGTCGGGTTTGTTAATTTTGCCATATCTGGCTGATTTTGTTGTTGATCATATTTGAGATTAACTTTCTTTGTTGAAATCACACTGGTATGATTAACTTTGTAGTTCTTTTTCTGCCATTGTTGTTTAGCAAGAACCAACCCAGAACTAGATTTACCGTGAAGGACCCTCTTCTTTCTTTGGGCTCGCCATCGAAATCTACTTCGCAACAAGAACCCCTCGCACAACCAAAGTCCACTCCGCGAGCAAAATCTATGGCTTCAAAAAGACAGTCTGCGAGCGACAAGGTATTCAAGAAACATTTATTTTTTATCAACAATACATTGTTGCCTCTGCTTTTTATTTAATTTGTCATTCACAGGATGATAAAACTACTGGTCATGCTCCCAAAAAGCCTCGCTACTCCAAACCTGTTACCCCCGACGTTCCATTTCCTTCATTCAAACCTTCATCTCCTGCTGCGAAATCTTCGCAAGATAACTTTGTGCCCCCTTCCTCTGGTATTACTACCAACGACAATATTTATATGCCTCAACTCCTCATAGATCAAGTTCCTTATAAATTTGTCCTACTACAAACGATCTTATACCTCCTCCTGCTATCAATGTCCCTGCTATTTCTCCAATCACTTCTCTCCCGAAACCTCTTCTTCTCCATGAGGCCCCTTTGACAAAGGATCACTCATCTTCTTTGATTGAGCAATTTCCTCTAACGGCATAAAATTTGGTGGGGATAGATGTGGCCTTTAAGGTTCTTTCAGATCTCGTGAATGATGCCAAAAAGACTTCTGTTGATCCTGTCAAATCCAACGTCTGCGAGATTTTAAGCAAGCACCGTGGTTAGGATAAGGTCTCGCAAGCATCTTTGGTTCAAGAGATTAATAAGTTGAAGGATGATCTCCAAGTTATGACCATGAAGTGCAATAGTTTTCACCTTGAAAATCGAGGAAATTTCACAACCTCTCATTTGGATCGTGACAATCTTTTGAGAAAAAATGAGGAGTTAAAGGTATACTCTCGCAACTCCCTTCCTTTTTTTTTTTTTTTTTTTTTTTTTTTTTTTTACAACTCAAATTCTTGTTCGCCCTCCAAGCATTAAACCAGAAACGAATAATGGAGATATACCAGATGGAGTCCATTGTTGAAGAAGTTCGAGTTGAGAGAGATGGTTGGATGGAGCAATATAATCTCTTAGATAATCTTCATACTTATGCGGTGATCAAATAAATAACTTGTCGAAAGAGAATTTTGATTTATCGCAAAAGCAAGACTTGTTAAGTAATGATTTATCTCGCCTCTCTTATGCTTTGACTAAATCGATTTGGAGTTGCAAACTTTATCGGATGAGAATCGAACTCTTTCGCAAGAAAAACGTTCTTTGTTGAATAAGGTGGCGAACTATTCGCAACAATATGATGCTTGTCAAAAGTTATGTGAAGAACACGAACAAGTTAAACATACTTTGAAAAACCAACTTGAAGAAATTCTATGAGAGAGATAAACTTATTCAAGGTAGAATAACGTTGAGTGTAAAAGCGAAGCAATTCAAGAACAATGTATCAATTTAGAAAAATCCAACTCTACTCGTGACGAAAACTCCATACTTGTTTCCAATGAAAAGAATTTGCGATCTCATTTGAAAGGCTTAGTGGGAGATTCATTTGATGATGTCATGGACCGCTTGGGGAATAATTTGCAGACTTTAATTCAACATCTTTCTTCTCAAAGGAAGGTAGTCAAATTATTTGACTATCTTAATTTATGTGTTTATTCCATGAATGCTTTACTACCTGAAAATGCCAATAATATTCGATAAGAATTTTCTCTGATCTTGTGTATTTGTTATGCAGACTCTGAGAGAAAGCTTCGCTCCACTATTTCCACCCTCAGGTCTGATTATTCTAAAATTCGCAAGGAAAATGGACTACTCTCCTCGCATCTTGCTCGTTCTCGCGACCGTGCAGAGCGAAGATTTGATTATATGTCTTATTGTAAGGACATTGATAGTAAGAATCGTCAAAAGGCATTACTACTTGAGTTCCTCTAAAGGCGGAAGTTCTTGTGAATAACATTTTTGTCGAAGTCTCTTGATCCTATTCACGTCGCTCCTTTGGAAGTAAGTGATGATGAAGTTCTGATGCTCCGGATAGTGATTATGAATATGAAAGCGGCGAAGATCTCACACGATAAAGGAGTCGTCGATGAAGATCCAAGTAAAAAGACTCGTGATGAAAATCCAGTATCTGGCGAGAACGAATGTAATGAAAACATTTCTGATGAAAATCAACCAATTGGAGGAGGCGAAGCTGATAAAGGCGCAGAAAAATCTCAACCATCCTCTGTATTTGATAATGTTGATGTGGAGAGTTAAATGCTCTTTGTAATTTGCCAGAATTTCTTTTTGTGTGAACGATTTAACTCTTTGATGGAGTAATTCCCATATTTCTTTCTTCCTTTCTTAGTTAATACCTCTGTGTGAGTGTAGTTGCTCATTGAATATTTTATTAAGTAAATCTATCCCAATTAGGGATTTGATTTTAATTTTTCTCTCTGCGACAGTCGTGAGCCGCCTTACATTTTCATGCAGAGGCCCATTGACCTGCCTTATCATTTTTGTGTGGTCTTCCGAGTTAGACCTCCCTAATTAGAGGTCCTCCCTGCCACCTTTCATCGCGACAAAATCGCGGGACGTCTTTACACTCGCATGTAATGACCCATTGATCTTGCCTTATCATTTTCCAAGTATTTTTGCCTCTGCGAGGATGTTTTATTTGCGACAATATGACAGACCTAAGTCTTCTTGCGAAAACAAAGCTCCATGACATTGCCGTCGTGCGACGAAATCGCAGGACGTCCGTACACTTTCGTGTAAAGACCCATTGATCTCGCCTTACCCTCGCGTTAGTATTATTGCCTCTGCAGGATCATCGCACAAATATGACAAGCCTAAGTCTCCTTGCGAAAACAAAGCCTCATGACATTTGCGTCATGTTTTGACACCCCCTAATGGAGAGCGTCGCCCTTATCATCTCCCAGGTTGCCCCTTCAAGGAGGCGAAACATCGGCCATACAAGACTAGCTCCTCCCATCCGGTCTTAACAACAACCAGTTGTTTTCGTGACCTCTTATCCCTTATACCTATATGGTTTATGGTTACGAGGCTGCACCCTAAGTGGAGTTTTCTTCGGGCGAGTGCAACGCATGCCAAGACTTGCCAAGAATGGCCAGGGTAGGTTCATCCATCCGGGCACTCACAGCTCAACCGTGTACCCCGGCGCCTTGAGCATACACTGACTCCTAAGAAGAGACCCTCGGTCGCCCAACCGAGTATAACCTACATATATAGTTGGGAATCCAAGGTACCTCTTAGGATAGGCTTTCATGGGCCCCAAATTTCCATGACTCAGGCTTCAGGAGCGGTGTAACCTTCCCCCTGAGCCATGTCGAGAGATACCCCCTTTTATGACGCACTTTAGGTCTTACATTTGCCTCTTACGAAATGTTATTCGCGAACTAGGGTGTACGCCATAAAGGTTCGTCCCATTCATTCATTCTTTTTAATCATTCTTCATCATTTGCTATTTTGTCTGCGAGATACTCGCCAATTTATTCATTTAATCATTCCTTATCTCTTGTTGTTTTGTTAAGCCATGCATGACTTTTTTGTTATTCTTGTCGCGAGGTCTTCGCGGATTCTCTCTGCATTTTACTGAATGTTGCAAATATCTGGCGAAGAATTACTTCATCTTGATTCCTTTTTCCTCTCTCATTATTACGGGTAATATTTCTTTAGATATAACCTGTTCCATGGTCTATCCAATTTTTGTCCCACATCTCTTCCTTCGGGGTCCATCAATCTATATGCCCCTGTACCAACTACCTCTTTGATGATATAAGGTCCATCCCATTTTCTCGCCTTGACTTGCCTCCGTTCTCACGTTGATATATTGGGGTTTCTCGCAACACCAATTCTCCTGGTTGGAACTCACGTATTTTTACACGCTTGTTATATTCTCTAGCCAGTCTTCGCTGATAATTCTCCATGTGTCGCAAGGCTTTTTCTCGTTTTTCTTCCAATTCATCCAACTTGATTAGAATGTTGCTGCGCCACTAAGATTTTTTCTCCCAGGACCTCTTTTTTGGTTGTCGGAATCACGACTTCTGTTGGGAATACTGCTTCAACTCCATAAGTTAGGCAAAAGGGGACATTCTGTGGCTTCTCTTCTAGTTGTATTATAAGCCCATCTTTGCATTGGGTACTTGTTCGCACCATCCCTTGTTGTGTCCTTCCAACTTTTTCTTCAATATATCGGCAATTGTTTTGTTTGTTGCCTCCGCTTGACCATTAGCCTGTGGATATAATGGAGTTGATTTTCCACATCTTATCTGAAATGCATTAAGTAGCAACTCTATATTTTGCCCTTCAAATCTGTTTCCGTTATCAGATACTAATTGTGCAGGAATCCCAAATCTACATATAATATTTTCAAATATGAAAGTAAAAATATCCTTATCGCGAATGTCTTTGGACCGCTTTCACCTCGACCATTTTGTGAAGTAATCTGTTGCGACGATTAAGTATCTTTCTCTGTCCTGTTCCGGTAAGAATGGTCCCACAATATCTAAACCCCATTTTCCAAAAGGCCACACACTTCTTGAAGAATTTAAGCGTGTGCTCCGGTGCATGTATCTTCTTCCCATGTCTTTGTGATCTTGCAGCCCCTGGATATTGCTCTCGCGTCTTCGTGCATATATGGCCAATAATATCCTTGCGTCTTTGCCTTATATGCCAAAGATCTCCGCATTGTGATTTCAGGCATCCCCACTATGCAGCATCTTCAATATGGTTTCTCCTTCTTTCCTTGATAGACAACGAAGTGAGGTCCCTCAAAAGAACGTCGATAAAGCACGCCATCTCGTAATTCATAATTTGTTGCCGGCTTTTTAACTTGTGTGCTTCCAATCTATTTCTTGGTACCTCGCCTTTCATTAAGTACGCGTGAAGTTCCACTCTCCAATCTTCCTCGCGACCTTGCATTTCATCTACCACCATCATTATATCTGCTTCTTGTCCTTCCTCTTTATTAATTGATGGCGCCAGTAGCGTCTGTATTTTGATGTTCCTCGCAGTTGGGTCTGTCATCATACTTGATATAAAGGCAAAAGCGTCTGCGAGTCTATTATCTCTCCTTGATATGTGCCTCCATTTTATTTTTGGTATCTGTGCTGTCAACACTTCTACAAGCTTCTATATTTACGTAAAGATGGATCATTTTGTAGCATACTTCTCTGTTATTTGACAAATTGCTAATTGCGAGTCACTGGTGATCCTCACATTCTCCAGTTTCATTTCTATTGCGAATTGTAGAGCATGTATTATAGCTTCATACTCCGTTTCATTATTGGTAGACTCAAATTCCAATCTAAAAGCGAAAGCTAACTTATTACCTTCTGGCGAAATCACAACAATTCCCACTCCTTTACCTTCTCCATTGGATGATCCATCCACTAATATTTCCCACCGATCTGGCTCAGTTAACAAATCTTTTGGATTTCCATGCTCTTCTTCTACATCCATCATTTCATCCACTGCTTCATCTTCCTCCAAAGGAAACTCTGCCAGAAAGTCTGCGACAACCTGTGACTTTGTTGAAGATAATATTTCATATTTCGATTTGTAATGGCTTATTTGAGCGTTCCACCTTTCGACTCTTCACGATCTTTTTGAATTTTTCATTACTAACTCAATTGGTACCTTTGTCACCACTTTAATAGTATGTGCACGAAAATATATGCGAAGTTTAAACGACGCATAGACTAACGCTTGGGATTAATTTTTCAATCTTGAATAATTTCTTTCTGCGGCATTAAAAGTTTTCTTGATATAATAAAGCTGGTTTTTCTACTCCTGCGTCCTTCGCGGTAAAAGCGCACTTAAGGCATGCGATGTTGTCGCGAGATATATTAATAATTCCTCTCTGGTTACGCATACGCATAATGGATATATCCATTAAATGCTCTTTGATCCCTTGTAAAGCCTTTTCACATTCATAGTCCATTTAAATTTCGACCCTTTCTTAGAATCTTTGAAAAAGTGTTTACATTTATCGGATGACCATGAAATGAACCTTCCTAGCGATGCTAGTAACCCATTCGACTTTTGAACATCTTTTTCTTGTCGCAGGTGTCGGCATATCGCGAATTGCTTTTACTTTCTCCGGGTCAACATGTATTCCCTCTTTTGATATAATGTAACCCAAGAACTTCCACGACGCAACTCCAAAGGTACATTTCTGGATTGACTTTGATGTTGAAGCGCCTCATTTGTTCAAAAATTTCTCTCAAGTCTTGCACGTGATCTTCTGCCTTTTTACTTTTCTCTCGAGTAAGAGTATACCTTTAGTGTTTTGTGTATCCATTCTGCGAATACATTTTCTACCATCCTTTGATACGTTGCTCCAGCATTTCGCAAACCAAACGGCATTTTAGTATAACAGTATAAACCTCTTGGAGCGAAGAAAGCAGTGTGTTCTTGGTCTTCCTCGGCGAGAGGAATTTGATTGTAACCTTTGTATCCATCCGGCGATGATACTCTTTCATTCAATGCCCGCCGATTCGACTAGGCTGTGGGATGTCGGTAATGGAAAAGCTTGTCTTTAGGGCAAGCTTTATTTAGATCAGTGAAATCAATGCAAATCCTTATTCCCTTGTTCTTCTTTGGAACTATAACCATATTCGCTATCCACTCAGGGGTATTTCGCTTGTCTAATAATTCCTGCGTCCAAGCATCTTCTGAGTTCTTCTTCTATCGAGAGTGATATCTTGTTGCTATCTTTCTAATTCTTTGTTTAAATGGCTTCACATTTTTATCAATTTCTAACTTGTGACGGGCGATCGACGGTCTATACCGGGCATTTCATCCATATCCCACGCGAAGATGTCTTTATAATCTCGCAACAGATCAACGATTCTTTTCTCTTCATCTGCTTCCATGCTAGTTCCAATCTTTAGCATCTTGGGATTTTCCTTAGTTCCAATATTCACTTCTTTGGTTTGTTTTGCCGCGACGTAACTGGCCTTCGGTTCTCCCATAGGGGTTGGTCCTTTTGGTTCTTTCGCAAGATCATCTTCTTCTCCCGAGATCTCGCCAGGTATGCCTTTTCCTTCCTTTGCTCTTATCATGTAAACTCTGAATTCTTCTTCTTTCTTAGTTACCCTCGCCATCTTTTTGCGGTATTTTGATATGTTCTTTCGCTTGTTTATTTGTTCCTCGCAACATTTTACTTCATTTTGATAATATATTCTTCCTTTGGCAGCGTCCCCTACGATCTCGCTGATTCCGGTTGGTGTAGGGAACTTGATACGTTGATGAAGCGTCGACGCCACAGCTTTTATTGCATGTACCCATGGTCTTCCTAGTAACATGTTGTATGGTGATTCCATATCCACCACACTCAATGTCACCTGTGTTTCGATTCCTCCTAACGGAATACGTATTTTTATCTCCCCTTTAACTTTTGTTATGGATTTACCAAAACCTTGAATATTGTATGCCGCGAAAATCATATCTTCGTCTTTATATCCCATCTTTTTGTAAGCGTGATAGAACATATCGTTTACCGGACTCCTGTATCGATTAAAACTCCATTCATCACCCATGTTTTCATCGTATTCTCCGATTTTTCTCCTTCCTTATACACGTTTATTGCAATCACCGGTGGAGACATGTGATCCAAGTTTTCTTTTGATATTTCCTCCGCCGTGAATGTTATCTCTTGCTTTTCCCAATCTTTCAAAGGTGACGTTATTTCTCGATCCGTAATCTTCTTTCCTTCAAAATCTCGTTTGAGTATCCTTCCTCTGATATTTTCATGAAATTCGTTAACCATTACTCTCATACCATTGCTGTATGCCATATCCTTTTCATCCGATCTAAAGTTTTTCTTTCTCATTTTTCTGATTCAAACAATTTTAATTGCAACCTTCTCTCCTTTGTTAGCGATCTCCCTGTTTCTAGCGCATATGTAGTAGCAGGATTTCCCACACTACACCCCTTACTCGATTTTGCCTAATTAATCCATTAGAAGATATAAAATCCAGAACATTTATTGATTGAATTCATGAAGTGTTTATACAGGAAAATAGAATTACACTTAGAAGTTAAAACACTCTTCAACTTTCTCTCTCCTAATGACTTGCCTAACAATTCTCAAAAGATCCCCCCTTTTACAGACTCACTCGACCCTTTATATAGGGTAATACATAGTGGGTGACAGCTAAGCTATCCTTTATTTTCGGGAATGTCTCATGAAGTGTCGCGGTGTACAACTATTCAATCTCGCGACACTTCTTAACCCTCGCTTGATTCCATGTCTTTCGGCTATTACGTGTGTCGTTATTTCCCATCGCGTCGTTTATTTTAGTTTCCTGCGACTCCCTCGCGGTACCGTCGTTTATTGATCCCGCGAGCCCTATGTATTGCGATATTATGATCCTACACTGATCCCTATATTGTGGATTCTGGTGAATGGAAAAACTGCCTTAATAAACAACTTGATGAAATTTCTGAAGATGGTGACTCAGAAATCGATCAAGATGCTGAAGAAGATATGTCAGAATTCTCAACTTTTCTAAGTGCCATTTCCGGAAGGAAGCTATCTACCTCAGATGTAATTGACCTTCTTTCTCCTCTTTGCAGAGAAAATAAGAAACTAAGAAAAATCTTCTCAGGTTTCTTTTATGGATATCAAAATTCTAGGTATCTTCTTAAAGACTGTAAAGAAAGTCTACTCTCAAAAACTCTTGAGTTTGAGAATCTTAACAGGAAACATTACCTGTTGAATAAGAAACTTGTTGAGACTGAAGTAATGATCAATACTCACCAATTAACAAGTAAAGAACAAGTTGAGTCTGATCTCTTCAAGAAAAATCTTCTTGAGGATCAACTAGCTGAAGCTTTTAGAAAAATCATCTCCTTAGAAGAAGAAGTTGAAACGTTAAGAATACTCAATGACAGCACAATCAACCTGTCCTCCATGTTGGATGCAGGGAGAAGTCATGGCGACAAACGTGGATTAGGATATGATGGAATTGATACTTCGATAATCAACAAGGAAGTAAAATTCGTAAAAGTTGTTTGCCCTCCCACTCCAGAAGATCCACCTAAACAAGATTGTACAACTGAGTTACCAAAGTGCGCGAATGAGATTCTGACAGAAAACACATCTGAAAGGAACCAGAGGAAATCTCCAACTAAGGATCAACATAATAACCAAACGTCTCATAAAGGTAAAACTAAGAACTTTATTCCTTTCAATAAGCATTGTTATTATTGTAGAGATAAAGGTCATATGCAAAGGGATTGTAAAATTCGAAAGATGTAAAATGTTCTATCATTTGTATCTAAAGAATTGAACAGTGTCATCTCCAAAAACCTCTCAGATCATCATTGTCCTGTGAGACAAACGAATTATTACAAAAATTCAAAATCATATCCTAAAAGAAACATTCCTAAAAGGAAAAATAATAGAAAAATGTAATACCTTTATCAATAGGGATATGAGATCTGATGTTTCAAGATGGAAAGATGCAATGTCACTAGAAATGAAGAATCTTCATTCAAAATCCACCTACAAGTTGATACCAAAATCCGAGAAGGTATTCAAAAGGAAGTTGCCTAAAACAGATTCTAAGAAAAACAATCGATTGTAATCTTAGACAAAGATGACTATGAATGTCTAGTTCTAAGGCTCAAAAAGGATCTAGAGATATCCAGCGATATCAATGTGAAAGCATCTTTCGATGATTTGCTACATTGTAGAAAAAAAAAGGAGTTAACCAAGATTCTATGACCTCTCAAAACTTGCGATATCTTCATTGAACGTTTAGAGTAAGTTTTTTTTTTTTTTTTTTTTTTTTTTTTTTTTTGGTGTAGAAAAAGCTTTCCTAATTAAGCTGCATGACCTTGAAAAAAAAGCAAAATAAGGGACTATAAATTGGTTCGATTATTCTCTTACGATATCAAAATTCTGTGATACAATGCTTTCTCCTCATGAAGGTAGTAAGGAAGAGTTATCTGAAGAACAGAGAACCAATCTCATTATGACTGTTCAGCATCGAGATTGGCTCAAAGAAAGAATTGTTCAAACAAGAGATGTAATTGCTGAACTCAAGATCCTTGTTGAAGAACTTGAGAAACAAGAAGTGGTTGCAGACAAGTCTCTTGAGACATGCTTCAAAAATTTTGAACACTGAAGAAACCTCAATGAACAACAAAAGCACCACTAGAGATTAAGTTATATGCTATAATACTTAATCCAGAATAATAGACATCAATTTTTGATTTCTTTCAATGATTGTATTAGGTCTATTTTATGAATAAAACTATCTTATTATGAATAAAGTTATTTGATTTATAATTTTTCTTGTGATAGTTTTTGATTACATAGCCTGTGCTTGAATGATTTATCTTATTGCTATGTATGTGTATGGGATGTTTAGTTTCGGTTTTATTGACCTTAATATTCGATCTCATATGTGTGAACCCTTATGGTTTGGGTGACTTTTTGGTTTAGTAGGATTAATTTCTATCCCATGTTGGTAGGTTTTATCAAAGGATCATGAGGGGCTCTGATTGAAATAGTATGTGAAAAAGTCACAATATGTTGAATCGTTTGGTTTAGCATAAAAGCATATGTGTTTCGGGGTTTTCAACTTTTGCTTGCAATAGTTAAAAACCGGTTTTCAATCTTTCTCTGGTAAAGGTTGGTTGTTGTTATTCTTCCGTTTTGCATAAGGATGACAACATAATGATATTTCGATATCAATTCTCCCTGAAAAGAAGATGCAAACATATTGGAGAAGAGGATGCGAAATTTGAGGTAACGACTTTGTTAGTTAATCGTTTCCATGTTTAAGAAAAGCCTGATTTTATTGCATATGTTTATTGCTTTTGCTTAACAAAATTTCGGTACAATTGATGTTGATTCCATTATTTATGTATGGATGTTTGATTGTGATTCAATTGTTTCCGGTTAAAAAAACTATTGTTATCCTTCGTTATTGTTTGATATCAATTGTTTAGGCTTACAAAATTTCGGTGCAATTGCAGTGCTATAATGTCTATGTTTATTTCAATTGCTTCCGGTTAAGATAAATGATTATGCAAGTTGATTTATTTGGTTTGTATGAATTGTTTATGGCTTAACAAAAGTGTTTCGGGATCATTTGATTAGTCAAGTGATTTCGGATAAGAGAAACTAAGTTTTCGGATCTTAGTTAGACTTATCAAATGTGAAGGTTTCGGTTATTCAAGTCTAATAGAATGCCTTAACAAGAATTAATAGTTAACTAACCTATTATTTGTCTTGTTTAAAAGTGAAAGGTCTAAGTTATTCTTTGTGAATAATTAGAACTTTGATGAGAAAAATAAAGTTAATTACGATCATTATTTTGGTCTTATCGAACACGCGATTGTATTTGTACAATCGGTTTAGCAAAAGAACTAATGTGCTTAGTCGATTTTTGATGTGCTAAACTATTAGGAAAAATTGCTTCGGGAAATTGTTTCCTAGATAACATGTCAAAACCAAATTACTTGTAGTTTCGGTTTTGATATTGGTTATCTAAAATGGTGTGTAAAACCCTCATGCTCAACTCTTATAGGTTTGCAAATTCTCTTTGTGAGATTTGTAAGATCCTTTCGGTTTGTCCTTTATTTTTTCATTTCTTTGTCATTTTGTGACAAAAAGGGGGAGAAATATATGGAGTAAACAAGTGATATTGACTTGTTGTGAGTTGGTATCACTAAGGTAAAGGACATTTGTGCTAAAACGTTTATTCTAACGAAAAGAGTGAAAGCATAGACTAAGGGGGAGTCACATACCATATGATATGTAGTTATGAGGAACTACATGAAAATAACAAAGACGTGCAGATTGAAAATCTACCTATCTTACCTTTAGGGAGTATTAGCTTTGTTATTATAATGTCGTAATGACATTTAAGGATTGAATTTAATGCAGGTTTTGTGTTGTTGAACTTGGAATCAAGCGTATGTGTATAATGAATTTTTGTAATTTGTTTATCCATATGATGTAAGAGTTTTGTCACTAAAATTGACAAAGGGGGAGATTGTTAGAGCATTGCTCGGTTGAACTCACCAAGCGTTGGTATGTCAAGTTTGGTTGTCATATTTTAGTAAATCAAAACTCATTTAAGGAGTCGATTGATTATATACTAGAGTCAACTTCGTATAGGTTAGCTTGAAAGTGTTAGGATATGAAACTTACAAGTATTACATGAAGACTTGAAGAATGTGAAGAAGTATGGAGCTACAACGACAACATCATCCTTCCTCTTGAGGTTAGTAATATTTGACTTGAACTGTTTCATTCCCTAACGTATCTTTCAAGTCGTGCATATTGAAAACATAATTGTGAAGCTGTGTATGATACTCTAGTTAGACATATTATTAAGGAATACAATACGAGGTTTATTGCTTAACCATTAAACTTTGTATATAAGACATCGACATGATCATATGAATGCTATTGTGATTATGTATGGGTATGAGTGAAGATTTCATCCTAGGAAACAATGTTTTACATTCGTTTAAAGGAAGTAAGTTCATAAACTTGTTTTGTGAATCGAAAGGGAAATCGCTAGGCTTATTGGTATTGTTATTCATTGCAAATTTATTTTGAATTACCAATATGTGTGTTTAGTATAACCGCTCATAAACTTGTTTATGTATCTTGGTAAAACTATTCACAAGGCCTGACTTATGTATTGGTATGACTTTTATTAGTGAAACCGATCTTAAGTAATCACTCAAGATGGTATGATCGATGCCTTGTAAATTAAAACTTTTATCTAGTCATTGGGGAACCGATCCTAATAAGAGGTGCATCAAATTTACAAGAGGGAATCGATCCTTGTAAGAGGTGCAACACGTTTTTAGTAGATGGGGGAACCGATCCTATGAACATGTGCAACAAGTTTGTAGTTTTGGGGGAACCGATCATATGGACATGTGCGGCCGAATACACAGTAGTTACCTTAAGTTGTGGGAACCGATCCTAGTACCTAGTCAACCGAATTTTGGTAACTAGCATGACTATGCACAGTACTCACATGGAGGTAGAACCGAACTTGTTTTGGTAGAACCGTGAAACCCATGATTGGTGATTTGATAGGATAATCAATCACAAAGTTCTTGGAATTCAGACGAACCAATTCTAAACTTGTTTGGAAGTGTGGCAAATCGTTTCCAAGATTGTAAGTATGAAAAAGGACTTGCAAAGTAAAGATGTCGACATACTTTGAACATGTGCAGTAACTCGTATCATTACTTGTTCAAAGATATTCCTTAATATCTAAAGGAGAATCCCAAGATCGAAATAAATTGAGAATATTTTAAATAAGGTTTCTTAGTTTTTATATGCTATTTAATCTCCAGCAATTAAATGCATATCTTTATAAAATAATAATTAGTAATGTGCATTTACGGATTATAGATTTTTCTATTCGGATTTCGATCAATATTTGGACAGTGCATTTCCAGGAATTATGAAAACCGATTTTGTGTTTATTGCATATCTTTGAGAATATTCGGTTTTGGAAATTCCTTGGTGTCCAGACTTCCTTGTCTATAAATATTGAAGTTTGTATTTATAGCAAACTAATCCTCAGAGCCAGCAAAACTACCTAGTTGTGTTGTTACTGGTGGAGCCGCCTACTCGGAGAGGAAAGTAACCTAATTAGGCGAAATCTCTTACGACCGCTCAGTTTAAAGACTTATTTGGGATTGAGAAGCTCTATCAGTTTAAAGACTTCTTTGATTGCACCTAGTTTGTTTATGCTTGAGAATCTTCTCTTCGATATAAGATTCACTCAAACTAGATCGAAGTTTCGACGGGGATCTTTATTTGTTTGTAGATCTAAAGACGTCTTGTGATAATCCAACGTTACAGGCTTCGTTCTGTGTGTGATTGATCAAAAGAGATTCAAGTTGATTGTGTGCAGGTGCTGATTGAAGATTAAAGAAGATTTGAAGAGCCTTTGTCAGACTCATATCACGTTGTTTGAAAAGAGTTGTTACCGAACCGATTTGTTGTTCCTTTACTGTTTGGAATACGAACCAAAGGAATTGTTCCAAGTGCGTGACTTATTTACAAGTTGGAGGCGCACGAATACTGAGGAACTAGGTGAACTATAGGTTTAGTTGCTTGGTCTCAACTATACAAAGTTGGTTTGATTTTGTATAACGTCTTAACCCGAGAGTATTGATTACGGACTAGTGCCCGGGGTTTTTCTGCATTTGCAGTTTCCTCGTTAACAAAATCTTGCTGTGTCTTTTACTTTTCTATTTCCGCAATTATAATTGTTTTATTATAACTAGAAGTAATGTAACACCCCGTGTTTTTAGCATGGCGCATGCTAAAAGATGCGTCATGGACTGAGATGAAGCTTCATCCAAAGCTTCCGCAGCGTGAAAAAAGGTGGATTGGCTTAAGGCCAATACCGCGCCAAAAATGGCGCATTATGTTTCAGCATTTGGCCAAGGGCCAATGTTGCATCATCATGATGCATTAAGCCGATTGGGTAGGTGGGCTCGATCTTACGGCGAAATCATTGTGCAATAAACGAAGCTTGATCGGAAGGCGGGTGGTGTGATCATTGTCGCAATCGTTGTGTGTAATCATTGTGCAACGAGACAGAACAAGTGGTGCACAATCATTGTACAGCAGACGGGCAGTGGTGCACAATCATTGTGCAACGAACGGAGACTCGGCAATCATTGCCGGTCATTCGAGAAATTCATGGCAACGGCCATGAATAGTGAAGCATGTCAATATGCTCCCCTTTTCATACTTGTAGAAATTCCATTAAGACATATATAGGGAGGGGTAGTTGGTTGAAGGTGCATATGCGGACTATGTACCAAGTAAGCTACATAGCTTAGCGAGGAAGGGTATAAATGATGCCTAAGGCTCATTTATAGTTGCGTAGCCTTTCAAAGAGGGTATTTGATGCGTTGGCATCGCTATGCCTGGCCGCGGACCCGATGATGCATAATCATTATGCATCTTGGCGGAATGGCCTATACGGACCAGGCCATTCACCGTTTTGCTAGGCCACTGACCTTGCAAACGATTTGGCTTAAGTTTGTCCCTTCGTGGATGAACTACGATGCGTGCTTGATCCCTTTAGAGTAGGGAAGGTACGTAGGCAGCCATGATGAGTTGCGGCATTGCCGGTCCGGCACGTTGGCCCCTCATATCATCTAAGCTCGGTAGCTCGACGCAAGAGATGATTGTGGCCGGACTTGATGAGGCTTAGTTGCATGCCGGTAAGTGGATGCTCATACTTCCTATCAAGCTATAAAGAGTTGGTAAGCGAGGTAACGTGGGAAATGGCAAGGGCTTGATGGTGCGGCCTACGCTAAAGTCCAAGGCTTATACGGACAATGACGGATGCTCGGCTAGCTGGGAATTCGGTGATGAATTCCCTATGTAAAACAAAGCCCGAGAGATGCATGAAAAATGCATTGGCATTGGCCTTATGGCCGTAAACCCTTTTGCGGGACAAGGGTAAGTTGGAGCAGTGTGGAAGCTAAGTTAGGCTGCGTCATGCTCGGGAGCATGCTTGCAAGGGCGAATGGACGTGCATTTGCCTAACTTTGAGGCCGGATCGTAGCTTCATCATCATGGCGCACCGGGAGATCACGGCTGCGGGGCAACGCGCCAAAGGCGTAATTTTCGGTCCGTCACGAGATGGTATCGAGCCAGTTCAGAAAACTCTAGGGACTTGTGCGGAGTGGACTCATTAGCAGTATTTTCCATCATGGAAACTTAAAGTTGGAGAGTAGGCCAACTTATGCGCGGAAAAGAGTTGGTAGCTGCTATGCCGATTACATTGTGAATCGAGTTGAGCTTGTATAAGTCGTGAGTTTGCCGGCCTCTGTGGCACCAGCTTACGAGCATCCGGAAGGCCGTGCAGGACGGTGGGTAGACAATGGGACTGATCATCCCCACACGTTGGCACGGCCAAGGGTGTGCGTTGTCGAGCTGGCTAGCATCCCACTTCACAGTGGCAACACTGGATGGCCGTCGGGGACGGTGGGCAAGCTGGATCTTGATCCACCACGGCCTTTGTGCTAAAATTTTGTCATTTTGATGACATCTTTCAACTTGTGAACCTTAGGGACTTCGAGTGCGTAGTATGGGATGCGCATTCGGGATACACAGTCGAGATATCCTCTTGGCACTGGCCAATTGCGATTCTTGGTTTAGTTGTGGGCACTTTTGGATCCAGGCAGGTGGTATGGGACATGTGCTCGAGAAGGTCTAAATTGTTGTTCATGACAACTTGAAGAAACCGTGATTACGAGCATACTGGTATGGGACTTTGCTCATGGAATCCAACTCGAAGAGATTGTCCACAATAGCTTTGGTTTTGAATTTCGGGGACGAAATTCTTTGAAGAGTGTGATAATGTAACACCCGTGTTTTTAGCATGGCGCATGCTAAAAGATGCGTCATGGGTGAGATGAAGCTTCATCAAAGCTTGCGGCGTGAAAAGGTGGATTGGCTTAAGGCCAATCTGGCGCCAAAAATGGCGCATTATGTTTGGCATTTGGCCAAGGGCCAATGTTGCATCATCATGATGCATTAAGCCGATTGGGTAGGTGGGCTCGATCTTACAGCGAAATCATTGTGCAATAAACGAAGCTTGATCGGAAAATAGGGTGGTGCGCAATCATTATGCCAATCGTTGTGTGTAATCATTGTGCAGCGAGACAGAACAAGTGGTGCACAATCATTGTGCGGCGAGGACGGGCAGTGGTGCACAATCATTGTCTGTGAACGGAGACTCGGCAATCATTGCCGGTCATTCGAAAATTCATGGCAACGGCCATGAATAGTGAAGCATGTCAATATGCTCCCCTTTTCATACTTGTAGAAATTCCATTAAGACATATATAGGGAGGGTAGTTGGTTGAAGGTGCATATGCGGACTATGTACCAAGTAAGCTACATAGCTTAGCTAGGAAGGGTATAAATGATGCCTAAGGCTCATTTATAGTTGCGTAGCCTTTCAAAGAGGGTATTTGATGCGTTGGCATCGCTATGCCTGGCGCGGACCCGATGATGCATAATCATTATGCATCTTGGCGGAATAGCCTATACGGACCGAGGCCATTACCGTTTTTGCTAGGCCACTGACCTTGCAAGCGATTTGGCTTAAGTTCTGTCCCTTCGTGGATGAACTACGGTCTGTGCTTGATCCCTTTAGAGTAGGGAAGAGTGCGTAGGCGGCATGATGAGTTGCGGCATTCTTAGGTCCAGCACGTTGGCCCCTCATATCATCTAAGCTCGGTAGCTCGGCGCAAGAGATGATTGTGGCCGGACTTGATGAGGCTTAGTTGCATGCCGGTAAGTGGATGCTCATACTTCCTATCAAGCTATAAAGAGTTGGTAAGCGAGTAACGTGGGAAATGGCAAGGGCTTGATGGTGCGGCCTACGCTAAAGTCAAGGCTTATACGGACAATGACGGATGCTCGGCTAGCTAGGGAATTCGGTGATGAATTCCCTATGTAAAACAAAGCGAGAGATGCATGAAAAATGCATTGGCATTGGCCTTATGGCCGTAAACCCTTTTGCGGGACAAGGGTAAGTTGGAACGGTGTGGAAGCTAAGTTAGGCTGCGTCATGCTCCGGGAGCATGCTTGCAGGCGAATGGACGTGCATTTGCCTAGCTTTGAGGCCCGGATCGTAGCTTCATCATCATGGCGCACCGGGGAGATCACGGCCTGCGGGGCAACGCGCCAAAGGCGTAATTTTCCGGTCCGTCACAAGTAAAATACACAAATATTAATTCCTATTTACTTGATAGTAATCATATTGTGTTTGGTTAAGTCTGAACCATTTATCAAGTAAACATACTTCGTTGTTGCATTGTCTTGATCTTGTATCCATAGTCAATCACACAAGTTATCTTGTTGTCGTATTGTCTCAATTTCGTATCCATAGACTATCACACAAAGCGTGAACCAATTAGTTGTATTGTCTCGACGACAAAATGAGGTGGAGATGTTGTCGATGATAAGTCTGTTGGTGTTGCTTTGTCTTGTCCATAGAATAGAGTTGTAGATGATAAAATGCCTGATTTCCTCCTTGCAAAGGATCACAACCCATACTTGCATGAGCAACCACCAATCCGTGGAGAAATACCCTAAAAATGCAACAAGAACATGACAAATTATATAACCCAATCGATAACTAAACTAGAAATTGAAAATAGCAAACGTGTTACATTAGATATGACTAAACTCTAAATCACATTTCATTGTCTCAACTACTCATAAAAGTAATGTGCAAAGATATTAAAGCTCGAGTTATCTCATCTTCAAAATTTGAATAACTAGTAGATGGCTGACTTTGCTCTTCTAGTTTATATCTTGTTTCTAAAGGAAATTGTGGGGTCTAGATGAAACTTCAACGGATCATTCTTGTCTACCACGACACTCACACATTAGATACTGAGAATATTGATAGAAATTCCATTGATTAGTATTATAAAAAGGATAGATCAATAAATGACGAGGTAAAAGCTTTTGTTGGCTTAAACTATCAAATCTCAAATCTGTATTCATAAATTTGATATTGATAATGTATATCATCTTGACTATTATATTTATCTAATAAATCTAACATGTTATGGTACAATGATATGGATCTTGAAATCTAGCAACATGCCTTAATGTGTACATATATGTTCTATTTCATATAAGTTATAATAGTGGGAGGCATCCATGTCGTTGCGGTTCGTATCGGTCGGTACAAAATTGATACATGGGGTAAAGATAAACTTATGATCTTGAATTAATATCAGATAATACAGATACGTATTAACAAATTCGGCAAGCCATTATAAGATCCTTAAGTACATCCTTCAAGTTTATTTTCAAGCAGAGTTAAGAATGTATAAATGCTAACAAGAGCATATCACAAAAACATGTTCATGCCTAACTAAGATAACTAAACAAGATGTTTTTATTATGAAGAGAGGTGATGTTATTATATTCCTTATTAGAGCATTGGTCGGTTGATCCCACCATGCGTTGGTATGTCAAGTTTGGTTGCCAAGATTAATTCCAAAACTTATAGTTTCTTGATTTGATTACTAAAGTCAACTTCGTTAGGTTAGACTAGGAATATATAAATATGGAGACTGTTATAGCACTACTCGGTCGAACTCACAAGGTTTCTATCTCAAGCTTGTTGTCAATGTTAGATGTACAAAACTATATCTTGATTTCTAGTCTACTAAGTCAAGTCTCAGACTAGGTATAGAAGTTTGTAGTTGAGTATTAGACATCACCCTCGAAGACTGGAGATCGGCGAAGACTTTTGAAGAATATCATCAACAAGGTATGTGAAGACTAAATCATTCCATTTACTCACAAACTTTACCATTCTATCTATTTGAGACTATGTCGTATGACTTATTAGTAGATTTATTGCAAAGAATAAATTTCGAATCAAGCTTGTGTTGTTAAACATCTCGAAATATGATTCAAGCAATGGATATTCATTGGTCCTTCTGAAACTTAGTTTGAAACAATTTATCGTTCGAGAACTAATATTTTGGATCATTTATTAATTTCTCAAGCAATGATCTTATCATTTGGGAAGGCTTCAGACATCAAAGAGAGAAATTCAGAACTTCTGTAATTTCGGGTCAGGGTAGGTTGGCGAACCATCTCGCAAATCATATATATCTGAGTTTATGGAATACATGAAGTGTTAGTGCACTGCTCGGTCAAACTCGCAAGCGTTGCTATCTCAAGCGTTGTCAAGTTTAGTTGCCAAAACTATAAGTCTTGATTTCTAGTCTACTTATATCTAAGTCTCGGACTAGGATAGAAAGTGTAGTTGAGCTCTAGAATCCATGGCGATCATCATACAAAGACGAAGAACTACTCAAGGAACTGGTGGAACTTCATCGACTAAAAGGTATGTGGAGACTTGAACTTATCTATCACTCAAAAGTATATCTACTCTATCTCCTATCTTGAGACAAAAGTTGTATTGCTATATAGACTTTGATTATACACATATGCTATTTCGAGCCGAGTTTATCTCGCTTATTTATTTCTCGAAATATGTGTTGGTAAGCTTTCGCTTTGGCCAAGTTCATCTTTACTAGTGACGAAAGTCATATTAGTTTCAATTACTTGAAAATCGCTTTGACGAAAAATATCTTGTGAACAACAACTATATAACGTCCTCTAAGAATGTTTCAATAATTGGAATGAGAGTTTAGAATATATAACCTTGAATGGATATAAACATTGTGTGATAACTAATACGTGTGTAAGTCATTATTCCTTGAACCAAAGTATGCGTACTTTGCTTCTCAGGAAAACTGGAACTGAAGTCCACGTACCAGTACGCGCAATGTCGGAAGTTCACATCCCATGAATTTCTACTGGAGTTTGTGAACTGAAAACAAACTTATTCCGGGTACTTAAGTCCGCGTACCAGTATGCGTACTTAAGTTGGTTATTTTCTAAAAATGATTATTCCTGAACTTAAACTTATATAAACTAAGGAATGCATATTTGCAAACCATGGCTATAAAGTTCATGAATTGATTCGAGTGAATCAAATTGTTTTTGCTTCAATTGTGTCTTATATACTTCTATGAGATCTAAGCAATTGAACAACTCTCTAACTAGTTCTCTTGAGTCATTTGAACTAGTTATGGTGAAGATGAATATGGTTGATATGAAAGTGCTCATATGGCTAACCATTTTGGTTAACTATTGTTGAACCAACTAAGTGTATATGTTTAAATACGGTTACACAATCCTAAATAAACGTGCATTTCATTTGTGTGTAACAAGCTAAGTTCGATCTAACGGTTGAAAGATATTGGCATGAATCTAATCAGGTTTTCATCTAACGGTGAATATTGAATGATTTGTTACCAAGGTAACTTAGATTGCAAACCACGATTTGAAAGACTATATAAAGGAGAACTCTAGCATTCTGGGAAACCTAATCCCCACACCTTCGTGTGATACTAGTTGTATTAGCTAGAGTCGATTCTACTTTAACCTTAGGTTTCTATCGAGACCCTGTAGGTTAACGACTTGAAGACTTCATTGGGATTGTGAAGACAGACCCAACTATTTTCTCTGTAGTTGTGTGATCTGATCTTGCTGTTTCTATCGTATTAAGTACAATCGTAAGATTGGATTGAGAATTATTTCTCTGATATGCAAGATATAAAAGAAGTCACAAACATCTTCGTCTCATCGTTTGTGATTCCGCAATATCTTGTTTCGCTAGTCGATTAAGATTATTGTGAGGTGATTGATAATTCTAGGCTGTTCTTGGGAATATAAGTCCGGGTTGTCAATTGGTTCATGTTCACCTTGATTTATCAAAAATGAGAACAAAAACTTGTAGGTATTTCGTGGGAGACAGATTTATCTATTCTTGTAGACTTTTTCTGTGATCTGATTTGTTAATTAAAGTCTTCGACTTTGGGTCGTAGCAACTCTTAGTTGTGGGTGAGATCGTGAGTATCTCTTTGGGATCAGAGGCGTAAGGAGCACAGCTTGTACCTTGGATCAGTGTGAGATTGATTGGGGTTCAACTACAGTCCAGGGCCAGAAGTTAGTTTGTAGTAGGCTAGTGTACGTAGCGGCTTAATACAATATGTATGTGTTCAATCTGGACTAGGTCCGGGGTTTTTCGCATTTGCGATTTCCTCGTTAACAAAACTTCTGGTGTACGTGTTATTTCTTTTAGTATTATATTTTGTTATATAATTGAAATATCACGAGGTTGTGCGTTGAATCGATCAATTGGGAAATCAACCTTTGGTTGTTGATTGAAATTGATTGATCCTTGAACATTGGTCTTTGATGTACCGTTCAAGTGATTTCTCTTGTATTCAATTAGACTCATGATTTCTATTTGCTTGAGTAAGTATTGAATCGAAAGTGAGATATAACTCTTTGATATACTTTTATTAAGATTGAGTCTGACTGTCTAGTTGATTCTCTTAAAAGTATATTGGAGTTTATCCATACAGATTGCTAAGCGAAATATTGGGTGTGGTTGTTAGACCCCCGCTTTTTCATGAAGGTTGGAGAACCAGTTCGCCAACCTTAAGTTCGGAGTGGGACAGTTCACCAACCCAGTTCACGAACCGTGGTAATCTGAAATATGTTAAAGGCACAACGGTTGGCGAACCTAGTTCGCGAACCATAGCGCCCGAGCTCACGAGTCATTGACGGTTGGTGAACTCGGTTCGCGACAAGCTCCGTACCCATGAAGCTGTCTTAATGTTCCCAACTGTCCAAGTGGATTTTTAGCGAGATACACAAAGACTTATTCTTTAAAATATGTCCAGCATTGCTATGACTCTCATAAACACCTCTAAGACATCTATGATCACTTAAACACATTTTATGAATGTGTATCAAGATTAAATTCTTAAGTTTTTTAAATAAACACGATATTGTTTATTAGTTCAAAAGGAATATTTGCCAAAGAACAATCATTATACACGATTCACATACCCGAACCACTGTGTATATTCTTTTATGTGATTGCATGACAAACTTCTCACATGCTTAATAGAAACCAATTAGAGTTTCGGCTAAACAGAGAAATCTTTTGCTTGAATCTCTAGTTATCTTATCTTGAATTTTAAGCAACCCTCAATCTTGAACACATATAAATAGAGACACTCGTTCAACGGGAAAAATTCAATCCACGACACTTTATGTCCTAGTTGATTTGCTCTGGTCGTCCTCTATTGACCTAGGTTTCCTTTGAGAAACATAATTAGGTCTACAACTTAAAGACTTCACTTGGGAATTTTTGAATCCAGTCCGACTATCTTTACCTTTATGGTTCGTGTATCTTGAACTTGTTTTTTTGTTATCGAGGTTCTCGTAATCTCTTTCAGGTAAGATAAATAGAAATCACAAAGTTCTCTACATCTCAGACTTTGTGATTCCTCAAGATAGATATCTGAAAACTGTTCTTAATTTATTAGTTCAAGACTGTTCTTGAGAGGTTGTTAAGAATCCGAGACTTCTTGGCTAAGCGAGTGTAAGTGTTCGGATTTGTGAGGTTCGCTAGCTTTGTCTATTGCAAATGATTTCCAAGCCACGATCTTTGATATAAGGGAAATCAAATAGGCTTATCTGTTAGAGGCTGATTGGTATCAAAAGTCTTCACTTAGGTTGAAGCAACTCTTAGAAATTGTAAGGACGCCTTGACTAAGGGAATCAATTAGGTAGAGCCTTGCGAGGTTACTGTTAGAGCATAGCTCGGTTGAACCCACCAAGTGTTGGTATGTCAAGTTTGGTTGTCATATTTTAGTGAATCAAAACTCATCTAAGAGTCGCTTGATTATGTACTAGAGACAACCGTATAGGTTATACTAGAAAGTCTAGGAATATGAGATATACAAGTATTACTCGAAGACTTGAAGAATGTGAAGAAGTAACAAGCTACAACGACGGCATCTGTAGCGCCCCAAAACTAGCGACATACTAATCCAAGAGATTAACTAAATAAAGAGGCACTAAGGATATAAAACATCTGTTCAAACAATAAGAAAGAAGTTCTAAACAAAGATTAACCCGAATCTAAACCCTCTCTGAAATAAATACAAGAACTCCTCTCAAGTGATACATATACAAAAATCATTTGGTTTACAAATAGAATATACAACAAAATAAACATAGCTGAAGTTCACCAACTAACGCACTGAACTAATGCGTGTCGTAACCACAACAAATTAATCAAAATATTTCCCACTAATTAACTGGTAATATAGCGGTAGTAAGGATCGTTTCCCACAGAGAGATGTGTAATTGACATGTTATTTAGATAGCAAAATAAGATAAAACAAAGGGGGGTTGGTTTAAAGTAAAGTAAAAAGAATAATGGATAAAAGAAAGAGATGATCAAGGAATCCTTCGCCGTTACCAAGCCATAACTGGATTAGTATACTTATCTATCTTCGTTAGAACCATTCATCACCAATCGTAGAAAAGCATCTAGCTCAGTGATATCCCCAAAACTCCTTTTACCACGGATACGGAATCTCTCTAATATCGATTCTATTCAAAGAACCACCAATTAGTAGCTCACTCAAGGTGTAATTCAATCGAACGTTTTAGGCTTTGTGAGTTAGGTTGATCCCAGTAGTTAAAGTCTTAGCTCAAGGTCCACTTGTTGGTGTTATCTTCACTCGCAATTGCTCCACAAAATCCCTCTGCAAGGTCTCGCGATTTGTACTTGTGTATGAATTATTCGACGATTACTTATCTCCTAACTCAATACTAGCAATAGAACAATTAGTATATCAATCTAGCGTGCACTCCTAATCAATCCAATAATCACTCATAAATATTAGATATGGTAAAGACAAACGATAAGATGATTAAAACTCCGAACAAACTTGTATAATAATAGAGCTTCACGCTAGAAAATTGAATTCATCCTTAACTAATAAAAGTTTAGCTTCTCATGATTACACAGTTTCCCGGTTTCCCCCTAAAGGGGTAAACCCTAAAATATGAATGAAGAACAAAAGTGTATTGTGAGATGTAGAGATATTCAATATTGTAGAGATATATTTGATACTTAGGTTAAGAAGTTCTCTTTTATATTCTCTAAGTTGTAGAAGCCCCATCCTGGTGCAAAGTAGTTGCCAAAACTTGGCCAAATTTCCATGAGGAGGTCACGGCCAAAGTCTGTTCAAAGAGAGTCACGGCAAGTTTGGCAGGAACGGAATGGCTTAACAGCCAAGTTGTCCGCACCTAGATGGTTAAAGCCCAGCCCAACAATGTCATTACTCATTAGCCTGTCAGTCACAGACTACTGACAGTACAATCTATTTCTCTCCAAACCCGCGGACACTCGCATCTCCGTGACAATTATTTCTCCCTGGATTTTTATTTTCCTCCCGTCACAGTTCTCGGACAGTCATCTTACCGTGAAAAATATTTTGGGAAAAATATCGTTTGGTCCTTTTTTAGGTGGGCTCATGTCTGTTTGGTCCTTTAGGAAAGCGCCTTTACTGTTTGGTCCATAATTATTTAAAAATATTAAGCGACAAAAGTACCCTTAGTGTTAATTTTTACTTATTTTCTTGTAGCAGTTCATTCAAGAAATGAAGTCCATATAAAAACCTATACAAACCCCGAGTTCATTCCGAAATGAAGTCCATATAAAAACCTAAAAAAGCAGACTTCATTCGAAATGAAGTCCATATAAAACCTATACAAACAAGAGTTCATTCCAGAAATGAAGTCCATATAAAAACCTAAAAACACATACTTCATTCAGACTTCATTCAGAAATGAAGTCCATTTAAAAACCTAAAAAAAAAACAGACTTCATTCAGAAATGAAGTCCATATAAAAACCTAAAAAAGCAGGACTTCATTCGAAATGAAGTCCATATAAAAACCTATACAAACCAGACTTCATTCCAGAAATGAAGTCCATATAAAAACCTAAAAAAACAGACTTCATTCCAGAAATGAAGTCCATATAAAAACCTAAAAAAACAGACTTCATTCCAAAAATGAAGTTCATTTCAGTAATGAAGTCCATTCAAGGAATGAAGATCATCTTAAGCAGCAGCAACAACAAAACGCATAAATCTTCATCATCTTCATTGACTTCACCAGCAGCAACAAACATCAAATCTTCATTAACAACACCAAAAAAATCAAGATCCAAGATGAAGATTGAAGGTTATATTAGTTTTCTTCATCTTTTTCTTCTTCTTCGTCATACAGAGCAGCAGAAAAATCTTCAAAACTCCATCGTCTTCATCATCTTCAACAGCAGCAGCAACAAAAAGTGAAGAAAAAACACAAAAATCTCCGTCGTCTTCATCATCATATTCAACAGCAGCAGTAACAAATAGTGACGAATAAACCTAAAAATTTCGTCGTTCTTCATCGTCTTCATGAACAACAGAAAAAAAAAAAAAAAATGGGGAGGAAAGAAACTAGATCTGAAATAGAGATGAGAGAGAAAGTAAATCTGAGAATGAGATATTTTCTATTAAATTTTTGTATATATGGTCACCTTAGGACCAAACTATTATTTTCTAGGACCAAACAATAATATAAGGGTATTTCTGCCACTACAAGATGACATTTACATCATCCATGACATCACCCTAGGACCAAACTATAAGTTTTAGGACCAAACTATAATTTATATTACCAAATAGGACCAAACAGACAATTGACTAGGTCAATTGGACTAGACTCTCTCTAATATATTATTTGTAGGACCAATTGGTATTTCCTACAAATATTTTCTCCTGGAATTTCTATTCTCGTTCACTTCCATTCACGAACACTATACTCTCCGTGAAATCTTATTCTTCTGAACTTCACTTTCGGCCAATGACTCACGTATACTAGGCCCTCCGTGAGAATTAATTTCTTCTGGGTTTTTGTATTCTCGGCATATTCAGCACCAGACTCAGACACGAGCTTATCATCTGCTCGAACTCTTATTCTCCACCAATCCTAGCAATGGCGTTTCGTCACCACCACTACCATCATCTCTGTATTCCATCTACCCAGGCCACCATTATTCCGTTAACACTGCCTATTTTTTAAACCACAGAAATTTCAATCCAACTACCTCTTCTCTCGACTCCTCCATGCCCTGTTTTATCAAAAACTCCATTGGCAGTGACCCGAAACCATCAGAGCCTCGAGTTGTTATTCTTCTTCCCTATCTTGTTCAACTGTCATAACTTACGGTTTCTCTCGAGCAACAAACCAAACTCCATCATCAGCTCCACTATAACCACCAGTAGCAACACCACTTCCATCCATCACAGCTCACTGCTCCCCCATGATTTGCCTTGTAAACTCGAGCTCAGACCTATGTTGTAAAAGGCGAGTGCCTGGAGAGCCTAGGCGCCAAAGGCCCCCTAAGCGTAGGGTCAGCGCCTGAGGAACCAGATTTTAGGCTACTTCCTACACTAGCGCCTTAGGCGAGCGAGTATAGCGCTTTAGGCGCCTCGCGGAAGGCTTAGGCGCTAGATTAAGCTCGAAAGGCGCCATTCTTCATCCCTCCATTCTTTTTCATCATCTCTGCCTCTATTCTTCTTGATCATCTCGTCGATTATTCTTCAGAATCTCGAGAATATCATCATATTTCACAAGTAAGGTAAGGTTTCCTAAACTATGACATTAATGGAAAGCATGTAAATATTCTCTTAATCAAAAATAATACAGATATTTTACAGCTAATTAGGTGTCAAACATTCAATCACATATTGCGGAGATTTTACAGCTAAATAGTTGACAAATATTCAATTATATTGTAGAGATTTTGCAGCTAATTAATTGTCAAACCTTAAAAGAGGAAAGCCAAAAAAGCTATATGCATATATTCTCAATAAATATTACAGCCAGTTTACTCATAATATCCCTAAATATTCTCAATAACTATATGCTAATTAATATCCTTAATATTAATTTGAGTTTACTCAAATTCAAAAATCAATCCCATGAATATATGCAGGAATTCTCGCATCAGTCATTTAAGGAAAGTCAATGAGGAACTTAAATTTCGCAATACAATTACTGTCCTTATTTATCGAGCTAAAGTTAAACCGATGTTCATCTTCCTCCTCATCCTCTTGGTTTCGTGGTCTTTCTTTTTCTCCTCAATGAATATGAAATTATTCCTGCCGATGGGATTTGTTCCTATTGTTGTGTGGTTTGTGTCATCGCGGAGAAACTTAACGGTGCGGTGTTCATCTTCATTACTTAACTATGCATTGTTACGTAGTAGTTGTTTTGTTTGGTCTCCTTTTATCATGTGGCGATCTCATTGTTGAGATTTCAAACAATTTTGTACTCTTTTTTTTTTACTTTTCAATTTAATTTTTTTCATAAAAATGGTACAGAAATTTGTAATAAAAGTCCAGAAAAGCATAAATCCTATCACTGGTCGCCTAGGGCGCCTTAGGCGCGCCTAGGCGCTTGGGCGTTAGGCGTTAGGTTTGGCGCCTCGCCTCTCCTAGCGCCTAATACAACATAGGCTCAGACTATCCATTCTTTCAATGATTCAAGACTATAGCTTCTCGGCAGTTACCACAATGATCATCATCCCATTCACCATTGATCACTACTGCCATTCGTTAACAACGACCATCATCCAACAACCACAACGTACTCCAGTTACCATTAACTATGGTTGTTATGGCAGCAACACCATTAACACAGTAGAACCCAAAATACCACGACTCAGGCCAAGCTCTAACCCCACATATCACAGACGAATTCTTCCCGGTATTCTGCGCCATCATAACGATCATCCTACCTTGGCTTATCATCATTGGGCCGAGAACCAAGACTCTCTCTTCTTTACATTTTACGTGGTTGGTAAAGAAGAAGAAGGTGGCATCCCCTAACATAAATAGGGCGCCTTTATAAATTATGAGCTGCGACAACTTCGCGCACTTTGACTTGATTCAAATGCCCATAAAATCTTCATACGATGTCGGAATGACTCCATTCTTTCGTCATTGGCTTCGTCTTTCGTCCTATTCGAGATGATATCAAGGACTCCTAGATATGAACGATCTCTACTTGGTCTTTGGCCCTTCTCCACTTGTAGCTAACTTCTTTTATTGCACAATTACGTGCAAATTCACTTCTTTTGGACGATTCACCTAGCAAAACATAAATAAGAGAAAACAAGAGTAATATACAATAATTCGCAAGAATATATAGCAATTACTAGCATGGATTCGACACTAAATATATGCAAAATATGTGATCGAATTTTATATAGTGGTAAAAGGTTGTCGTTTACTCGGACTTTGTTGAAATTGATTTTAGGCTTAAATAATGGAATATATTAAAAACAAGAAAAAAAAAAACATATACAAAATATTGTCACAATATCGAGAGAGACTGGGACTTCGGATTCCACCATTAATCACATTCTATTGGTTCATATAATGACTCATAACAATTCTAGCTCTTTTATTGACTCTTTTCTTTGCCAAAAGTAGATTTCTAAAACATTAGTTGTAAATCACAAGCATGGTGCATCAAAAGCTCTTACGTCTAAGCATACGCCATCAAACGAAATCACAACTAATTAGTGAAAATCATAAATCAATTGAATCAAGGGCAAAAAGTCATAAAGAATCAAATATAGTTGCCAAATAATTGTGAATAAGGCTTCCTCCATTATCCCAGTGTTTTGGTTTAGCTCTTCATGTCAATAACACAATCAAAAGATTTATTCATAGCTCAAAAACGGTGTTTTTATTGAAGAAATATGGGAAAAAGAATGGAAATGACTCATTTGCAACGTTTATAATCTATTCAGATTAGTTTGTTACAAGGAATTGTTACAAAGCGAAGATAATAGTTGGTAATGGTATTCTGAAGCTGTTGATTATAAGATCGATTTGCATTATTTGTGCGGCCTAATGTTCTTGATTAGGGTTCTTGGGCAGCCCGGTTCTATTGTGTCGTCTGCAACTCCTCTCCTTCTTCTTCACCTGCTGCTGCTGCGATTCTTCTCTGCAGCCTTGTTCTTAGCTTTGCAGCTACCCCAAACTCTCGACCCCCCTCTGAGATTCGTACAACTCCATTTATATGTAACAGACCTCAAAAATATCTCACAGATCCTCCGGTATCCTCCCATTCAAGTCACGGAGATTTTTATTCTCTTTCTGGTACGTCTCTAACAGAGTTCGATTGGTCCAAACACTTCTAAACCTGGTATTAAATCCTACAACAAGATATTCTCTCCCTTTTTACGCGTAACTTCCCCAAAATACAGAGAAATCCCAAGTATAACTACACCTATCTGTTTTACGAAATCTTCTTGATAATCTACTTTTACGCGTCTTCTGAAGCTGTCCAAACTTACCCAAACTTTCCTATTATTTGATAGATACGAATCGTGAGATGTAAGTCCTCTTTCATACGTAACTTCTAAGTACAGCAAAAGTAAATTCTCCGACCCCTGTTTCACCGGAAATTCATTAAACCTTCCATTTTTTTACGTTTTTCCAACACCGACCAACCCTAACTTGTCGTAACAAGCCCATACCAGTCCAACCGAGCCAGAAAATCCGAGTAAATATCGCTCAGATTACATCCAGACAATTACGCATGTGGTAGAGAACTTTCCTGCCAAATTCAATTTATATATGTGTAGAAGAGATGCCCCCTAACCATCTGTGGGGGTGCAAATACCACTTTCCGAGCCAATTTCGCCGCAAAAGTCCATTTCTCCAAAAGTACCTACGAAGACATAACCAACTAAGTACAAAATCGAGCATTAACAATATATACAATTGAGATCAAAATAGACACATAAATGTGTCTATCAATATGCACTTAACATAAACCCTTGAAGCTTTCACTGCGCAACTCTAATTTGTCTCTGAAACTGAAAGTGGGAATGGCTGAGCACATCATCCCTAAAAGGGGTGCCCAATGGAAATAACATTTAACTTTCAAGTAATCATCGGAATGATTTGGAAAACAATTCATGTTTTCCCAAAACACTAAAGATAACCAATTCACAGAGATAAACAATCATGTATATGGAACTAACTCCTTCGTCAAACAATGTATAATATTCAATGCCAAATTACAACACCTAATAATAATATTGTGGTGTAATGCCCTAGCCATTGCATAAAAGCTCGAAAGAAAGTAGGTATAAATGAAGGAGCAGTATCATATATACCACAGATGGAAAATCTTATTTTCCAAGCATTCAAATGGAAATTCTTATTTCCCAAACAATTCATAAAGACAAACAAAGCATTACAGTTCCTTTCCGGACCACGGAAAGATTAAAAGAAATAATGAGAACTTTCGAATTTAAAACTAAACAATGCATGGAATACACAATCGAGATAATGCATGAATTTGTTAAACATAACTTCTGTAAAAGAAAACAACAATAATAATCACAAAAGATTTAAATGTCAATTCCCACCTATTTTGATGACAAGCCACGCCTACCTCGAGATCTACGATCCAGGTTCATCCTTTGAATCGATCGTTGTTAATAAAGACTAACTGTTAATCACACAAAAACTCTAAGAATCTAGCCAAAATGGCTCATACAAGAATCATACAAGTCTATCTAATGGTTCTAATCCCATTTATGACTTTACACCTTTTCATTTAGAACCATTTTTCAGGGACCATGGTTTTTTGGGGGGGCCATGGTCTTATTAGGCCAACCTCCCTATACTTATAAGGGGTGTCCTAAAGTTAGGTACATACACATTTACCCTTTACTTTTATTTAAATTAAAACTAACCTAATAACTATATAAATCTAATCATATATATCTAATCTAAACTAAATGAATCTATTAACCAAAATTAAAATCGAAATCAAAAAACAAAAACAAAAACAGGGGGATTCGAAATCAAAATCATAACCAAAATCAAAATCAAAATCAAAATTATTCTCTTCTTCTTCTCTCTTTCCTTGACGTTCTTCGTTCGATTGAAAAATGAGTATTAACCATCAAAATGAGTTGAAAATGGAAGTTGCAGAGAGAAGTTTGTCTAGGAATTATGTGAAAAACTTTGTCGAACTAACCGAACCTAATAGAAATAATGAACATGAAGAAACAGTTTGGCTATTTCGCAAAAAAATTCCCAACCGAACCTTAGTTCGGTTATGTCGCATAAAAAACATTTCCCAGCCGAACCCTAATAGTTCGGTTAGTAGCAAAAAACATTTCCCAAACGAACCTAATAGTTCGGTTAGTTGCAAAAACATTTCCCAACCAGAACTTTAAGTTCGGTTTGATAAATAAAAAGTTTTAAATTTTTTTGTAACCGAACTATTAATGGTCACACCAAATATATAGTTCGGTTTGATCAAGGAAAAATTTCAATTTTTTGTAACAGAGAACTTCTTCTTGGTAACTAATCATTACTGATCATACTAATCACTAATCATTAAGTTCGGTTTTGGTCATAAATTTGGGTAACCGAACTTTAAGTTCGGTTTGATCGTAAAAAAGTTTTAAATTTTTTTTGTAACCGAACTATTTAATGGTCACACCACATATATATTTCGGTTTGATCGCAAGGAAAAATTTCAATTTTTTGTAACCGAACTTCTTACTGGTAACTAATTATTACTAATCATACTAATCATTGCTAATCACTAATCATTAAGTTCGCTTTTGGTCATAAATTTGGGTAACCGAACTTAATCGCAAAAAAAATTAAAATTTCTCGCAATTTTTTTTTCAATTTTTTGTAATAGAACTTCTTAATGGTAACTAATCATTACTAATCATTACTAATCATACTAATCATTAACTAATAACTAATTAATCATTAAACTGACACATCTAATTAAGGAGGGTAAGTTTGGTATTAAGAAAAACATTTAGATAAGGGGTGACTTAGGATTACTTATAATGTCTTGCCTAAAATAGAATCATGGTCCCCATGAAAAAACCATGGTCCCCAAAAAATGGTTCTTCATTTGCTACTTTAATTCATTTAAGGTTTCTCTAATCTAATTAGGTTGGTTCTATAGTCCACTTGATAGGTCCAATGAATATCTACAACTTTGTAGAAGAAGCCAAAGGCTATTTCAGACCACAAAGGTCTAATTCATGTTTAATAAGAATATTGGTTGTAAGCCCAAGTCTACTGAACCAACCCATTAACCTAAGGCATGGTCCATCTGAGTCGACTAACGTTCACTGACGGTCAAAGGGTCCACTAACGGTCAACGTAAGTCAGGGTCAAGTCAATTCTAGGGTCAACATAGTCAATGTCAGGTCAACGGTCCAGGGTTAAAGTCTAACTCGGTCATACTGAATCAGCTACAGTCTGGTCAGGTCTAGTCCACTGAGTTAAGGTCTGATCCGACTCAGTCAGATGGTCTGAGTCAGGTATGTAATGACTCGTCCCTCCACCGATACTGTCCCCACTTAGCCACTGCGGTTATCCGACAGTGCGGGGTTTTCAACTGGCGTCGCTGCGGTCATCCAACAGCAACTTCCCGCGAGGTCACCCATCCCTGGATTACTCCCGCCCGAGCACGCTTAACTGCAGAGTTTTCTGCCAACTCTGGAGCCAATTGTGCTGAAAATGCCTCGGTGTTAGGAAAGGACAAATCATTACTTATATTCCATTCGGCCAACCACTGCCAAATATCAGGGTATTACAATACCACCACCTTAAATTGGAGCCATTCTCGGCTCCAGAATATATTCGCAAGCCCAGATCTCCGACGTTCCCTGCCCCTCATGAGGGGCACCTGGACCATTCCCGCCAGCGTACCTACCCACCCTCGGCAGGTGAACCGTCGTCGGCTCTCATACCATTTGTAATGACCCGTCCCTCCACCGATATTGTCCCCACTTAGCCACTGCAGTGTTATCCGACAGTGCGGGGTTTTCAACGGGCGTCGCTGCGGTCATCCAGCAGCAACTTCCCGGGAGGTCACCCATCCCTGGATTGCTCACGCCCGAGCACGCATAACTGCAGATTTTTCTGCCAACTCTGGAGCCAATTGTGCTGAAAAGGCCTAGGTGTTAGGAAATGACAAATCATTACTTATAAACCCTGCTGTCTACAGGATTCGAACCATACACCTCTGTGTCAGAGTTGGCAGAAAACTCTGCAGTTAAGCGTGCTCGGGCGGGAGCAATCTAGGGATGGGTGACCTCCCGGGAAGTTGCTGCTGGATGACCGCAACGACGCCCGTTGAAAACCCCGCACTGTCGGATAACCGCGGTGGCTAAGTGGGGACAGTATCGGTGGAGGGACGGGTCATTACAAGGTAAGTCAGCTACACTGATTGGTTTGACTAACATCTACTGCAGACAAACTTCAACTTTATTTCTTACATTCTCAACTTCTTGTTTAACATTTAACTTCAATTCAAATACAAAACAAATTCCAAATTACAATTACAATAAAAAACTAAGCCTATACGTAATTCTGACTTTAAGCAATACTCAATCACTGTCTAAAATTCAGTTGTAATAGCTTTTACCACAACCATCTTCATATCGCAATTGCAACTTCATTAACATGTTCAAAACCTTAAACTCCTAAACCATTACCACTTGCAAATACTAAGAATAATACTACTTCTCCATTTCAACGCTAACATATTCAATTCAATTTGAACTTCATAATTCAACTACAAATACAAGTCTAGCTTACCTACAAGTGCATGAGCTTGCAATATCCAGAATCTTCAACTCAAACAACACCCAAACTTCAACTACAACTCCCATTCGATTGCACTTCACTTCTAAGCGTAATTCAACCTCAGCATAAACAAACCAATGATAATTATCTCAACTTTGAGTTCATTAACAATCACACAACTTTATGGCCACACTTGAATATCATTACCACTATCAGCTGAGCAAAACTCGACTGCATCACAAACTACGAGATGTAATCTCAATTACCATTCAGTATTAATCTCTTTTTAATTCATCTCAGTCAACTCCAATCAACAACAATTCTGTTCATCTATTACAAACACGATTCACAGACACATCTACATCACCAAAACTCAACCCCAGCATTACACATTTACAACCATCTTCATTACCACCGTTTTCCCCAAAATCTCATTAATCTCATACTACTACTAGTTCAACACCTCTCTGCAACTTAGCAATCTTTCAACTAATATCCAACATAAGACAATTCTATGTAATTCAAAACACCAACCAAACTCTACTTCATACTCTCAGGCCTTAGCTCAATTATCAATTACACATACTCAATCAATAACATTAAATAACTTCACTAAATATATCATAAGAACAATTACCTCATAACAGTCTCATACAGGAAATTAGAGTCGGATTCTTTCTTCCCTTGGCTCAATTGAGAAATCATCTCAAGACCACCACCATCTGCCAAAACCAACTCTACTCTTCTTCTCTCTCGATCTGAGTCTCATAATCATCAGCCCTCAGAAACCCTAATTCATAAATTGGGGAGGAACATGAGGAACCCTAAATCTTGAATTCTTAATCAATCTTCAGAACAACTCCACAACTTCCATCAAACACCAATTAAGAACAAACCTATCTTATAACTTCTCCTTATTCACCTTTAATCGAATTTTCGATCAATTACAGAATCCCTAAGTGTTCACTCCTTCATTAAAACAACTCCATAACTCAATTAAACATAAAACCTCTTTGTTCATCACTCTCAACAACCCAATACACTCATCAATTCCATACAAACTCGAATTCAAACGAAAACCCTAATCTATAAATCTCCCTGATTCAATCACGAACCCAACAATCTCTATTGTTTTTATTCATAATTCACAACAACATCATCTTTAATCTTCATCATTTAATTGACTCAAAACGAATGCTAAAATCTCACCCTCAATTCATCGGCAGCAGGAGGTAGGAAAGAAGAAGAAAAGAGAAGAAAAGAAAATGAAAGAAAAAAAATAGAATATCGTCGACCTTATCGATTTCCTGGCACTTTTAGGGGCGACCCCGAAAGAATTAGGGGCGACTTTTTTATTCCCAACCCATATACACCGTTAAGGGATGTCCAAAAACGCAGAGAATACGTTAATGCCCTTACACAATCGGAAGATATTTAGTGCCCGATTATTATACATCAATCGGAAGTTTAGTAGCTATATTATACTACCGATTAATATCGATTTTGTGCCAAACTCGCATCTGGCTTCTATAACAATCGGAAGGAAAAATAACCTCACTAGACTACCGATTATAGTAGCTCCTAAATTCCCAAAATTGGTGATTTCTCCAAGAAAGAAATTTGGGGCAACTGTATAATCGGAAGTCTTATTAACTATCGATTATTCTAGTTCCCAAATTCGAAAAAAATAACATTTCTGCAAAAACAAAATTTGGAACAATTGTATAATCGGTAGGTTATTAGCTACCGATTATACTCCAACTACACCAAAAAATGTAGGTGATATTGTTATGAATTTCAAAATATTTATGAAAATCGGAAGTTTTAATTGTTGATCTAACTACCGATTATACTCCAATGGCTAGTTCGCTCAAAATAAACTAGTAGTGCCTAAAAAACCAAACACAATCGGTAGATAATACATATTGACAAACCTCCGATTATTTTGAAGTAACTTAGTTTTTTTTTTTTTAAAAAACTAGCCGTTGGGTACTTTTTTTGCTATAAATAGAGACCTATCTCTACCAAACTTATTCACCCATCACATTCAATCTTCCTAAATCAGTCACCCATCACTTTGAATCACCAAAAATGGCTATAACTCCGTTCAATAATATAGAAGATGTTGCTATTGTCGGAGCACACCACTCTCACAAAGCACTCCGTTGAGGAAGCGCAATGGGTGACCCGAACGAAGACTCAACAAGAGGGCCTTACTTTGGGCATGATCAAAACACCAATGCTTGGTGGAAACGGGTGTTTAAGGTTTTTAAAGCACTAAGAGGAAATCGTTATAGGAGGACGCTCCCGCAAATAAGGGAAAGTTACGCATAATTATACAATGAATGATAAATCTTTGAGAAACGAATTGAAAGCTCGTAAGAACGCTATGCCAAACGAAGACCGAATGAGTAGAGTAAGTTTGTGAATCAATAGGCCTCTCATCAAAAATTATTTATTTGGTTATGATTATTCAACAACGCTAACTTATTTAAAAAATTGTTTTCCCAGTATACTTTGGGTCGGAGCCAATACGAATTAAGGTACGGTCATGAGTTTACGCACGAGGTGCTACACTCTCTTTGGAGGAAGTTGAATGGCAATTCGCCCAATATAATTAAACTCGTAGAGAATCCCTAGGGCGATGTATTGAACAATTTTATGTGTTTTACTTCTATTTTATTTCAACTACATGTATGTTTTTCGATTCAATAAAATGAGTGACTTCAAATCTTTGGTTCAATTTTAGTGGTGTGGAAATAAGGATTTTAGAAAAACTCATTTAGGGGCAACCTATAATCGGTAGGTTTTGGAACCTATCTTCCGTACGATTATGGCTACATCCAAATCACGAACCACATGGTTAGGCACGGCTTTGTACCCTCTTAACCTATGGATTTTGGCAAGGGTTCGATCACGGGGCTCCTTACAATCGGTAGTTTATTAAGTTGAGTAGACTACCGATTATGGTAGATTTCAAATTTCCTACAATGAAGGATTTTAGAAAAACTCATTTTGGGGCAACCTATATTCGGGAGGTTGGGTAACCTATTTGGCTTACGATTATGGCTACATCCAAATCACGAACCACATGGTTATGGTCGGCTCTGCACCCCTCAAAACCTAGGGAATTTGGCAGTGCTCAATTTGGGGCTTCCAATAATCGGTGGGTTATAAGTAACCCACTCTACCGATTGTTGGCTACTCAACAATCGGTAGATAATTAGGTGGTATTACCTACCGATTAATAACCGTTTGTGAGATAAAACCAAAGTCGACCTAAATTCAAATTCATTTCATTTTCTTTTCAACTTCAACTTCAACTCCTCTTCTCCTCTTTCCTTCCGATTGCAGAGAGGAAAACTCTCCCCCTCTCCTCGCTATACATCGTTCATCGTCGAATCGAATCATCGTCGATTACTCTCTATAAAGATGAAAGAAACGGAACGTAAGAAAGCTCGAACTAAAAACGTAGTGTGCGGTGAGGATCCGAATATTGGATTGCATGCTCGTAATAAAGAGGTTTTAACTCACGAACCCGAAGAACACGAAGACGATGAAGTAGGCGATGCGATAGCCAAACTCTCGGGCAACTTCAAATGGCGTAGATTAGGTAAGATTGTACCATTAATTTGGTTTATATTGCTTCAATTGGACGAATCCATGTTTATTTTTTTTAGGGTTTTCGGTTATTACCCAGAATCGGTAGGTTAGGTATTGTTATAAACTTCCGATTGTGTTCGAACTCTTCATTTCACGAGAAAATTTGTCATATTCGGGTGTTAAAAATTTTGGTATCCTACCGATTATATAACGTTTTTCATTACTGAGGCCTAAATCGATCATAATCGGAAGCTAATTGTTATTTTTCCTTCCGAATATACTAGAGAAGAACAAGTATTAGAGACTTAATAATCGGGTGATATATTACGTAATATCTTTCCGATTGTTTAGGCTAACAACTTGATTTGTTTCTGGATACAAAGAGACGCATATTCGGTAGACATTAGTTTTGTTAGGCTTAGATTGTGTGGAATTCGGAGGGTTATGTTGAACTTTAGATTAGATTATTGTGTGTAGATAAACATATTCGAAAACCAAAAGTTTATTTTGTTTCCGATTATACGTATTCGGTAGCTTTAGGTGAGTGATACTTACGATTGTGAATAATCGGAGGCAATTTGTTAAATCAACCAACCGAATATTTAGTTCATAACCTGTTGTACTTTTTTTTTGTTGTTTAGGGATAGGCGAGGTAAAAACATCCAAGATTCAATTGTCTCGGCTAGTGCAAGGAAGGATAGGCGTCGAACACGACGGCTAGTGCAAGGAGAGCTAGGGCTGCTAACGCCGCTTCAAGTGGTCAAGTTGGAACTCAACAAGCAAGCCAAGAAGCTGTTCAACCTAGTGCCCTCAATCGAACCGGTTCAATCGGGTGTTCAACCAAGTGCCTCTCTATCACAACCAATCCAAGAAGGTGTTCAACCAAGTGCCTCTCAATCACAACCAATCCAAGAAGTCTGTTCAACCAAGTGCCTCTCTATCACAACCAATCAAGAAGGTGTTCAACCAAGTGCTCCACCATCACAACCAGAAATTGAACAAGTAGAAGAAGTAGGACAAGTAGAAAAGAAAAATCCTCCTCGAAAGAAAGCGAAACACCTTGTCAAAGATGAAGCGAAGGTGAAGGATATTCCGAAGGTGTAATCCTTGGGCTGCTAGGAGGATGGAGGACAATTGTTATTTGGATACAAAGAATCTGGGCCGAGAGAAATATATGGCGAGGTAATGATCGTATCCATTTTATTAACTTATTATGTTTTTCTGTAATACTTTTAAGGGTTGTAGTTTTAGGTTATTCTAATTTTATTTTTAACTTGTCATGTGTTTAATAGTATCATTCGATGCGGTTCGTTTACTTAAAGCGACCATGCACCAACTAAAAAATGCTAGATTGGCCTTTGGAGGATGAATGTGAAAGGTTCAAGACCATTATTGCGGGTCGGGGTTGGCCAATGCTGCGGAGAACTCAATGTTGGAACATGACCAGGGTGGCTATATCGGCGTTTGTGGAGAGACTTTATCCCCGAGACCGACACCTTCCATATGCCGTTTGGGGAGATGACGATAACCCCAGATGATGTTGAGCAGATTCTTAAACTCCCAGTCCATGGCAAGGGTGTTAGGGCCGAGTTCACTAAGCAGTTGGAATGGAGGAATCTTTATGATCTGACTAAGAAGTGTTTGGGTTGGGATGAAGAAACATCAACAAGGCGAGTTCAAAAGATGCATGAAGTATAGAACTAGACAGTTCAACATGGGTACTTTCGATGGATATGTTCAAGGGCACCAAGGAAAAAGAAAGAAAGGAACTTTAACGGACGAGCAAGTCAACCACGCGGCCACCGCATATCTCCTATGTGTATTGGGATGTGTCATTTTCCCCAATACCGGTGGCAATCAGTCGACGCCAACCTTTTACAACTTCCGGATCCTCTCGATAAAGTGCATGAGTACTCTTGGGGCACGGCATGCCATGCGTGGTTGATGGAAGAGTTTAGAAAGGCGTCGAGGGTTGGAATTAGCCAAGTGGCGGGAACGTGAGTCACTGCGGGTATTGTTTATTAACTCCACATACTTGGTTATTTTTTTATTTTTTTATACTATTGAAGAATCAATTTCCTAATACTTGCAAAAATGACATTATAGACTTGGATCTACGTCCACTTCCCTATCTTGGGATTGGCCATTAAAAACCCGGCGTGGGAGAAAGGTGACCCTATAGGAAGAAAGTACGTCTTCGATGACAACCATTCTAGGACGAAGGAGCATCGGTTGATTCGTTTGAGGAGATTTTGGACTCACTTAATGCCCAAGACGTATGCTTTGATCCATACAAGGAAGACCGATCTACTGGACATATCGCGGGTCGGTCCGATTTGGCACTTTATTTTGGAACGTTGTGGCACCCCACGGGATATGTGATGTACAATGCCTCAAGGGTGATGCGACAACACGGTTTTGTACAAGGTATACCAAAGGAGGAAATCCATGGAAATTTCACTTTGGTTCTGGAGCACTGCAAGTCGATAAAGATTCTATCACGGTGGTTCACAAGGGTTCACCATCCTGTCAATTCCATTGGGATAGAAGGGCACATTACTTGATCAACCAAGGAAGGGCAGCCAACCAAGGTTTTGAAAATTCTCCCAACTATATGGATTGGTACCATGCAATGTTTCTCATGTTCGTGTAATCCGTGATCTTAAAGCAAAGCCCGACCAGTACAAGAGTATCCTCAAAGAGAAGCTGCGGGTTTTGATAGATTGGTACGTATTGTTTTGTTAATTTAGTTTAATATTAGTGATCAAAATAGAGTAATAACCGTTTGATGGTATGCTATGTTTTAAAACAATTTGAACGAGGTTCAAGCGTTTGTCGAAATGGTGCCTTTGATTGTATAAAGGCCGGAGAGCCTGTTTCAATTGAGAAGATAAAAAACCACCAACGGTTGATTGACAACCTTGACAATGAGGAGTATGCATCTCAGTTCGGGGGAAAATTGCAAAAGAAACCTACAACCAAGGTGAACAAAAGAACTCGGGCGTCATCGAGCACTCAAGTTGATGAAACCAATGATGATGTTGGTCCAAGTCGTAGAGGTAGTAAAGCTCGCAAAGTCAAAGCAAATAGGAAAAAATAAACTCTCGGTGTTTTGTTAACTTTATGGATAACTTTGTTTATGTCGGATATAACTTTGTTTATGTCGGATTATGTCGTTTTCAAAGTTTGTGTCGGATTATTAGTTGTTATGTTATGTTTATGGATTATGAATGGTTATGTTGCTATGTTTATGCATTTAACGATGACTGCTTAAGCGAATCACATGAAGAGACATGAAAGTGTTGAATTTTGGAACACAATCGGAAGATAAGTTTATATATTAACCTACCGATTCTCGGGGATGTTCCAATTTTTAGTCGAGAATCGGTAGGGTTATACGTTATTAACCTCCGATTAAGGGATTGTGCAAAATATTTGGTCGAGAATCGGAGGATTGCTAATATACTTTTCTCTCCGATTATCATGTGTAAAGAAAACTGTCTTACGTATCCAAACAACACCACAATCGGAAGGTAAATGTGCACCTTCACTTGAGCTACCAATAATCGGTAGGTTTATTTGTAATGTTCCTTCCGAACGTTATAAGTAAAAAAAAATTTGTTATACGTAACCAACCAACACCATAATCGGAAATTAATTGAGCGCATTTACTCAAGAATATTTGTAATCGGAGGTTTGTGGTTTCGTTAATGTCCGATTATTATACTAAAAAACAACTATGGTTTACGTAACCAAACAACACCATAATCGGAGAGTGCAGTAATATATTTAACTCCAGGTTATGGCTGCATCCAAATCACGAACCACATGGTTATGCACGGCTCTGTACACTCAAAACCTATAGAATTTGGCAAGGGTTCGATACGGGGCTCCTTATAATCGGTAGGTTTTTAAGTTGTTAACTCTGGAGATTATGGTATATTTCAAAATTCATCACATGAAGGATTTTAGAAAAACTCATTTTGGGGCAACCCATAATCGGATGGGTTGGTAATATATTTAACTCCCGATTATGGCTGCATCCAAAACGCAAACCAAGTGGTTATGGCTGGCTGTGTACACTCAAAACCTATGAAATATGGCAAAGGTTGGATCTGGGGCTCGTTATAATCGGTGGGTTATATAATTATATACCCTACCTAGAGTATGGTAGATTTCAAAATTCATTATGTGAAGGATTTTAGAAAAAACTCATTTTGGGGCAACTTACAATCGGTAGTTTATGTAATCTATTTATCTTCCGATTATGGCTACATCCACAGCTCAAGCCAAGTGGTTATGGTTGGCTCCGCACCCCTCAAAACCAATGGAATTTGGCCAGGGCTGAATATGGGGATCCTTATAATCGGTAGTCTTACAAGTTGGATAAGCTACCGATTATAAAATAGATTATTGGCCGAAGTATCTACACAATAATCGGTAGCTATAGTTTAATTTAACCTACCGATTGCATGTTTACCTACCGATAATGGTGTTGGCTACCGATTATATAAGGGCATATTGGCCATTTCGAAAAATCGAAGATAAGGGGTAGCTTAGATTTACGTTTGGGTGACCTTTTTTGTCTTTTAGTGTCGCCCCTAATTCTTTCGGGGTCGCCCCTAAAAGTGCCAGGATCGATTTGCCTTTGAGTTATCCACAGAGGGTGTCCTAAGAAGAAAAGTCGGTTGCCTTGATAACACTTTGATTAGAAATGACCAATTTACCCTTCACTTAAAATAATGAGATATCTTCTTAGTACGGTATCCTATTGACACGTTCGAGTAGTCCATTCGCATAACTTTTCAAGACCTATCTAACGATACTAGTTAGTATCTAGATCGTTGTTAGATTAATTTATATTAATTAAAATCTATATTAACTAATCGAGTCATTATCGTCTAAATCGTCTCTTAATCGTCTCTTGAATGGTCTAATAGCGTTGACGAGCTTGAGGGTCTTTACATTCTCCCCACCTAATTCATTTTCTTCCTCGAAAATTGAACCATCCTTCAAGTCTTCAAAACTCCCCACCTTATAGAATAATCTTATCTCTTGTCTAAGCGCAGACAACATAAAAACAAAGCACAAACCTATATGGCTTTCTACAACTAAGATTTAAATTTTGTAGCTCTAGGTTCAAAAGACTAGTTTCTATTTCAATAAGTCACCGGTTCTAATTACGAGAGAAGATACTCAGTCTCTAAGTAAAATTTGGGATCTATCAGTTCACTAATAGAAGCAAGTCTCTCTTCTATGCCTAGTGATACAAGAATGCAATTGCCCTGTCTAGGTTTGCGACGCCTGACAATGCCTACCTACGTAACAAGTATCACCCGAACACATCAGAATTACCAAGCTCATTATTCCCCAGTGCGGGATTAACTAAATATTACTTTATGAAGATTAATTAATCTTTAACTTTTATCTTAACTGGTGTATTTCTGATAAATTTACTTCATAAAATATATAAATAGTTCACATCATTTTAAGCAATCTAATCATCAAACTTTATTTTATTTTTATTTATCATTATTATTATTTATTTATTTTATCAATGTAAGTAATACAAATTCGATTCACGTCAATTTATAATATATGATATTTTAACTTTAGTGTAACACCATATATAAATTTCCCAAATACTATATATTATAAATTTGTTACCTAGCTTAATTACTCAAATATTATTATCAACTATGTCATTATTCTCTTTATGTTTAAGTTGCTAGTCCACTTGGTACATTAAGCCTTAATCTTCTTAATATAATTTTACATTCATGTAAAGGTTGATATAAGATCCAAGAAAACTTCATCTTTTTGTTGTTTGGTGGGCCGTCTATCCAGGAGAGGAAAGTACCCTAATTAGGCGAAATCTCTTTACGACCACTCGTTTAAAGACACGTGGGATCAAGAAGCTCTACGAGTACCGTTCGTGGGAAACTAGATAATTGCAGTTCATTAGTTTTCGGTTGATTTGATTGAATAACGGTTGTTGAACTTTGATTACACCTAGTTTGTTTATTCTTGAGAATCTTCTCTTCTGATGTAAGATTCACTCAAACTAGATCGAAGTGTCGACGGGATCTTTAGAACTGTTTGTAGATCTAAAGACATCTTGTGATAATCCATTGTTAATAGACTCCGCTCTGTGCGTGATTGATCACAAGAGATTCAATTGGTGTTGTGCAGGTTTAATTGAAGATTAAAGAAGATTCGAAGATGAAGAATATTTCTTATTGGTTTCTCACATCTTTGTGTAGCACAAACCTTGATCGGCTGGGATCCAACTAGAATCGGATTTATTCGATTGATTAGTTACGTGAGATCGATAACACCTAATAGTTCTCTTGAGTTCTATTTTAATTGTTACAAATCCGAATCTTATTACTTAGGTAATAGAGTTTGGATTGATCTAACCAGGCAAAGGAGTTTATTAGTTTAAACGAAAGAGCCTTTGCATATGGCTTGAGATATCTTTATCTGGAAAGAATCAATAAAGTTGTTACCAAGGCGGTTGTTGTTCCTTTTTTGTTGGAATACGATCCAAAGGAATTGATCCACTTTCTTGCACTTATTGAATGTCGGAGCGCGGGGATCTGAAGAAACTAAGTGAACTATATTTAGTTGCTTAGTCTCAACTATACGAAGTTTGGTTTAGATTTTGTATAACGGCTTAATTTAGAGTATTCAACCGGACTTGGTCTATGGGGTTTTTCTCGCATTTGTGGTTACCTCGTTAACAAAATCTTGTTGTGTCTTTTACTTTTCTATTTCCACAATTATAATTGTTTATTATAATTAGAAGTAAAATACAGTGATGTTATAGAGTTTGGTTAAGTCCGAACCTATTATCAAGTAATCACACTTTGATTGTTGTATTGTCTCGATCTCGTGTCCATAGACGATCACACAAAGTGTGAATACCGATTTTTCGTATTGTCTCGAATTTTTCCATAGACAATCACTTTCGGTAAGAGGACTTATAGGTGGATAAATAAAAGGTGCGGCATATTTGGGTACCTCGTCTTTTCGGGTTCAAGAGAGGCGTAAGGAGCGCGACTATAATTGAATCACTTTGAGGGTGGATTCGGTCTCAATTACATTCAAATCTGAAGTCTGATAGTAGGCTAGTGTTTGTAGTGGCTTAATAAAGTTTGTTTTCAAATGCGGGCGGGTCACGAGGTTTTTCTTTATTGCGGTTTTTTTCGTTAACTAAATATTTAGTGTCTTGTGTTTTTCCTTTTCCACATTATATTGTTTATCTTTATAATAGTATTTACAAAAGTAGTATGTATTTAATTCTAGTAGATACGTCCATATAATTAATATCGATTAGAGACTCGCATTTTGTAGAATTCGTATCTTGAAAGATAGATAACAAGTTTCATACTTGGAAATTTGGATACGAATATTTGGATACGACTAGATTGATCTTGAATATTAATTTTTGAGATCGTCCAAGTACTCTTGCTAAGAATCGGGTTCACGGACTCTATTGTCTAGACTTTACGATTGAGAAAAGATATAGATATATACTATATATGCATATTGGTAAGGATCATTAAATTTGGTCTTCTTGCAGTTGTATTAGGTTTTGTCCATATGAGTTGTCAAGATAAAAAAAGTTGGTGGTGTACTTGGTACACTTTCTTTTTCAAAGATTTGCTCCGTTTAGTCACGAATACCTAAAGACGTCATCTTTCGGTTCGAGTCTAGTAACTACATACTTGACTTGTTCTATCGTTATCTTTTGTTCTTTCAAGTTAATATTTATTGAAAACATAACATAAGAAATTACAAATTATAGTTTACAATGGCATTAGTATTGATAACTTTGTCATTATATTATAATCAAAGTATCAATAAATAATGATATACTAGTTGTTTCTACAACTAGATTATGTGGAGTTACGAAATATAGTTTATCTATATATTTTGTGTTCTCAATATTTCACTAATTGGTAGTTTGTCATTATTTAGTGTGTTGAACCTCAGGATAAAACCATACCTTGGGATTATGTTTAAAAGCAATTTCAGAAACATGGTTTAAGGAAGTAGACTTGCGAAACTTGTTTCGTAGTTGAAATATAAATTTAGGACCGATCTTAAGTATATGACTGATCCCAAGACCGATCCTGACAATGTTTATGATTGTTATCTTTGGACTTTTGCAAACATCGAGATTACACAAGTTAAATAGAGAGTTTTCATAAGCGTCGATATAGTGATTTGATCATGTATTAAACTCTTACATCTTAACGTTTAAGTATATTCCTTTGATACCCAAAGGTTTACATATCTCTAGTTACTATATTTAATAAAATACATGGATACATGCTAGATAATATTTTTGTCATCTATGAGAGATATCGGTTTACTAGTCTGAATACAATTGGTACTTGCTAATTTCAAAAAACAAATAATTGTATAGAATTTTCGAAATTAGTAATATCTTGTTTTCCAAACAAGCCTTGGTCATAACACTATAAATAGTAAGGTCTTGTATTCTCTGAGACTCATCTCTTGGCATACATCTTGCTTGGACGTGTGGGAATCCAATTTGTTAAGAGATATGAGTAATCTAATTAGGTGAAACGTCTTTTGTTTCCTTCCTTTAAGTTTTCTTTTGGATCAAGAAAATTTTGGTACTACCGCTGGTGGGAAACTAAATTGTATTATTTTTTTAGTTTATCGGTTGATTATTTATTTGAGTAAGAACTAATTGTATAGTTATTCTTGATAAATCAAACTTGTTTATTCTATGGATCTTCTTTTCTGATATAAGGACACTCAAGTTTGTTTGAGGATTTAACTAATACAAATCTAGTGATTCAAGATATATAAATATAATTATTGATCAATATACGTTAAGTGACTTATTTCTGCGTGTATTGATTAATAACAGAAACAAGTTGTTTGCAGTGTTTACTTAGAAGATTGAAATTAAAGATTGAAAAGTGAAAGACTTTTCTTTTTGGTTTATGATCCTTGTATTACTTCTTGCATACTTGTTTGCAGTGTTTACCTTGTCTCAATTGTACCAAGTTACGGTAGTCAATTTGTATAGCGGGTTAGTTCTGAGAGTATTCAAAACTGGACTAGGTCCTGAGATTTTTCTGCCATGCAGATTTCTTCGTTAACAAAATCTTGTGTGTTTGTGTTACTTTTCGCATTATAATACTTTTATAGTTATAATAAATTAAGTACATTTTTACATTAGTCATACCTTGATTGATCCTATAGTTAGTTTGGTTCGAAGTTTGACTATATAAAGGTGACCTTGGTTGTTCGATCTTTCAGCTTCGGTAGAGATAAAAATAAGGTGTATCTACATAGGTTGATATCAAAAATATTGTTGTGTACTTGGTACCCTCGTTATTAACAACCGACAATGTCAAGGTTAGTCTTTATTTATCGGTTTTATTTTATTTTCTCAATTCATATCGCTTGGTTTGCATGCCCGAATTTGTAGTGCATGACAAAATTAGATAAAGGTGATGTTTTGAAGGCTATTTATTCTGGTTTTCAAGAAACTACATATCAAGTGTTTGTCTTAGCGATGGAAAATATTTTTGATAAATCTAGCAAATTATACTGCATATAACTAGAATGCTTGTTTTATTAAGTTCTTTTATAAGTTATTCACATGTGCATGTTGTGAGGTTTGTACTTAACTAAAAGCATTGGGAAAAAAATGATTTCTTTTATGCATATAATTCATATGTAAAATTGCGCTAATTATTTGCATCATGCGATAATTTGGAATTATATTCGATTACCGAAAGAGTTACCGAGATAATGCCATTTAGTTACTTACATAACCACTTATGGGACATGTAACTTATAAGGGAGCTAGTATTGTTAAGCGTGAGGACTGGTGCGAATGAAGACTGGATGGTAGTTTTATTTTTCAATTGAGGTGGTTTCTTCTTTTTTTGCAACTATCGCAGTATATAAGGTTGATTGGATCTATTTTGTGATCTTTTTGAGTGACATCTAATATAGTAATCCTTTCCACTGATAAGAAATGGGTGTTCATTGAATTGTGGTTTTGAACCTTGGCACCCCATTGGTTGTCATTGAATACGTAATCGATTGTAAGGCTTATGGTTCTCCGAACTTGACATTTACAAACTTCTTGTTTAAAAGTATGTCAATTGTCTGATAACCACTTTTAAGTTATTAAATCCAATTTCCAAACTATGGATCTAACTGATGCCATTTATGTAACCCATTTCTGTGAGACGGTAACTCTTTAAATCCTACTTTGAAGTAGTTAAGGTTATAGGCTGTACATGGTACGGTTTACACGATTTTTAGTCTAAACCAAAGTACCAAAACCATAGGTAACGGTTTCTCAATTTCTCAAAGCTGTACCATGCCAACTTTATTCGGTTCGGTTTTGGAACCAAATCACGATTTGGTATAAAACCATGGGATTACCAAAACCGTTAGTTACGTAAGCTCTAAGAATGACAGTTCATAATTTGATAGAATACAAAAAAAAAAAAAAAGACCAAAGATACATTCGTACTACAAAAAAAATAGTTCAACATTTTCTCAAATGTTTAGACAAATTCCAAATGAAAACGATAAAAAGGAGTTCAATATTTTCTCAAGTCTATGGACAAAGTCCATATGAAAATGATAAAAGACAGCCTGTGACAAAAAAAAAAAAAAACACTATCACATCATGGCTAGTCTATTAGTACTTTCGCTTTCTCTGCTACCACTAAAGCAATCCTTTCGCCTTTCTCCAACGCATCGAACAAAATGTACCTATATTCAAACACCACTCTAGAGTTAGATGCAATTTTTAGCTGCGAAACATTGCACTATATACATTCAAGAACCGAAAGGGAATAGCTAGCGCTTGTCATTCACTATATACATTAATACAAAAACAGAATTAAGAGAGTATATTTACCAATAGCTCTGCTGCACGGTATCAATCTTCTTCCTCTATGTGTATGAACATAGACTTGGAAAGAGTGGCTAAAAATTTCTGATAAGAAATGAAAAATGATCAATTCAATAAGAATTTTGTATTTTATAACGCATGAATACATAAAATGTAAAGAAAAATACCGAGTCAACTTCATCATTCGGTTCCAAGTTAGAAGAATCAAGATCGGTTGGTGTCAAGTAACCAATTTTGAGTGCAAATCAAGGCCTCAACTGTCGTGGCAGTAAAGAACTACGATACGGATCAAGAATGCGTCTACCTGTACTAAAAGAAGATTCGGATGCCACAAATGAGATGGGTATAGCCAATATATCCGTTTCCATCAGCGCCAAAATAGGATACCTCGTAGAATTAATCTTCCACCAACCTAATATATCAAACTGCGGGTTTCTCTTTTCACGTTTCTCTCTCAAATAAGTCATCACCTCTGATTCTCCTTCGGCAATTACACCCTCCTCGTCTTCTATATCTCTCTCTACTAAAAGGGTAGCTAGAGTTGTATCAGCACCATCTCCTCTAGAGGATTGAATATCACCACCAACATTACTACCTGTTACACTTGACACAGTTTGTGCACTTGAATGGAGAGTCTTGTACTCTTCGTAAAGAGACATAAAATCATTCATTACAACTCTCATTAACTCCGATTGCAATGTAGGACCAGTGATATCCAACTTGTCAAATAAATTTTAATCCCCGTTCTTTTTCTTGGGGATCAAGCAATACAACAATGTACATCAGATGGTTCATCCTTTCATAAAGTCCCTAATATTCATTATATTTCTCTTGCATTCTAAGACCCATGCTAGAGATAAATGGGTCTCGACTCTCCACCCATGTGTTCAATGTTAATTTAATAACACTCACATTAAACAAGAATTCATTAGCAGTAACATGAGTTGCTGAGAACTTCACAGTAAAATCGAAAAATACCTTTAAAAACTTCACAAAGGATCTGGCATATGACCAATCTTCTGGATAAGGAGCATGCAGAGGAGGGGGTGGTGGGGCCTTTCTCTTGCGTTTCTTGCCTTTGTTGCTAATAGCTACAGCTTCCTCATCAGAACCTGAACCACACTGTTCTTCCAAATACACATCCCAATCAATGGACCCTTGATGTCATCAAAACGGAACTAGAAGTAGAGGAAGAAGTAATAGGAGGAATGTGACTTTCACTAAAACAGAACCTTTTCTTGAATGCCTTGTCACCATATTCTAACCTATTAAAAATTGGTTCATAATTTATAATGAGTCTAACATCAAGAAAGTTGAATTCCATCCGGTATCAACATCTAAGACCAATCCCTTTTGCATTCAATCTTTTCAAAAGTAACATACTCCATAAATTTATGCAATCCGGTGGGAGAACTCATACAATATTTGACGACTGCTCTAATTCTACGAATCGACATGTGGTACTCTTTCATACCATGCGAACAACAAGGGCAAGAACGTGAGCTGCACATCTAACTTGCAAGAAACTTAGAACTAATGGTGAATTTTTGGTTAGCACTTTATCTTGCAGATACTTGATAGCTACATTGTTGGCACTAACATTGTCCAAAGTTATAGTAAAAACATTTTCTAGACCCCAATCTTTCAAACATGCTTCCAACATCTTACCAATAGTCTCCCCGTGTGGCCTACAATTTGAAAGAAACCAATGATTTTCTTGTGCGGCTTCCAATCTCTATCAATGAAGTGGCGATTACAACCATATAGCCCATCTTCGGAGTGAGGACCATGTATCGGTGGTGAGACAAACTCTCACTTTGCTTTCCTTGAAATAGTTCCTTAACTTGTTCTTCTCAGATTGAAACAAAGCCATAACATCTCGTCGTATAGTTGCACGAGATGGCACCTTGAATCTAGATTCAAGTACTCTACATAATTCCTTAAACCATGCCCCTTCTACCATTCTAAACGGTTGCTCATCTACAATGATAAAAAATACCAAAGCTTTTCGACATGCATCTTGAATAAAGAATACGACAACCAGTTTTTCACTCTCCCCTAGCCTAGAAGGCTGAAAATAAAGAGTCGTCTGTCCAACATCCTTTTTACTATATTTTGTACATCTCTTTAGATGGGCAATTAAAGAAGAAGTCCCATTCTTTACAGGGTCTGCCTTGAATGGTTTAAGATAATGTTGACAAATTGCCATTATAGAAGGTGCTTTTTCTCTTATGAAGTGACCCTCCGTCCAAACCCATTAAGTTACTTTACGTGTCTTGTCAACCTCGGTAACATCAGATTCAGCAACAGTAGAAGGTACATTACCATCACCATCAACATTATCTTGTGAATCATGTGTAGAAGGAGGTACATGGGGTGGTGGTGGTGGTGGTGGTGGTGGTGGAGGAGGACGAGGTGGCAACATTGCACTTGAAGAAGTAGAATCCTGTAAAATAAAATAGAAGACTTTCACTGCCAGTTCATAGTATACATTAAAGTTTTATAAAACTATATGATAAGAAAAACATGATAAGAAAATACAACACTGTCTACTCTCAAAATAAACCAGAAATCAAGTTCTTAATGAGGCTAAGAGCTCATTTTTATTATCTATGTATCAACGTATCTAACAAGAAAATCATGAACACTACAAAACATTATATCTACGACTAAAATGAGAAGTGAAAAAGCAAAGAAGAGAAAGAGGAGGATGAGTATCAATGACTTACTGCTGGTAGTAGTAGTGGTGGATCCATGGAGGTGGTGAACTGGTAGTTTTGCAGCCGCGCAGCCATGAGAATAATTGTCTCCAAAAATGTAAAAATGATATAGAAAAGAGGATTAAGAATTAGGGCAAGCTATTAGTTTTAAGGAAATAGAGAAGGGTAGATGGAGGGTATAGATTAAATATAAAGATTATATCTACGGCTATGCATTAACGGTTTTACCAACGGTGTATAGCGATTCGGTTTGCATAAAACCAACACCGAAACTGTTATGGTCGGTTTATTGATTTTTTGAACTGTCCCATTACCATGATATAAATGGTACGATTCGGTTTGCCTTTAACGGCTCGGTTCGGCTTGGTTTGACGGTTAAACCGGAACCATGTGTTGGAGCGTCAAACTCCATATCGTCCACCAAAATAGACAAATCCCTAAAAGATTATGGTATTGTTAGTTCCTAGTTATAGGTGCTTCATTTAACTAAAATGAACAAATGTATTACTCCCTCCCACAAACCTGCCTATCTTTTAGACACGGAGGGAGTATATTTTATTTATGAACAGCGGTTGATCAAGTCTTTGATCCTGTCGACGGACTCTGAATTTGATGGACATAACTTTGTAGGGATCCAAAGTTAAAAAATCTCTAACTTGAGAAGAATGTGTATTGAGAAGGTAATAAGAAATTAGAAAACTTATTCTATTTATAAGCATGTTATTATTTTGCTTATAGCTTTATGGAAAAGTTAATTTTTGGTTTATAATATTTCTAAAATGTGCATATACAGGGAGTCAACCCTAGGACTGAAGTGGATGGAAGATTAACCATTTTATCAACAAATTATAAGTTAGTTCGTCAGTCGAGTTAGTCTTATGTTATGAAATAATAACTTTCGCCTGCTTTTATCTTTTACTATATAGTCGCATGTTAGTTTTCATTTTTCTTTGTTGGACTCACAACCTTGCAGAAGGTCATGAACTAAATATTCTTGTTTCTAGTTATTGTTTTCCTTTTTAGATGTCGAATTTCCTCATGATTTGAACTATACGAGGCATTTGATAACGCACTTATGATGTTAAATCTCCTGGTGACCCTAAGACTTAAACATATGTCTATGGATTATATTCTCAGTAAAGGACATGCATGATGATATCTACAACATAAGACTTTGTAGTGTTTTTTATTATAATCTAAAGGTGTGTCCATATTTCTTTGCAGCGATTCTCTCATGATACTTCATAGATACACTCAATTGGATATCCACGGTGTTTGGGTTACTTGGTATAAATGAAAATCTAAATTTCACCTTCAATTATAAATGAATTCTGCTCCTTTTTGTTATCATTTAAATTACTTGTTCAAGGATCAATAAATTATTAAATTAATTAAGATTCTACTATTAAAAAAAAAAATGTTGCTTTGAAGTTGCAAAAATATCGGGGGAAATCGATTTTAACTAGGTCAACAAACTCTTGACCATATTCTTTTTGCAATTACAAAAATTTAGCAACGACTTATGTGTGTTGCTAAATTCGAACCATAACCAACCATATCCATTTCGAGAGGAATATCCACAAACTAGCAACACAATGAAAATTTAGAAACCACACTAAAGTTGTTGTGATGCGTATCGTGAGTGCACTCAAAGTACTTAAGAGTAATCAGGGACTTTATGTATAGGATGCAATAGTTGTAGAATGTTGTTGTCGACCCGGTTGCTACTATTATTGGGAAAATGACACTTCCCAATACACTGAGCATATATGCGGTGGTTGTGATATTCACCTCGTCCTCACTCAATGGTCCATTCTTTTCTTCCTTCTCATTGGTGCCTTTGAACATCTCAATCAAGTACACCATGTTGAACTATCTAGTTTTGTAAGGAATCCACCTCTTGAACTCAATGTCAGATTTCGCCTTGATCCCAACCAAAACACTTGTGAGTATAATGGTAAAGCTGAGCCCAACTTAAATACTTTGGGTATTCTTCCTTCACAGTTATACCATGATCAACGAAACTCAGAATCTGCATAACATTATCATGGGTAATCGTCATCTTGTCAAATAGAAGATTGGAGATGTCAGTTTCCCCATATATTCTCCCCACAAAGGCTAATATCGACACCTGTCATGATCTAATATTGAATTTTCGGCAGCAAGATAGATAACCCAGAGTTGGCTATAATTTCCTTGAACCTATCATATTTATCTTTTAAAGGCCAGTGTTTCAGTTTTTGTTGGTGCAACTATAGGTTGGAGTAGACGAACTGCATGAGAATGATCCTATTATACACGACGTATTACAAAATAAAAAGAATAACCAAAAGATTATGATTATTACCTTTATATCAAAATAATAATGCTCATTAATCGGTAGTTACTATCAAAACTTATCTACAGATTAGGTTAAATATTTGTTCCCCTACTTGGTCTAACCCTCTAATATAATCGGCGAGATATCGTATATTATCTACCGATTATGTCTAAATTTTGGGTACAAAAACTCAAAATACTAGACATAATCGGTAGATAATTATCGACCATATCTCCGATTATGGTTGATGTTCTTGGGGAATGAAGAACACAGATCATCAATTCTTTCAATTGAAGCAATGGAAACCTAAATTTTTTTCATATTATGGCCATTTGAGCTTCGTGGAGAGTTAAATTGTCAGAAAATGAATCGACTTCTACCTAAGAGACATCGTCTTCTTCATACAATCTCTTTCAATTATGAATTTTGGATCATTTCTAGTGTTTAGATTGACGAGATGGTTGTTTCACTCGAGTTTTGGTAGGTTTGTTAGTTTTAGTCATTGTTTTGTAGGAGAATCGACAATGATTTGGTCCGACGATTAATGACGAGACAATGAATTAGTTTAGAACTTAACGAGGGGAAAAAAATCTGATCTTGGTCGGTTGTTTTGAATTGATAACAAAGATATAGAATTAGATTGTAGGAAATACCAATAGGTCTAGAAATAATATATTAGAGAGAGTTTGGTCCGGTGGGTGATTCAACGTGTCTGTTTGGTCCATTTTCAAAATATATATTATAGTTTGGTCCTACAAATTATGGTTTGGTCCTAGGGTAACGTCATGGATGATGTAATTGTCATCTTGTAGTGGCAGAAATATCCTTTCAGATCCATATATATAGGAATTTCTTAGAACAAAAGAAATCATTTTCTTTTTCTTTTTCTTTTTCTTTTTCTTTTTCTCTCTCCTAGTTTCAGATCTAGTTTCTCTCTGTTCTTGATTTTCTTTTTCTTTTGTTTTGCTGCTGGTGTTTGAATATGATGAAGACGATTGTGTTGAATATGAAGAAGACGATGAAGATGATGAACGATGAAGATTTATGTTTTTTTTTTTCTATTTTTTGTTGTTGTTGTTGTTGTTGTTGAAAATGGTGGAGAAGATGAAGACGACGACAAGAATTTGTGATGAAGATTTTGGATATTTTTTTCGTCTTTGTTGTTGCTGCTGATGATGGAGACGATGAAGATGAGTTCTGCTTGCTAATGAAGAAGATGAAGATGGCGAAGTTCATTTTAAAATGAACTCGGTTTTGTGATGAAGATTTTGATGTTTTTAAGTCTCTCGTTGTTGTTCTTGATGATGAAAACGATGAAGATGGTGAAGATGAGTTCTTCTTCTTTGATGAAGAAGATGAAGATGACGAAGTTCATTTCTCGGAATGAACGTGATTTGTGATGAAGATTTTGATATTTTTCGTCTCTTGTTGTCTTGGTGATGATGGAGACGATGAAGATGATGAAGATGAGTTGTTGTTGCTGATGAAGAAAATGAAGATGGCGAAGTTCATTTCTGGAATGAACTCCGTTTCTTCTTTCTCTGCTGCTGTTGAAGATTTGGGTTCATGTAAAGAATGAACTCCGTTTTTAGATCTTGAATTACTAGGTGTTCATGTAAAGAATGAACTCGTGTTGAAGATGAACTTTGTTTTTTAGTAGGTGTTCATGTAAAGAATGAACTCCTGTTGTACATGAACTCGTGTTGAATTACTAGGTGTTCATTTGAAGGAATGAACTCCGGAGTTCATCAGACAGAATGAACTCCGCACAAAAAATAAGTAGGAATTTTAGTTTGGTTTTATTAGGAGTTCATTTGAAGGAATGAACTCCGGAGTTCATCAGACAGAATGACTGCTACAAAAAATATGTAGGAAATTTAGTTTGGTTTTATTAGGTGTTCATTTGAAGGAATGAACTCCGGGGTTCATCGGACAGAATGAACTGTTACAAAAAATAAGTAGGAATTAACACGGAAGGGTACTTTGGTCCACTTAATATTTTTAAATAATTATGAACCAAATGGAAAAGGTGATTTCTGAAAGGACCAAACTGACTTGGGACCACCTAAAAAAGGACCAAACAATATTTTTCCCAATTAGAAACTCGTCTCTTCTTGTACATATACTTAAGTGAAGTACTAAAGTCCATACACTTTCGAGTAAAAAACGGAAAATGCTTAAACATGATTTGAACTTTATACGTAAGCTAATAAATATAATACAACCGATAACTTTTGTGACAATAACTTTAAGCATTTGATCCATTTGTATGAACTAAGGAATAATGGAATTACCAAAGAACTCCACTTTAGCTTCAATTGACTCATAATCTTTTAAGTTTTGTAACTGGGATGTTGTTCTCCACAGCTAATCTTTTAGGTTTTTCTTCTCTATTTGTACTTTGTGTGACTTCTTTGTGACGCATTGAGTTTTTCAATAAAATTGCCCTTTCCTGTCAAAAAAAAAAAAAAAAAAAAAAACTTCAATTGACTCATAATTAACACGGGCTGCAAATCAAATACTCCCTATTTGAGTAGCAAGCCCAAGTTGAAACAAGTTAATCAACACAGAATTTTCTAGCACATTTATGCAAAATGCTGGTGCGCGTTTAAAGGTGCAGTGGAGCTCTAGTTGTCTCACGGAAATTCAAGCTGCCATGAGTTGTTTGAGTTAGATTGCTCGTTTGAGTTGGATTGTTATGAGTCTGGGTTGCACGGACGCTTCATTTCTTGAGCCGTGTCCCGCGTCCAAACCTTATTTGGGGCCAATGACGCCAGCAAAGCGGCTGACGCTAAAATATGCACTGGGACGTTGCAATATTGGCCTCGTGTCTGCGTCAGTGTCTTGTCGTGTCCGCGTCGCCGCGTCCGCGTCTGTGCAACCCAATATGAGTCCAAGCTTTTTTTTTTTATAGATAAAACTTGAATGAAATTACATCTTGAAACCAGGCATGTATCCCATGCTACTGGTCCAGTTTAAGGTGACAAATCCACCCATTTGAAAATTATTACAATTAGACATTCCTTTTAACTCAGGTATTAGGTTCTGAATGTTATTATCTTCCCAGAAATAAGAAATTTTCCTATCCATAGTTATTCTTGCAAGATTAATAGCTATAAAATTTTGTAGTTCAGTAGTAGTACTCCAAACTCCTACTTCAAAAGTCTTGTCTGTGTTTATGTTTCCATTGAATCTGCCTCCAATAATCTCAGCATGCATCCTTTTTAGATGTTTGATAACTTGATAAGAATCTGATTCGAACTCCAACTGTTGTCCCATCTTTCTAGCCCATGTAAATGCCTCGTGGGCAGTCTGTGACGCCATTGTTGATGTGGAAGGTTGGTTTGCTAAAATCCCTCTAGCTCCTCGACAATTTCCTGCATAATCAGATAGGATTAGACCAATTGCTCCTATTCCATTAGAATTTCTAACAAAAGCCATGTTTATTTTCCATGTTCCATACAACGGAGGTGACCATTGTATTCTGTATTCGATGGTTTTTTTTCAGCCATTTTTCTATCAAACTCAATGTGGCTAAGGTTGTCCTTTTTCTTACTATGTACTGCCTCGTAGTAGTTTATAAATTTATTAATACTATTTGCAGTATTAATATCCGAAGCTTTTGTTTTATCGAAAGTCACACTACATCTCTCTTTCCATACGTGCCATAAAACTATAGCACATAGTTCTGCCCACCCTAGATTTCCTCTTTTCTTTTTAGGATGAAGAAGAGTAGTAGTCAACCAATCGTGGAAATCTATTTTATTCAGATAGACATAGTTTTCTCTGAAATGAAGGGCATTCCACACTTGTTTAATAAAAGGACAGTGTATAAAGAGGTGGGAAAGAGATTCTCTCTGACCATGACAGAATTTGCAAATATCATCAATATAACTCAAGTATTTTCCTACTCTATCTCCTGTTGGGAGAATAGCATGAGCAGCCTTCCATATGAACATTTGAATGGAGGGAGTAACTTTCAACTGCCAAATAACTTTCCAATTTGGTATAGTTGCCTGACCTTGACTGTTGGTTTTTGTTAGTTCCTTATAAAGAGAATTAACAGTAAATTTCCCATTTTTTGTTAATGGCCAAATCACTTTATCTTCCACAATAGTATTCTCTAAGTTGATACTTTTTATTTTTTCCGCTACTGTTGCGTGAAAGTATAGGTTTAGTTTGTTCTCATCCCAAGCATTTCCATTTATAATGATATCTGAAACCCTTTCAATGTCAGGAGGACAAATATTGGGTTTAACGATTAGTTTGAGTTGGCCTGGAATCCAAAAGTCGTTCCAAATTTTTATGTTCTCCCCATTTCCAATTTCCCAAGAACTAAACTTTTGGATATTAGCAATACCATCTAAGAAACCTTTCCACAACCAAGAGTCTGTGGGTTTAGGAACCGTAGAGATATGCATAATATCACTATTCGGAAAATATTTAGCTTTCATAATTCTTGTACCTAGGGAGTCTGGTTGAGTTTGCATTTTCCAACCCATCTTAGAAATCATAGCGTTGTTAAATTCCTCCAGATTTAGGAAACCTAACCCCCCCTCTTCTTTAGATTTACTAAAGGAGTTCCAAGCTTTTAGATAAATTCCTTTTGAGTTTTCTCGGGTCTTTTCCCCAAAAGAAGTCTCTTTGGGAGTTTGTTCATTTCCTCGATGATGGTTTTAGGTATTTTGAAAGTATTCATTTGATAAGAAGCCATAGTTGAGGTGGAATTTTGAATCAGTACCCCTTTTCCAGCAGGAGTAACGGTTTTACCCTTCCACCCCGCAAGCCTATTCTTCATTTTATCAACGACAGGATAAAAAGCTTTGATTTTTGATTTATTAGTGAACATGGGACAACCTAAGTAGCTTTCATTAAGAGAGATTGGCTGAACTCCTAGAATGTTTATTATGTCAGAGTGAACATCTTTATCAGAGTTCTTACTAAAAAATATTCTGATTTGTAGATTTATCATTTGACCGAAACATGCACTTTGAATTCCTTAAAGATTTGAAGGATATTCGTGGCTTCTTAGTGTTTGCCTTGCAAAAAACTATGCAATCATATGAAAAAAGTAGATGACTCACGAGAGGAGCTTTTTTCATTATACTTATTCCATGAATTTTTCCTTCATTTTCGGCTTTCATTAGAGATCTAGATAGGACTTCCATGCACATTATGAACAAGATAAGGGAGAGCGGGTCTCCTTGTCTTATCCCTCTAGTAGGCTTGAAGAAGCTACATGGAACTCCATTTAGCATAATGGCCAAAGTAGTAGTATTAATGCATTGTTTTATGAGGTTGCACCAGTGATTGCAAAAACCCATTTTCTTAAGCACGGATATAAGGAAGTCCCATTCAACCCTATCGAAGGCTTTGGACATGTCAATTTTTATGCCCATCCAACCTTTTTTATCTCTTCTAGTTCTCATGTTATGGAAAGTTTCATGAGCTATCATGGTATTATCACTTATCTGCCTTCCGGGAATGAAGGCAGATTGATAAGGTGATATAATCTTGTTGAGAAGACATTTCATTCTCTTGGCAATTATCTTAGAAATGATCTTATATGTAGTGTTGCAAAGAGCGATAGGTCGAAATTCCACTGGAGAGGTGGGGTTTTGCACTTTGGGAATCAAGGAGATAAATGTTGTATTCATCTCCTTAAGAAGAAATCCAGTACAAAAGAAGTTTTGTACCATGCTTATAATGTCGGTCCCAATGGTTTCCCAATTGTGCTGAAAGAAATTGGGTGGAAATCCATTGGGGCCAGGAGATTTATTTCCTTCCATTTCAAAAATAGTTTGTTTTATCTCATTCATATCAGGGATTTTAATGAGATTCTCATTATCTTCCAAAGTGATAACATAAGGAATAAGATTGATAAGCTCATAATCTATTTTAGGGTGAGTTGAGGTAGCAATATTACTGAAGTGTTCAGTAATACAATTTGCTATTTCAAGTCTAGTATGCAACCAGTTTCCCTTTTCATCTTTGATATTGTCCACTCTATTTCTCCTATATCTGCTTCTAGCAGAGTTGTGAAAGAAATTTGTATTTCTATCCCCAAACAATATTGAATTGTTCCTGCTTTTAGTTTTCCAATAATCTTCCTCTATATCTTTCCAATGTTGTAATGTTGATTCAAGTCTTTTTATTACTTCTGTGTTTCTAGTCAAAGAGTTAGACTTATCAGCAATGTCCTGACTGATCTTTTTTATATTATTTTTGATGTTACCAAAAACATTTTTGTTCCATTTACTTAAAGTTCTTTTGAGATTAGAAAGTTTTCTAGCTACAGAATAACTAGGAGATCCAGAGATGCTTTCCTTCCAAATTTCAGCTATTAAAGGTTGGCAACCTGGGTGGCTCATCCAACCTCCAAAGTACTTAAACGGATATGCCCCATCCTTCCAGTTTGGATTAGTTTTAAGAATGATAGGACAATGATCAGAACCTCTTGGAACCAAATGGAATAAAGTAGATTCGGGAAATATTTCTATCCATTTGTCGTTACTTAGAGTTCTGTCCAATCTTTCTTCAACTCTATTGTTGCCATTTCTTTGATTACACCAAGTAAATGGATATCCAGAGTAACCCAAATCTTGAAGTTCACAATTATATATAACTCTGTTGAAAGTAGAAGCTTCATTTCTATCGAAATTTCTCCTACTGTTTTTCTCATTCACATTTAAAACCACATTTAAATCCCCAATGATTATCCATGGGATAGTCATTGAAGGCGCCATAGTGGATATGAGAGACCATGATTCCAGCTTAAGTTTGGTATAAGGTCTCCCATAAAAAGCTGTGATCATCATATCATTGTCATTTTGATTATCTTTCACCAAAGCATTTATTTGGTTAGTATCCCAGCTCTCGATGGTAACTTTTATGTGACTTTTCCATATTAAGGCCATTCCTCCCGCTAAACCAATAGGGGAGACAAGCCAATAGTATTGGACATTAGCCTCTCTTAGTATCTTTTTCATATTTTTATCCTGTTGTTTGGTTTCACTTAGACAAACAATATCCGGATTTTCCATGTTAAGAAGATCGATTAGGTGTCGATGTGTGTTTTTCTGACCTAGCCCTTGACAGTTCCAACTTAAGATTCTAAGGAATTCCCAAAAATAAGATATGACAGGATAAGATTTGATCAAATTATGATGTATTTTACATCCTAATGAGGACTGCATGTTGTTTCTAGTAATGTTGTTGTATGAAAAGCAAGTAAAGTGTTGGTTATTCAAATCAAATGAGGAGTTAACTTTTGGTACCTTTTTTTCCTCAGTATTCCAGTTTTTGTCCATACCTTGGCCACAACTGCACTTACTCTGACTTGAATTGCTTATGAGTTTAATCCACTTGCTAAATTCATCTTTAGATAGACCAATTTGGGACCATTGGGTTAACAGGTTGTACCCCTCCTTCTTGAATGATTTGTTTTCGTCTGGGAGATGAGAACTGAATTGTAAACTCCATATGCTTCCGATTGTGTGATGTCTGAAATTCTCCTGATTCATACAAATTTTCCCCAGATGGATGTTTAATTCAGTTGGGTCTTTCAATCCCTTGTTCAACTCACTAGCAGAAGTATTGAAGAAAAAAACCCCTACTTCCGAACTGCGTCTATTTTTTTTCTCCACATTATTTTTCAAATTCTTTGGGTTCTGTTGACAAATTCCTTTCTCAATCGCTTCATTACCGAGATACAAATATACCCCAATAATACTTATTAAGTAATTGTCTTTCACTAAATCAATATCATACCCATCCGAATTGGTGATTACTCGAGGCCTCGAAGAAGAATCATTCTTAGAAATTTGAATTGATTTTTCAAGGAAATCGCTTGTTTCCCCGCTAGCTGAATTAGTGACAGATTTGGATGAAATATTTTTAGGTCTATAGGAATTTTCTCTGGGTATTGAGTTTTGATTAAACATTGAAATCAGATAGTGTTTATTCTGGTTGTTAGGGTTTGTTTTTGACTTTGGAACTGGTGGGTAACGATACCGGTGATAAAGATCCAGTCTTTTGATGTTAATCCTGTTTCTACTGTTATAGAAGAAGTTAAATGGAATCATAAATAATTGATTTTCACAGGAAAATTGGAAAGTAAACACCTGGGGACAGAATGGTAAATTACAAAGTAATATTGGGAATAATCCGCAAGAACAAGACGAAAAAGAATAGGAAAGAAAAATTCGTTTTTGAAATCTAAGAGGGCTCAGTAGATTGGCGTCAAAAGAAGATTTTGGTGGTTCAAATTAAGGTTCGTTGCTTCGTGTGACTTCAAACTTTGTTGCTTTTTATCTCATTGACTGTTGAGTAGGTATCCTTTCATGAGATTGTAGTAACAAAAGTGGCTTTGTGTCTTAAAACTTCGAAAGTCGAAACAAATATGGGTCTTCTGTAATAGGTAATGAAAACGATCCTTAGTGTCTTGGAGTTTTAGTATCTTCTTTGTGTCTTAGAAAACATATGGGTTTTCAGTGTCTTGGTAGCATAACGGTCTTCACTGGCTATTTCTCTGAATTCCGGTTTAATTCCGATTAAAATTCGTCGTTGTTGGTGTGTAACGGTAATAAAACGGTAACAAAACGGTTAGAAATCAGCCTAGCATTTGGTTTCCGAGCAAAAGTTAACGGAGATTAGAAAGAGAGAGGAGAGAGGCGAGAGAGGAGAGAGAATCTAATAACATACAGCGCTTGAGGATACCTATTGAAGCATGAGTCCAAGCTTAGCTGTTTGTTTTCAGCAGTATCTCATTAATTTTGTTATTGTTACCCCGACTAATAACAGTGGCCGACTTAGCCCAGTGGTAGAGCGCATGATTTTTAATCCCGTGGTCAACGGTCCGATCCCCTTAGTCGGCGATTTTTTTTTTTTTTTTTTGCTCATTTTAAAGTGGGAATTAAATAAATAAAGCTTCTTTCATGGTGTTCATAAACACCCCTTTTAAGAACTTTATAAATACCCTAAAGGGTATATTTTAAGTTTTTAGGGTATAGTTTTAAGACATCTAAAATTATATTAAGTCAATTCAACCTCCGTCGGAGGTTGGGTTTAACGTTTTTCACGTCAAGAAACATCTAGTTCATTTTCATTATCCAAAAAAGTACTAGTTCATTTTTATTATCCACTTAAAATAACCCCTTAGGGGTATTTGTGAAGATCTTAGGGGTATTTGTGAAGACCTTGAAAAGGAGGGGTATTTAATTAATGTTCCCCATTTTAAATCACTCACGAGTTCATGTTCATGTTCATGTCACGCATCCATTTTTTTTTTGTTTTTTCTTAACTGATCTCTGTCGTCACCTATGTGGAAAATTGAGAACAAGAGAGTCCAAGAAAAAATCATAAAGCTTTTAATATAATCAATGAATTTTAGAGACTAGTCTTGCTCCAATACAGCTATCTCTCATCCCAACGGTTGTTTGTAGATAGTTCATTTCACGGGTCCAATTCATAAAGAAAAAAATCAGATCAGATGAAAAATACAAGTGAGCTTCATGTGATAAAACACAAACAACTAGACCAACTAAATTTCCTGAAATACCGTCAACTCATTCTTCACCGCCACTCATGACTTCATATTAATTCCTTTCTTCCTGCAAGTGTACAATAATAACGACAACACCCAAAAAATAATAAACTACACCTCTCAACAAGAGATATAGCTAATTTTGTGGACTTACTTGACTACCACTACTCTCAACTAAGATCTTTCTCTTCTCTTATATTTAAAAAGGGAGAGACGATAACCGGAAGAGTAATGAAATTCGAAGACTTTTTGATGCAGAAGAGCGACGCACGACAGAAACTTCTATATCTCGAGGACGAGGTGAGAAATCGATCTTGTAAATGTTAATGATTCTTTTATTCGAAAAATTTCAGAAAAAAATCTTTTATTATCATTTCGTAGATAGTGGAGTTGGAAGAAGAATTAAAGAGGCAACAAAAGGTTAACAAGATTTTACAATGTGCAATGCATCAACCAGCTATTCCTCGTCCACGCCTTTCACGGCTTCTCCCAGTTCAGGTACGGAGATTTGAGTGAACTCGCTAAGACGTTCACATAAAAGCTATATTTTTACATTCCAAAGATATGGTATTCCTTATTTTTTAATGCAGGCACAGGTTCTTCTAGCAGAAATAGCAATGGTGGAAGAAGAGATAAGTTGCTTAGAGAGAAAAGTTGACGAGTTAAGCTTATGTATGCATCAAGAGAAGAAACAAATCCAAGAACGGGAATTGCTTCAAAAGCATAGGTACCGTAAATGCAACCAAGGGAGACAAAATGGACTTGCCGATTTCAAAAGTCAAAAGAAGCCGAGAGAGAGAAGAGCTTCACTTGGTTCTGCTTCAGATATCAAGTCTTTATCGTCACCAAGAAGTTCTTTGGGTAATGAGATAAAAACTGAGAAGCCTAATCGAATCTCTGAAGAATTGATCAAATGCTTGATAAGAATCTTCCTTACAATGAACCGTCCATTTACTGAGGAGCTCGACTGCCAAGAATCAGCTATTTTACCGAAGCGTGTTGTCTCCTGCATGAGTACTAAAGGACTTGTATCTAAGACCTCATTCAGCTGTAAACCACCCGTGTTTCCTCTCGACGATAGGAGATCAATGCTCGATCCTTATGGTGTATTGCCTGATTTTGACCGCACTTCCAGAGATGTTGGTCCATATAAGACCTTCATCCAAATCACGCGAAACTCGTTCAGTATGAACCATGTCTCAGAGTGCTATCAAGAAATTACAAATTTAAGGTACTAAATAGAGAGTAGATCTAGTATGTACAGTACTGCATTTATATGTGGAAAATACATATTTGGATGTTATCTTTTTTTTTTATCGAAATTTGGATATATAATATCTGTATGTTTTGCTTCTGATCAGGGTTTTGGTTCATAAACTTTCTACCGTGGACTTAAGTTTCTTGACGGATAAGCAGAAGTTAGCGTTCTGGATCAATATATATAACGCATGTATAATGCATGTACTGTTAGACAACCTTTTCACGTCAATTACAATAGAAAGACATCTATACCAAAAGCTTACCTGAACGCGTTTTTTTTCCTTCATATTCCAGGCATTTCTCCAGCATGGGCTACCTTCAACGGCAGCAGACAAATTTCTATCTCTAATGAACAAGGTGAGACTTTATAACTAAACCAGTAATGGGTGTGTACATGTCAGAGTTCTTGGAGTTTGATGGCTAAATCAATTCAATTGTAATACAGGCTGCATTAAATGTGGGTGGGATAGTTCTAAATGCTCTTGCCATAGAGCATTTTATTCTGAGGCATCCTACTGAATCCCATCATAATGTAAGTAGATATCGATAAATTTAGTTTAACCTGATCATGAAATAAACGAGACTGGTAAACAAAATACAAACATGCAAAGAGTGCCAGTTATCCCTTTTATGATCATCTAATATGCATACATTGCTGCAATCGGCAAGGGTGATCCAAATGAAAACGAGGTGAGGCTGCGTCAAACATATGGTCTTAGGTATCCTGAACCTGATGTCACATTCGCTCTTTGTCGAGGCAGTTGGTCTTCACCAGCAGTAAGTGAAACAAATCTCTACTGATGTCAATAATATGCACGGGTTCTTATAGAATCTATGTTTTATTAGCATTTGATGTGTACAATTATCTCTCTACAGCTGAGAATTTATACAGAAGATGTAGTGAATGAACTAGGAAGAGCAAAAACAGAGTATTTGCAAGCTTCTATTGGAGTTACAAGCAGAAAAAGAATTGTTGTGCCCAAGCTTCTCCACTGGTACATGCAAGATTTTGCAGATGACATGGAATCTTTATTAGAGTGGATATACAGTCAGTTACCACAATCGGGACCATTGAAGCGATTAATAATGGAGTGTCTAAACGGGGAGACCAAAAACCAAACCATAACACTAGTCAAAATTCATCCTTACAAATCTGAATTTCGGTACCTGTTAACACTATAAGCTACATGTTCAAAATTTCAAACACATACCAAGCACAACTTAAATGAAACAGGACACCAGAAGTTGTGCTGTCATTTCTTCGTCCCAATCATTACTCTTCCGTTTTTATTTTAAGTTTTTGTGCTGGTAGAGTGAAGAAGAGCTGAATTTTAGGTAACATGTAATAATGCCATTCTTGAGGGGGAAATGAACAAAAGTACTCATACAATAAGTAACGCGAAATCACATCCAAAAACAGCTCAACTCAGAAATGCAACAACCCTGTTCAACAAATTCAAGCCAAATATGGTTTCTTCACAGTTGACCTTGACAGAAACACTCAACTGTTCTGAGCATTTACCTTCAACGGTAATGGTAATTAGGCATGGAATCGAGTTACTCAAGATCTCACAGCTGAATCTCAAGGACAAGCCTGATGCATCATCGAGTTTGGCAGAAACTGGCATATCTACTGATACAAGAAAGAAACTTGCATTGCTCAACACTTGCGAAGCTAGGCTCCGGCAAACTAGAAGAAGATTGTCCTCCGTTACTGTGCTATGTTCTTTGTCACTGCTCAGCGCTATGATATGGTCCTTGAAGATGCATCTGTTGGAATACAGAGCAAGTCAGGGATAATTCAACATCCACAAAAGAGAAGCAAAAAAACGATACAAAAAATAGATGATTCTATACCACAAGAAAATGTTAATTTAGGAAGTATAAAGGAAAAAATAATGCTCACTTTCTAGAATACTCAAACATTCCTGGGAGCTGAGACTCCTTCAAGTGGAAGGCCTCTATATTCATTTGCAGTGGTTTTACGAAGTATCCGATGTCAGGCCGTAACTTAACAGGCAGCCTTTTACCATCGCAGCATATGGCCAAACTGAGAGGTAAAAGATGATGATGGAAGTGAACTTGAAAGATCCTTTTCATTGTCTGACCAGGTTGTAGCGAGGCAATGTCATCCCCAGCTACTAAAGTGGGTACTTCTGAGGAGGTTGAGGAGCTGCAGGGTCACCCAAAAGCTAGTGGCTCAATATAAATATCCAAGATAGTTCAAAACTTAATTTTTAAAAGGAGCATGTCTATAATGGCACAACAAAAATCTATTACACATTCAACGTGTCAAATAAATGAGCAAAATAATCATAATTTGCAGATATTGACCTACTAGTTTTAACTAAATCATGAGATTCAAAAATCTGACTTCCTTGGTAACAATTATATTCAAACAGTCAAACATCAGGAAGAGGTTTATTTTCTGTGCATCCTAGTTTTTAGCTCTTGCTCATACTCAATAAAATCACGGTCATTCAAAAATTCTAGGACTGCCTTGTACAATAGATAACCGCCAAAGAAATTGTTAAAGAAACATTAATGGCTAAAGCATCAAAATGAGAAGAAATATAAAAATACAATGAACTACTTAATTTACTCAGTATAAATAAATAAATAATACCTCTCATATGTTTCCAAAGTTGTAGATTCCGAATTCCGAGTAGAATCTTCATCTGCCAAATTTATAGCTTCTAAGGGTTCTGTGGAGCAATTTTGAAAGGAAACCTCTATGCAAACAAGGGTAGGAGATATGCTTGAAGTCTCCGGAGAAAATGAATAATCCACTTTAAGGCCATTTCCATTAGAAGGATGTAAGAGACTATAACTTTTGGGTTTAACTCTAGCTCCAATATCTCGTATGGAAAGCCTTGCTAAAGATGGTTGTACAGAAGATAGTTTAGATGAGCTGAGTTCAGACGAACGAGGCTGATCATCCAACCAAGATTCGAGGGCTCCCTTCGACATTAATCCCCCCAAATCATCAGAGAAATTAGTTTTCTCAGCAGTACTAACATCTAATAGCTGAATCAGCGGATCCTCTTCAACAATTTGACTTGCAGAGCCGGTTCCTTCACTCTCATCTGATCTGGTGTCGGAATCTCGAGAGCTATATTCAGAGCCACTTTCTTCATCCAAAGATCCAGAGAATGTGTTCTGCTCATTTGTGTCAAAAGAGTGATCATTGGCAGTTCGCGGTCCACGGGTTTTATCACTCTGACCATTCATCTCCAGCTGACCAAGTACATCAGATGGTAGACTACATGGCTTTGGAAGAGGCTCATACCCTGGAGCTGCATGAAGCACTATCTGTGAAAGAGAACCAGGGAGGAAAACACGATAGTTATTTGGTGCAGGTGATACAGGTTTTTTCTTGCCCCCAAATATGCTCTTCACAAGCATATGCTGTATGTCTGTAACTTTTGGTGTATACATCATCCCCTCCTCCAAGCTTTCAGAAGTTATGTAGCAAAATAAAAGATTCTCCAATATATGAGCTCGATCACGGATATCATAGTCTGGGTCACATTTGGCAAGCTGAAGAACATAACTTAAGACCTTTCTGTATATAGCGGTATCTTCACCTTCTCCATATAACACAACCTGGAGAAAGGAGCATGTGAAATAAAAAAGTACGTTAAATGAACAAGCATGAGACCCTTTTACTACCGCACTGAGAAAGAAAGTAAATAATACCTTGAGGGCAGTATTCAGGATCTGGTTCTTCGTCTCTGCTGCTTCAGTGGTAAAGCACTTAGCAAGGTATTGAAGTATAGTCGCTGACATCCTTGGGATTATCAGCCCCACAGAATTGTACTCTCCAACCATCCACACAATCATAGCTCGGGCCACGGGCACCTTGATCGAATCCAAACTATGTGCCAGCTGTATTATTGCCTTTAAAGGAAAATTTTGTAATAGGTGATTAGAATCAGTAACGTGCACTAGAAAATACTAATCAAACTGATAGGACCTACAGGTCCATTACGAAACATGTAATAATAGTTGAGAACTTACCTTCTCATGACAAACAGGATCTTGCTTTATAATTGCTTTTATGGACATAATTGCTTGAGCCAAAACATTTGCTTGGCCATCCATTGAACTCGCACCAAAAGTCGAGGATTCTGCAATTGAGGGCACAAATCAGAAGAATATAAAAAAAATGTATTTTGTAAGTAAACTGCAACAGAAAAGAGGAACTGTTTGCATACCTTGTCTAGTCAAAGCCAAAAGTCCTTCCAGGCAAGTATTAGCTACAATTGGAAGTCTTTGCGCACATAAGCCAATTGCAGCAATCGTGTCACCAACAAATCTTCTATCTGTATCTCTGATGTAATCCTAGCAGCCCACTAAAAAATAGTTATCAGTTGATATACACAGAGACGAATTCCAAGCAAATGGGTTGTGTCTAATACTGTAAGGGGGGAAATAACATCTATGTTATTTTTAATGATGGAAACAATTTGCTAGAGATCAACTGAGATAAGTAATGAAAATAATCTGTGCATAATATATTTATTCTGTATAAAGATAGCAAATAGAAACACTTATGTTATTTGTAATGATGAAAGAAAAGGCTAGAGAGGCTAGAGAATAACTGAGATAAGTAATAAAGATACACACTGCTTAACATATTTATATTGCACAAAAATAATGGATATGAAGTAAGACCAGAAACTGTTCATGAGTAAATACCTGGAACTCTTGGAAAATAAACGGAATAGATGCATCAGTTGCAATTATGGAGAGTATGCCAAGCTTTAAAGCTTTGATCTGATATGAATCAGAAGAACAAACGAAGAAATCTTCAAAATGAGACGTGAAAAGGGAAGGCATTGCCTTGGCAAAAACTTGAATGTTGCATAGAACCTGCACCAAGATAGTGAGACGTAATCAGATTTATAGTCAGTCTAGATAATATGAACTTATCAGCAATTGACAGTAAAATACATATACAGAAAATGAAGATAGAAAGGAAACAACATTCACATCCAAGAACCAAAATTAAAGCCAATATACTTACCACATACTTCGAGGCATCAGAAGATCGAAGAAGAAATAAAAGTGGCTTGACAATTTTCCGGACATCGCACTTGGGCGACATAATCCAGTGAACACCAGCAGCTGCAAGTACAACTGCACTGTTATGACTCCACAACAATGGTGAAGTGCATTGCAGCAAAAGCTTTACATCATCACAATCTTTGTTGGACGTAGAACCTGCATTGTCAACTCCTGAGGTATCCCTATCCATATAACTTGACCGTGATACATATTCATCTGGTCCTTCTATATAACATCTTGCCAACAAACAAGTCAAATCAAACTCCTTGTTCCCATCTCCCCTTTCTGTGTCATCAATGTTAGATATAGGAACAGCTTCATCCTTCTTTTCAGAATCACAAATGTGATTGTCATGGGAACAGAACAGAATGGACTCTTTCACAAGCCCATGCCTCGCTACTACATAGCGAAGAAGAATACCAATTAAGACTATTTGACCCCACTCTTCCACATCAGGAAGAGTCTGGCATAGCTTTTTGAAATTTCTGCCTATCACTGATAGATTATTAGGACAAACAATATTGAACGCAGCCGCTGCTGCTCCAACTACTCCGGGGAATGATCACATAGCAAAATACCTACTACAATCTGCAAAACACATCTTTCATTTTCTAGTGCTGATAATGGTAACGGCAACGGAAGGTATATATTTCGAGGAACTGACCTCTACGAGAGACGATGTGTTCTCCTCTTGGTGCAAATCATTCAATTTGGGAAGAGCATTAGCTGCACATTTCCTAACATAGACCGACGGATCTCTGGCACACTTACTGACAGCAACAAGAACAAGAGGAGCTATTGCATGCAACCGGATTCCTGCCATTGCACGAAGTGCCATGCACGAACCAATGGATTTGTATCTGACAAATCCTTCTGGAAACAGTTGATAGATAACAACGCTTCATTTGGACGCCTAAAAAAACAGTAATCAATACAGTGCAACAAACATGTACAAGTATAGTGCAAACTTCAAAGTGCCAAAAATCATGTTAACATACATATACTCTAATACAGCAGCCAGTAGCTACATGATTACAATTCAGTTTACATGTATTCCACTGCAAAAACAAAGCTTATAATTTCGATGAAAACAAAGCACTCTTTTTAATATGTTGACATAACGTACTAAAATGCAAAACAAAATTACTAATTAGAGATTACTTTTCAGCATAATGAAGCAGATACAAGTAAACGAGCTTCTTTACTTCCAAAGACTGAGAAGCTACATTCTTAACAACCTGCATTTTCATTAAATAATAATATCAGCCCCTCATAAAAAATATGTACAGATCCAACAGTTTTATCCGAACTCTGAAGTTCTGTTATTATTTTGTGTCCTAAATTTTAATTCTTATACCATAAACATCAAATACTTGCAATTTATCATAATAATAAACATCATACCGATAGTGAGGAGTATAATCTAACAAAAGAGAGTTAAAAAATCACAGAAAAAAGAAAAGAATACAAACCTGAGGGAAGAAATTGGAGACATCAACACCTTGGGCAATGAGAGCAAGTAATCTTTTTAAAGCTTCAAATTTCTCTGAATCAAATCGACTATCAAGAAGTGGAATTATATTAACATCGTCAGGGTCATCATAGAGATGAGCATCTGTACCGATTCTAAACATCACAGACGAAGCTTTACTTAGTGTCTCCGATGTGGATCCAAATTGGGGAAACATGTTTTTTTGTAATTAATTAGGGCTTTCTCCTAGAGTTTCATTTCTGATCTATTTATATTATACATCTGTAGATCTATGTTTATCTATAATTTGATATGTCTAATCAATTCACGTTGATCGATGAAAATATTCTGCAGCGGTGAAATCCACTGCGTCGTTAAGTTTCACTGAACTTCTTGATATAATTGAAGAACATCCAGAGTAGCCGGCTTGAATTTGGTTTTATCGTGTACGGGAAAATACGGGTTAGTCCAAAATACAGCTAATGGTCTTCCAAAACATACGGCTAATGGTCTTCAAAAAGGCTAATGGTCTTCCTCGACATATGGCCTAAGCCAAACAGGAGGGACGGACCAATATATAGAGAACTTGTTGTTGTTTTTCTATTGTCCAAGTTCATGAACAACAAAATTACAAGATCTAGGCTGAAAAGAAAAGATACATTTCAAAAGAGAAGAAGCAAAAAGTTGAATGTCTTTAAAGGTAGCATCAGTTCTAGGAGTTCCATCAAATCTTCCAGCAGAAAATTGAGAAATAAGATCCTGAGCATCACTTATCACTATGATATGAGTAAGCTTTAGTTCCACAGCTTTCTTCAAAACTGCCCAGATAGCTCTAGCTTCAGCTTCTTCGGCAGACTCCACCTCAACTTGACTGAAGAAGTCCCGCATCACATAGCCTGCACCATTATCCTTAGTAGTGTCATCATAGGCACCATCAATGTTATATTTTATCCAACCAAATGTTGGGGGCATCCAATGGTCATTATGAGAGAAGACAAAGCTAGAAGGGTTATGAAACTCTAGTTTTAACAATAAGGAGCATAGCCTTGGCCCTATGAATGACAGCAACATGATTTTCCTGACTATTTCTAAACACTAGATTGTTTCTACTAGTACATAACGACCACAAGATGGCAACAAACAAGAAATGTCTATCACTGGGGATTCTAGTCAAAGCGTCCAACAACCAGAAACTTAACCAATCAATCATAGAACTAGAAGAGAAAGCAGTAGTATTAGCACAGAAGGAAGCCAAACTCCTAACATGACTAGCAAAGGGACACGGGACAAGAGCATGCATAATGGATTCACTAGGGTCGGAGCATCTTAGACAAGAAACAAGAGTCCATTGGCATTGGTTTGAAGAATAGTTTTAGCAGCAACACGTTTTTAGCAACTTTCCGGGTAAAAAGTTGGATACGAGTGGGGAGCATTAATTTTCCAAATGCACTTCCAAAGTTTGTTACTTGGGGAGGGTGAGACCCTCTAAGTCTAAGTAGGCGATTTGAAGGAAAATCTTGCCATTCTTTGAAAGCTCCCAAGCCCTCCTATCGGGGAGTGCATAAGCGCTTAAGGGAATGGTGATGATCTTCTGAACAGAAGCATCATCAAAGTGGGTGTTCAATCTTTGTAAATTGCAGGACCTCGTAGTAGCATCAATAAAGTAAGATACTTTAACACATGGGTCAAGGGGAACCAAAAGATTAGGGGTAACAGATCCCAAAGTAGGGATCAATTTATCACACCAAGGGTCAATAAACTTACCATCACCAACAATCCAAGAACTAAAAGGTTTAATCATCTCTTTAATAGTATGAAGACATCTCCAGGTCCAAGAGCAATCACTAGGACAAACAACATTAATAAGGAGCAGAATTTTTATAAGTTGAAGACTATTGTACAAGAGTGAAGATTATCAAGATGAGAGTTCGAGAAGTTTATGATATCGAGACATACAAGTTGTGAGGAATCATGCGGTAAAATACTTACACCATGGCCATTTGTATTATTTTCAGTGTGTTTATTTCTCTTGTCTCAAAAAAAAAAAAATTGAAAAAAAAAAAAGTAAAAAGATTAAAAAAAAAAGACAAAAAAAAAAAAAATTATTTAGGTTCATTACTAGTTTATTGTTTAATTTTGTTTTTATTCTGTATTTGTTTTATTTTTCTTGTCTCAATAAAAAAAAATGAAAAAAATAAAGAATATTGAAAAAAATAAAAAAGACAAGAAAAATTCATTGTATTATATTTTGGGTTTGTATAGTTCGTTTTTAGTTTTGTTCTTTCAATAAAGCCAATGGAAGAAGAAATATCTACAATGAAGTTTCAAGCAACAAAGAATTAGAGGAAAGAATTACATTGTCAAGATTCTACGAAGTTCAAGAGTTATCATCGACAGTTGAAGACCGAAGACGAAGATGAAGACACCGATTGAAGACCGAAGACGTTTCTATGGATGATGTGAGAGTGGTGCTAGCTGCACGTCGAACGGATAACGAGGTAAGTAAGCATATTCCCACCTTCGTTAAATGGTTGATTTCCTTTCTTAGAGATCGTCAGAAAAATGGGTTTTAAAAATTATAAAAGATGTGGGTTTTCAAAATAATTCGGAGGGTTTTACCTTCCTACCATTCAACGTGTCGCAGGATTCTTTCTTCATTCCTACCTGGACACATGTGTGACCCATAAAAAAGCTGTTTATTATTGAGAGCAATATCATAAAACCCTTTCTTGTGAGGCGAGTCGAGACTTTTGATCACTCCGAACCCAATTTCTTTCGAAAAGGGATGGTTATTTCTCTCTCAACTTTTAAGGATGAGATTGTGTTCATTTATGTGTCTAACTTCTTATGACTAGTATGCAGAATTTCTATGTCTTCTTAGCGCGTTGGATGCTATTATTTCGGAGAACTAGTAAGTTGGAAAAGTAGGTTTTGTGGGTATATCTCTAGTAAACCCTCACGAGACTATAACTCGTCCACTAGGGACACCTAAGGGTTCAAAGGCTTGTTATTTATGTTAAAAGTGACCGTAGCCTCGACGACACGGAGTTGTATGTATGTTTTAGAATAAGTTGTGTTTGATTTGCTCGAGGACTAGCAAAGTCTAAGTGTGGGGGAATTTGATAGGTGTAGAATACACCGTATTTACTATCTAGAGTTTATGCTTTCTTTGCTATTTTTCGTGTGAATTATGTATCTTATGTTTGCTTTTGAGTTTTATAAGTGTTTTGGAGTCATTTGAGTAAAAGGAAGTGGAACTCGTCTAAATCCAGGGCTTCTTCTCAATCATCTTGAAGAGAACGAAAAGACGAAGCCAATGGCGAAAGAATGAGGTCATTCCGACGTTGTATGAGAAGGTTATGAGCAAAATCAATGATTAAGCCCGTCGGTTCCCTGAAACTGGCAGGCTTTGGAATCGTGAAGGGCAGCCCCTATCCTAACACCGGGTGCCAATAACAACCCAACTCACTAACTAGGTCGAGATTACACTGAAGACACAAACTTCAGTCTTGATTCTTAGTCGTTTCAGAGAGTGGTTCACAGCGGCAACCTCAGATATGATGGTTCTCAAACGGGAATCGATGAGGAGGAAGTGGATGATAATAATAGAGGACACAGAGAAGATGGGTTGCATTGGAGAAGCTCAGGGAGAAGAAATCAGAGATTTAGAGAAGAACTGAGACAAGAGATCGATTCTGGTGATAAATTGAAGAAGGGTTTGTCTCTGCAATTAAAGAACGACACTATGATATGATGAAATTGGGGTTAAGCTGAATTAGAACTGAGTCGAGAATGGAATTGAATTGGGTCGAAACTGAGATGGGTTTCTGGTGGATGTTGTTATTATGAAGAAATTGATACAAAAATCTGAGATGGGTTGCTCCTGCAATTCGTATTTGAAGAGAAGAAATGGTCAGTGCTGATAGATCCATGAGATTGATTAATTGGAGTTTACAAATGCTTCCAGTGATATGGGGTTGTTCTCAGGGTTTGAGAAATGGAAGAGAGATGGACTGTTGCCATCAGATGAGTGGTCGCGTTTGAGAAGTTGAGACCTGATTTAGAAGTTGCAGTTGGTATGAGCTGCAGAGGCGGTGGTGGTTCTTTTCATCCGGGTGATAGAATTTGGTGGAGTCGCGGCGCATAGCGAGAATGACACTCGGGTGATTGCAGAATCAAGTTGGCCTGAGTATATTGGTGGCATTGAGGCCTAGAAGAGAATATTGGAGTGATGTTGGCTGATTAAATGGTGTTTCTTAGTGTTGTTGCTCAACAGGTACTAAGAACAGGAATGGAAGACTGAGCCAGGGAATTGGATTGTGACTGCAGGAATGAGATGCAAAAGATGAGTTGTGCTAGAGTTTGGTGGAGCTGCAATGGGTGAGAAGTTGTGTACAATTCTCTTGGCTGTGAGCTTAAGAATATGTTGTTGTTGTATGCGAAGTTGAAACGTGGATGTAGCTGGAGAATGGGAGGAGATGGCTCAGGTTGTGGACCAATTCAGGGAACGCATTGGTGGTGCATGGGATGATCAATGGAGAATTGACTACAGTGTTGAGTTGGTGGTGCTAGCTCATAGCAGGCAGGAATTGGTTGTGTGACTGCTGGTTTTGGTGGTGACAGTCAGGCAAGGTTTATGGAATAGCAAGTATGGGCCTGTGTTGTGAGAATGAGTTGTTGCTGCTACAGATTTTGAGAAGGCGAATAAGATGATGGAATTGTTGGTGGTGGTCTGTGATGGCAGTGCGCAGCGTTATCAAATGGAATGGATGGATTTCAGTGATGGAGTCTGGTGGCATTGCATAATGTGGAAGTTCGGGGGAGTTAGGTCATTACAGAGAGCAGAGAATGAAGGAAGAGAAGTTGATGTGCTGCAATTGTCAGTGACGAATGGATGTCGCTGTGGTGCTAGGCAGTAGATATGAAATGGAGGATTCAGGATGTTATTTTGAAGTCGAGATGGGTGCAATGGCGTAGTTGAGACCGATGCTAAGGAGATATGGCTTGAGTTGGTTGTGCTGATAATGTGTATGCTGCTGGTGCATATGGGAGACTAGTTGCGGGGAAGAAATGTTAGCTGTTTCAGATGGTGGATTGTGAAGGCTTAAATGCTGTTGCAGATGTTGCAGGGTTGCGAGACAGATTTGGAGGAGTTTGCAAGTGAAGTGCAGTGCAAAGAACGAGAGCTTGGTGCTGCAACTGGTACAGCAAGATGGAGTTGCTGAGAAGGGATGTAACGCAAGAGAATGGGTTGTGTTTGAAATGGGTCTTGAGGCCGATGGAAGAATAGGAACGTGACTTGCGCAGTGACTTGAGCAGGTGATGGGTATTATGGAAGTGATGGCTTGGTATATGCACTTTGCCATCTGGAGTAATTGAAGCAATTGTTGCAGGAAATGGTGCTGAAAGTAACACAGTTTGTGGACGAATGTGCAGCTGCAGCTGTCGATATGATTGATGGTGCTGCTGATGGAAGTATGAAGTTGTGTAAGCTGTTTACAGGGTAGCTGGAGGTTGCAGCTATATGGAGATATAATGAGAGTTTATGGCTTGAGCATGAACTGGTGATAGAACAAACTGAAGTTGCGGGGGAAGCGGTGGTTGTCTTTGTTATGGAATGGAATGGATTGAGTTCGATGCTTTAGGTGGTGCACAAGAAATGGATGATCTTTGTATTGCTTTATTTATCATTGAATGAGAATCGCAATGGGTTTGTTGGTAAGATGGTGCTTGTGGTGTATGATGCAAATGGAGAGCACGGTGAGATGATTGATTTGTTAGAAGAAAGCTGGGTGGTGGTCTTATTGCTTTGAGCTTTGATGGTGTTTGAGTCTTGAGGATCTTTGTTTTGCTTGAAATTTAGTTTGCTAGAAGGTGGAATGCTCAAGTGTGTTCTTTGTGGATTATGGCCTGGCTGAATTGTAGAGAAGAGTTGAAGGCTGCGGGGAGAGAGGCTCAATATGTAGTGGTCTTTGCACAATGATGGTGCAACATACGGGGCCATCATGGTTGGAATATACATTGTTTGCATTGGCCTAGCCCGATTTAGCACCGACTCGGATCGACCGAGGTGATTGGAATCATGAGTCAACGACTCATGCACGACTCCTTAGGTCCGAATTGACCGGTTTGACTCGATGACTTGACCGAGTTGACTGGCCGATTTGACTCGTTGGCCATTGTGACCGGGTGGACTTTGCGGTCACCTGAGATGTCTTCCAGCGACTTTTCCGGCCAAGTTCCGACCACAATACCAGTTTTCCAGCGACATATTTTTGGGCATATTTTCTACATGGGTTTTCTCACACATGGGCTTGGAGGACTTCTATCTAGTGGACTTTTGAAGATTAGACCTAATTTTGGAAACAAGAGAGCTATTTAAAGGAAAGACTTTTAGAACTATGGGGATATCTTTTTGGCCTCTACTTTTGGTTCTAGGGTTTAGACATGGAAACTCTTCTCTTTCTTCTTGTGATGAACTCCATGAATATGAGCTAGAGTTTTCTTTTGGTTATGGATTAGTTGGATTTCCAAACATGAGTTTTTGTTCAATAAATTAGTTTTCTATCATATTATCGTTTATGATTCACAATTAATATTGTTACATGATTTGAATGCGTGTTTAGTCGAGTCGCGAATCGATTGAGTTTGCTTTCATCTTTATTGCTAGATTAGGGTTATTATACGCAAAAGTGATAATTCCTGATTTGAAGTAGCATAAATATGATTATAGTTTGTAGTGATATATTCTTATTATCATATGTGAACCATAACCTTTGTTAAATCGGATTAGTGGTTTACACGTTCGATTGCTTTGATTGGCCTGATTTCATAGAACTTAATGCATCTAGGGAATTAAACTTGATTAGTGCTTTTACACGTTAGGTTGTTCTTTTAGATAGAATTCATATTCACATCTTTTAATGTGTTTGTTGATGACAAGAGGAGATTAGCGGGATATTCTTGCGATCAAGGTATTCTAGGGCCTTTGATAAAAGTTGAGATTAAAATATCAATTCTAGTTATTGTGTTGAAAACATGTTTGTGATTGAAGACGAAATCCATAACCAATACTTTCTCATTCTTGATTTGCGTGTTTACTTTTTATTGTTTGCTTTTATTTAGTTTATTATATAACAATCACAAGACCCCCGGAGTTATTTATAGGGAATAGAAACAATTTGACAACCAAGACCTCTCTGTGGGAACGATCCTTTCTTGCCCTTGCTTCATTATATATGTTGAGTAGTAAGAAAGTATAATTTATTTTTGACGCCTACGACAGCGATCACCCATCAGGTAGAGCAAGTATCAGTAGGATTAGAGGTTTGAAGTTCTACCAGTTCTTCCCTAGTAGTTTTAATATTAGTTTGGATGTTACCAAAAGAGGTCTTATTCCAGTCCCTAAGGTTTTTTTTTTTTTTTTTTTTTAGTAATAAGAAGTTTAGCTTTAAGCTTATAAGCAGGGGAACTAGTAACATTAACAAACCAAGAATTAGCAATGATATCTCTACGGGTGGGGTCTTCCATCCACATAGCCATGAAGTGGAAGGGTTTGGGCATATAATTGATTTCAAAGTTGAAGCCAATATACATGGGACAATGGTCAGAAAAATCCCTTGGTAGATTATTAACACAAAATTCAGGACACAAAGATTCAGCACTTTGATTAATGAAGCATCTATCAAGCCTTCCAAGAATAAGGTCAGGACCCTACTGCATGTTAGACCATGTGTACCTATGACTAGAGAAGCCTGGATCATGCAACTCAAAAACATTACATAAATTCCTAAGGTTGAGGAAATTAGAGTCATTGTCCTCAAGACCTAAAAGAGCATTAAAATCACCAATAAAGAAATATGGTTCTTCTAGAGGTATGGGTGGTATCAAGCATTGGCTATCCCAAAAATATTATCTAAAGGAGCAATTTGGTTCACCATTGATGAAAAAGATATGGCAGGTTTCAGAGTGGATTATGTCTCTAGTAGTAACATAGATGCCCCTATCATTAGTGGAAACAATGCATAAGTCAATTTCCTTTTCCAGAAAGCACGAGACCACCACTTCTTCCAACACGGGGTACATGAGAAGTACATGGAAAATCCATATTCCTCAATTTTTCTGACAAAATCTTTTTGCATGTTAGCTTCAGAGAGAAAGATGATGTCTGGATTGACATTCCTAAGCAGGATACTAAGTTCGATAGGTGTCTTAAACACCTAATTTACTATCTAGTAGTTACGCTTTCTTTGCTATTTTTCTTGTGAATTATGTACTTTACGCGTGCTTTTGAGTTATTAGGTACTCTGGAGTCGCATAGAGAAAAAGAAGAAGAAATCATTCAAGTTGAGCTGAAAGGGCAAAAAGGTCATTACATGGGCAGACACTATCAGGATCCGAGCCTAGGTTAAGGGACAGCCAGCTTAGTTACCCCTTATCAAGATTACCAGGTGTTGTATAACGAGCCCTACTTGGTCCCCTAAATCGAGAAGTGTTATCTTCTCAATCATTTTCATCACACTGAAAACCAGGAGATAGGGTCGAATTCACGAGAGAGGAGATGGCGGCGAGTGTTATTCTTTGTCATCTAGGGTTTGAGAAGAAAGGAATCTGTTGCGGGTGAATGATTGAAGATGAAGCTACTGAATAATTGATGTTAGGGTTTGCAAAAGGAATTAATTTGGGATACTCTCAGATTTGAGATGTTGAGTGGTTGATTTTCATGGGTTGCTGCCATACAGGGAGAGAAAGGAGTTTGTGAAGATGAATCTAGGGTTCGATAGTGGTTGAGTTCAATGAAGTAAGGGTTCCTGAGATCGAGATGGGTTTTGGTTAGGCCCGAGTTCGTGAAGAAATTGATGTAAAAATCTGAGATGGGTTGCTCTGCAATTCGTATTTGAAGAGAAGAAATGGTCGATCTTTGATAGATCCATGAAATTCAGATTAATTGGAGTTTATAGTTGCTTCCAGTGAGATGAGGTTGTTCTCAGGGTTTGAGAAATGGAAGAATGGCAGTGATGATGGTTGCAGCTGAACACAATGAAACTGGACATGGGTGTAGTTTGAATTCTAGTATGCAGGTCAAGAGATGTTGTTGGTTATGGTAGTTTGGTTAGGGTGGTTGTGAATGGAAGGTGCTAAGAATGGTGGTGATGCCATTGAACCTGCATTTGGAGCTGGCTCATGAATGTAGATTGTTGAAATGATACAGGGGAAGAAGTTGAACCTGGTTGTTTATGTTGGTGTTGTCAGCGAATTTGCAAGGGAATTAGTGCAGTGAATGTATGAACTTGCAGGTGATATGGAGATATTGTAGGCAAGAAGTTAGAATGGCTCAGGTTGATGCTGTGAATGCTTTAAGGTGGAGTTGAAGCTTAATATGGTGCAGTCTAGAATAGAATGGCAGCTGATGTTGCAGGTTGTCAAGGTAGCTGAGTTTATGAAGATGGTGTTGCCTCAGTTTGGCAGGAGGTTATGGAGATGTACATGGGTTGTTAATGAACATAATGAATGATTTCAGGGAACTGTGACTGATGGAGTGGAAGGTGAAGATTTAATGACAAGAAGGTGGAGCTGTTGGTGTGCAGTGGCTGAGATGCAAGTATGAGCATCAGTTGCAGGTGAAGCATTGGCTAAGGAGAAAATGATATTGCTGCCCATGAAGGTTGCAGCTGAGAACTGAAGCAATTGCAGGCTAGATACAGTGTGGAGTGTTATCAAATGCTACTAGTATGAATTGGTGGATTTTTGATTGGAGCATTTTGGAAGAATAGCGAGAAATTTGAATATGAGATTTGCAATGAAGGGGAATGTGATGTGGCGGTGGCAATGAAACTCAAATGGAGTTGTCTTTGGGAGCTGGGTGAAGTGCGGGTGGTGGAATGCTTAGGTTTCTTTGTGAGAGGATTCAAAGAAGAAATTGCAGTGGAAATGAGGTTACAACGCAAGGCTATGAAGAGAATAGGCATGCAGATGTGATGGATGCCTGACCAAGATGGGCTGGCCAAAGAGTCCGATGCACAATGATAGTGCGGCACGGCTCGACATGTGCGATGGTGCAGCAACTAATCCACTCAGTGAGCCGGAAGACCAGAATCAACCCCGACTCACTCGACTACACGACTCAGTCGACTGAGTGAGTCATCGACAGTGACTCGGTGCTTGACCGAGTTAACTCGCCGAGTTGGATCGTTGACCGTTTTGACCCCGTTGACCGGTGACCGGGCGGACTTTGCCGGTCACCTGAGCCGTTTTCCGGCGATTCTTCCGGCCGATTTCCGGCGACCACTTTTGGGACATATTTTCTACATGGGTTTCTCTCTCTTATGGGCTTGGTGGATTCTCATCTAATGGACTTTGAAGACTAGACCTAATTTTAGAAGTTGGAGAAAAGCTATAAAAGGGAAAGTCTTCTACAACTCTTGATATATCTTATTCTTGGAACTTTGGAGAGCCGGTTTTGTTTACGCTTCTAGGGTTTGCTTTTGTTCATCTTCTTCTTTTCAATTATTATTATTATGATGAACTCCATAGCTATGAGTAGCTAAACACATATTATTGGTTATGGGATAAAAGTTGATTTCTCAATATGTTATATGATTCAATGAATTAGTTTTGTCTCAATATTTTATTGTTTGTGGTTCACAATTAATAGTGTTACATGATTTGATAGTTTGTTTGGTTGAGTCCGGAATCAATCCGATTTACATTCATCTCTAGAGCTATATTAGGGTTTTCAATACGAAAAAGTTGTTTATCCCTGATTCTAAGTAGCATAATTGTGGGTAGTGCTTGTAGTGATATATCCTACTAGTCACAAGTGAATCATAACTTTTGTAAAAACGTTTAGTGCTTTTACACATTCGTTTGCATTGATTAGTCTTATTTCATAGAACTTATTGCTTTTAGGGAGTTAAATCTAATTGTGCTTTTACACTTTAGGTTGCTTTCTAAGAAGAATTCACATATGCATCTTTTAATGTGGTTGTGATGAAATCAGGGAATTAACGGGTTATACTTGCGATCAAGGTATCCTAGGACTTTTAGTAAATACGAGATTAAATTACCAATTCTAATCATTGATGAAAATACATGTTTGTGAATGATACTATCCCATGACCGATATCTTCTCCTTATTGATTATTCCAACTATTTGCTTTGCTCTATTTTGTTTTTACTTTAGTATTTCACTAAAACAACAAACATCCCCCTTGGTTACCTTAGAAGCGAAAATCGCATAACAACAATTGCCTCTATGTGGATACGAACTCTTCCTTACCTTGTGCTTCATTTAAATTTAGTGAGTAAGAAAGTGAAATTATTTTTGACGGATTGACAACCGATCAAATTTTGGCGCCATTACTTGGGGGAGGCATACGGCTTGTTATTAAGTTTTTAGTTTCTTTTTACAATTTCTGCTTTTATCTTTGTTTTTCGGTTCTTGTCTTGTTTCTCACTTGTTTGGGAGAATTGTTTTGAGTACCTAATCCTGGCTTCTAAAGATTGGAATTATCCAAGGTGCGGGATAGCTACTCGAAGAGGCACAATACTCCAACCAAGTCAAGACGCATGAGAAAATCTAGAGTTAAAAGTGGAAGGAGAAGTACAAATAGAAGGAGAACAAGAGGTTCCAATCGTAGACGAACCACACGTTGAGGAAGAAGAAGCAATGGGTGATGCAAATCGTTCACTCAAGGACTTAGCTTCTGATAGGCTTGATACACAACAGGGGTGTATTCAAACGAACTCTATTTTTGAGATAAAGCGGGGTTGCTTAGAGAATTACCAAAATTCCATGGCATGGTGAATGAAGATCCAAATAAACATCTTATGGACTTCCACACCATTGTCACGGCTATGCTTCCAGCGAATGTTGAGGCGGATGGTGCAATGTTGAAAGTTTTCCGTTTCTCTTTAATGGATAGTGCTAAGGATTGGTTGTACTATTTACCTCCCGGAAGTGTCACAACATGGAATGGGTTGAAGAAACTCTTTTTGGAGAGATATTTTCCTACATCAAAGGCTACTCAAATTCGCAAAGAAATTTGTGGGATGAAGCAAAACGTGGGAGAATCCTTATATGAATGTTGGGAACGATACAAGAGATTGGTTGCAAGCTGCCCTCACCACCAATTCAGTGGCCGCTATGATCATCCAATACTTCTATGAAGGACTCCAATCAAGTGATAGGAATCTTATTGACGCTGCGGGTGGTGGTGCACTAGTTAGCAAGACGGTGGCACAAGCTAGAGAGTTGATTGAAAACATGGCGGCGAACTCACAACAATTCTTGAGTCGTGGTTCGGATGTGATTATAAGAAAGGTGAATGAAGTGAGCGAGGTTGAGGAACTTCGTCAACAATTGGGTAACATGTCGGCAATGATGCAACAAGTTGCAGCCGCGGTGATACCAAGTTCCTCTCAAACTTATGAGGACGAGCAAGCTAATGCGATCTTTCCAAATCAACAAAGACGGTATGATCCCTACTCAAACACTTACAATCCGGGATGGAGAGATCACCCCAATTTTAGCTATGCCAACAAGCAAGGAGCGGTTCAACAACCTACCTTCAACTTTTCAAGTGGATTTCAACCTCAACAACAACAATTCCAGCCAAGACAACAATTTCAGCAACCACAAGCACAACAATCGATGCAAAATCAAGGTTCTGATATTGATTCAAAGCTTCAAACTATGATGCAAGGTATTTCTACCATGTTTAAAGAGAGTCAACAAGAAACTAAGAGTGCTATCAAGGAGTTGCAAACACAAATGGGCTCCATGGCTATTAAGTTGAACCAATTGAAGGCACAAAATAGTGGGAAACTCCCTTCTCAACCTATTAACCCAAAAGAGGGTGTCAATGCTATTACGTTGAGAAGTGGTACACAACTTGTGCAACCCGAAATTACTGATTCGAGCAAGGTGGAAACATCCAAGGAACCTGTTTTGGAGGAGAATAATGAGGATTCTCCCCAAACTTCTGAGGTACCTATTCCTAATTCTAAAACTCCGGTTTCTACTTATGTTCCTCCTTTACCCTTTCCTCGCAGATTTGCAAGTTCTAAGAAGGCGGAACTCGAAAAGGAGATTTTAGACGTTCTTAAAAAGATCCATGTGAACATACCACTCATTGATGCTATTAAGCAAGTACCAAAGTATGCAAAGGTGTTGAAGGACTTGTGTACCAACAAACAAAGGCTCAAAGGTAATGAAGTGCTTAGTGTGGGGGAGAATGCCTCGGCAATCTTACAACACAAACTCCCACTTAAGTGCAAGGATCCGGGTAGTTTTGACATTCCCGTCACAATTGGTAACACTACATTTAACAAAGCTATGTTGGATTTAGGTGCATCCGTTAATGTTATGCCTGCGTCAATGTATAATTCACTTGATCTTGGTCCTCTTAAAAAGGCTGAAATTGTATTACAATTAGCCGATCGCTCTAATGTCTACCCAATGGGTATTGTTGAGGATGTTCTTGTGCAGGTTAATCAACTTGTATTTCCAGCTGACTTTTGTGTGTTAGAGATGGATGAAGGTTCACCGGACTCGTCTCTTCCATTGCTACTTGGGCGTCCCTTCATGAAAACAGCGAAAACCATAATTGATGTGGATAAGGGAACGTTAACCATGGAGTTTGATGGAGAAACAATACGTTTCAACATTTTCGAGACGATGAGATATCCTAGCGATGTCCACTCTTGTTTCTCCATTGATGTTATGGATACATTGGCACAACAAATGTTTGAATTAAACGGTGATGATGCTTTGGAAACCGTGTTAACTACATCCATGGATAATGGTGTAGAGTGTGGTAATGAAGTCAAGGAAGCCCTTGGTGATCTTAATTCACTCCAAGGATGCTAGGAAACTCATAATATCTCTTTTATTTCTTTACCATGCGGTGATGAAAAGCTTGTACCTTCAATTGTTAAATCTCCAAAGTTAGAATTGAAACCTCTTCCCGACCACCTTAAGTACTTGTACTTGGGTGATAATGAAAGAGTTACCCTGTGATTGTTTCTAATGAGCTTAATGATTTACGGGGAGCAAAAACTTTTAAGGGTGCTAAGGAAGTACAAGACGGCCATAGGATGGACAATTGCCGATATCAAGGGTATAAGCCACTGCCGTTTGTATGCACAAAATTCGCTTGGAGGATGATGCAAAGCCTAAAAGGGATGCGCAACGTCGTTTGAATCCTCCCATGATGGAAGTTGTGAAAAAGGAGATACTCAAGCTTTTGGAAGTGGGTGTTATCTACCCCATATCCGATAGCAAGTGGGTGAGCGGTACAAGTAGTACCAAAGAAATCAGGTGTGACGGTGGTGGAGAATGATAAGAACGAACTTGTCCCAACTCGTGTGCAAACCGGTTGGAGGGTTTGTATTGATTATAGAAAATTGAATGCCACCACTAGGAAAGATCATTTTCCATTACCTTTTATTGATCAAATGCTTGAACGTTTAGCTGGACACTCTTACTATTGCTTTCTTGATGGCTATTCAGGTTATGATCAGTTGTGATAATAATAGGAGGACCAAGAGAAAACCACTTTCATTTGTCCTTTCGGTACTTTTGCTTATAAAAGGATGCCTTTTGGCTTATGCAATGCTCCGGCTACCTTTCAAAGGTGTATGGTAAGTATCTTTTGAATATGTTGAAAACATAATCGAAGTGTTCATGGATGACTTTAGTGTCTTTGGTGATTCATTTGACCTTTGCTTGAACAATTTGTCTCTAATCCTTGAACGATGTGTTGAAACAAATCTTGTGCTAAATTGGGAGAAGTGCCATTTCATGGTAACTCATGGCATAGTTTTAGGCCATATAATATCTTCTAAAGGCTTGGAAGTTGATAAATCTAAGATAGACCTTATTTGTGCTCTAACCCCTCCCACTACGGTGAGGGAAATACGTTCTTTTCTTGGTCATGCAGGTTTCTATCGTAGATTCATAAAGGACTTTTCCAAGATAGCATCACCACTTTGTAATTTATTGCAAAAAGATGTGGTTTTTAACTTCGATGAGAAATGTATGGTGGCATTCAATCGTTTGAAAGAACTTTTGATTTCAGCCCCTATCATTAAACCACCGGATTGGAGTAAGCCTTTTGAGCTCATGTGTGATGCAAGTGACTATGCGGTTGGTGCGGTGCTTGGGCAACGTGTGGGGAAGCTTCCTCATGTTATTTATTATGCTTCTAGAACGTTAAATGAGGCCCAACAAAACTACACAACCACTGAAAAAGAGTTATTAGCCATTGTTTTTGCTTTAGAAAAGTTTCGCTCTTATCTAATTGGTACAAAAGTTGTTGTCTTTTCGATCATGCGGACGCTTAAGTACTTGCTTACAAAGAAAGAGGCGAAACCGAGGCTCATACGATGGATATTACTCTTGCAAGAGTTTGATATTGAAATCAAATGACAAGAAAGGAATTGAGAACACCGTTGCGGATCATTTAAGCCGACTTTCTGTGGACAAGGAGACTATCCCGTTGCGTGAAAGTTTCCCGGATGAGCAACTATTCTCAATTGCCTTTGGAGAACCATGGTATGCCGATATTGTCAATTACTTAGTTTCTAAACAAATCCCAAAGAACTTGTCTCGTCTTTGAGAGGGACAAACTTAAGAGGTTAGGGAACCAATACATATGGGATGATCCATACTTGTGGAAACATGGTAGTGACCAAGTAATACGAAGGTGCGTTCCGAATCGAATTTAATTCTATCTTGTCTTTTTGTCACTCTTATGCTTGCGGAGGACATTTTGGGAGTAAGAGAACCGCTCACAAGGTACTTGAAAGTGGTTTTTATTGGCCAACTTTGTTTAAGGATGCACATGTATTTTGTACAACTTGTGATAGGTGCCAAAGAACCGGCAATCTAGGTGCCCGAAATCAAATGCCACAAACTTATATTCAATTTATTGAAGTCTTTGATGTATGGGGTATTGATTTTATGGGGCCTTTTGTCAACTCCCATGGGAATTTTTATATCTTACTTGCGGTTGATTATGTCTCGAAATGGGTGGAAGCTAAAGCCACCCCAACTAATGATTATAAAGTGGTTTCAGATTTTGTGCAAGCTCATATTTTTGCAAGGTTTGGAATTCCAAGAGCCATAATTAGCGATGGGGGTTCTCACTTCAAAAACCAGGATTTTACAAAGCTTGTTGACGAGGTACAATGTGTCGCACAAGATTGCAACACCTTATCATCCCCAAACCAATGGTCAAGCCGAGGTGTCTAACCGGGAGGTGAAATCCATTCTAGAAAAGACGGTGAATCCAACAAGGAAAGATTGGAGCATGCGGCTTAATGATGCTTTGTGGGCGTATAGAACCGCATATAAAACACCTATTGGGATGTCTCCTTTTAGGCTTGTGTATGGTAAACCTTGTCATTTACCCGTGGAAATTGAGCATAAGGCGTTTTGGGCTATTAAACAATGCAACATGGAGATGGATGGGGATGGAAAGCAAAGGAAGTTACAACTCTAAGAGCTAGAGGAGCTTCGCAATGATGCATTTGAAAGTTCACGGATTTACAAAGAAAAGACGAAAGCATTCCATGATAACATGATTTCTAGGAATCAATTTTGCATTGGGCAGAAAGTGCTTTTGTTTAATTCTCGCTTGCATTTATTTCGGGTAAATTAAGGTCACGATGGATCGGACCTTTTATTGTTACTAATGTGTTTTCTCATGGTGCGGTGGAAATTCGTAGCATAGCTACGGGGAAAGAACTTAAAGTTAATGGGCACCGGTTGAAACCATATTATGAGAATTTCACTTCGAAGTGGTGGAAGGAGTTAACTTTGTGGATGTACTCCCTACGGAGGAGTCATAGAAAGCAAGGAGATAGTCGGGTGACGACTTTAAACCAAGCGCTAATTGGGAGGCAACCCAAAGGATGAGTATTTCTTGTCTTGTATTTATTTCTTGTCTTGTTTTTAGTTTTTCTTGTCTTGTTTTTTTTTCTGATTTCTTGTTCGAATTTCCCACCTTGACTTGCTTTGGACGATTCAATTACATTGAGGACAATGTAAAGTTTAAGTGTGGGGGAGTGGTTAAGCATTTGCGTTGTAAATTTTTGAAAATTCTCAACTTTTGTGAAAACTAGTGAATAAGAAAACTCCAACTTATGGTTAGTTTAGAGTCACATAGTATACATGTCGCTAAGATTACATCGAGAATCTCATAATAGTGACTGAACTTAGAGATGACGAGAGAACATGATCGGGTTTCTTAATTGTATGAGAGTTAAAGTTGGATTTAACCATGCCGGTGGCAAATAAGGTGCAGGGCGAAATTCGGTATTAGAGTAGTGGTCCCTATAGTGGAAACTACCCAAGTTACATAATGTGAGGCACCAACCTTCAATTCTTTGAACTGTCTAAATTTGTGCTTTTTGAGTGTGTGTCACCGTACGTAAATTAGGCGAGAATGGTGAGCTGCCCAACTTCCCACCATAGAAGCACTATTTTGATCTCTTGAGTGCTATTTTTATCAACCATGATGGTGACATCGAATTGCTAACTTACATACCACTTGTAATCTTGTTCAGCGATTAGCACCATCCACCTTATCTCTCTACACCAACAGGTCCATAGAAACACCATCATCATCAACAAGAGGAGCATCACAAATTTGAAGGAAAGTTGAACACGTTCATGGTTTACAAGCAACAGTACGAAATTGAGAAGATTTTAGATTCAAGTAAAGCAACAAAACAAGGGGCGAGAATTTTTATAAGTTGAAGACTATTGTACAAGAGTGAAAATTATCAAAGATGAGAGTTCGAGAAGTTTATGATATCAAGACATATAAGTTGTGAAGAATCAAGCGGTAAAGTACTTACACCATGGCCTTTGTACTTACGTTTTTATTTTATTTGTATTTTACTTTCTCTTGTCTCAAAAAAAAAAAAAAGAAAAAAAAAAAAAAAAGAAAAAAAAATTGGGTTTGTATAGTTTGTTTTTAGTTTTGTGTTCTTTCAATAAAGCCAATGGAAAGAAGGAATACCTATAATGAAGTTTCAAGCGACAAGGAATTAGAGGAAATAATCATATTGTCGAGATTCTACGAAGTTCGAGAGTTATCATCAAGAGTTGAAGACCGAAGACGAAGATGAAGACACCAATAGAAGGCAGAAGGCGTTTCTATGGATCTTTGTGAGAGTGGTGCTAGCTGCACGCCGAACGGATACGAGGTAAGTAAGCATATTCCCACCTTCGTTAAATGGTTGATTTCCTTTCTTAGAGATCGTCAGAAAATGGGTTTTCAAAAATGAATAAAAGATGTGGGTTTTTCAAAACATTCGGAGGGTTTTGCCTTCCTACCATTCAACGTGTCGCAGGATTCTCTCTTCATTCCTACCTGGACACATGTGTGACCCGAAAAGAGTTGTTTATTATTGAGAGCAATATCATAAAACCCTTTCTTGTGAGGCGAGTCGAGACTTTTGATCACTCCGAACCCGAATTTTTGTCGAGAAGGGATGGTTATCTCTCTCTCAACTTTTAAGAATGAGATTGTGTTCATTTATGTGTCTAACTTCTTATGACTAGTGTGCAGAATCTCTATGTCTTCTTAACGCGTTGGATGCTATCATTACGGAGAACTAGTAAGTTGGAAAAATAGGTTTTGTGGGTATATCTCTAGTAAACCCTCACGAGACTATAACTCGTCCACTAGGGACACCTAGGGGTTTAAAGGCTTATTATTTATCTTTGAAAGTGACCGTAGCCTCGACGACACGGAGTTGTATGTATTTTAGTTTAATTTGATTTGCTCGAGGACTAGCAAAGTCTAAGTGTGGGGAATCGATAGGTGTTTTAAACACCTAATTTACTATCTAGTAGTTACGCTTTCTTTGCTATTTTTCTTGTGAATTATGTACTTTACGCGTGCTTTTGAGTTATTAGGTACTCTGGAGTCGCATAGAGAAAAAGAAGAAGAAATCATTCAAGTTGAGCTGAAAGGGCAAAAAGGTTATTACATGGGCAGACACTATCAGGAGCCGAGCCTAGGTTAAGGGACAGCCAGCTTAGTTACCCCTTATCAAGATTACCAGGTGTTGTATAACGAGCCCTACTTCAGTCCCCTAAATCGAGAAGTGTTATCTTCTCAATCATTTTCATCACCTGAAAACCAGAGAGAGGCTGCCGAATTCACAGAGAGGAGATGGCGACGAGTGTTGTTGCTGTCATCTAGGGTTTGAGAAGAAAGGAATGCATTTGCGGGTGAATGATTGAAGATGAAGTTCTTGAATAATTGATGTTAGGGTTTGCAAAAGGAATTAATTTGGGATACTCTCAGATTTGAGATGTTAAGTGTGACAGACGGGAAAATTTCCTCCTATTAGGACGGTTTCCATCCCATTAGCAAGGCTAAGTCTCCGGTATGCCACTCGGAACTAAATAAACATGTTCATTTCGAAATTCAAGTAATGATGAACGCTTAGACGAAGCAAATGGAAAGAAATATAATAAAGGAATTACCATGTAAGTACAGGAGTCAAATTTTGCATTTCTCCAATCCATTACAGGCCATTTCAGATTTTAAAAGAAAATACGGTCACTCAAAGAATTTAATTAAAATGAATAAGTATGAGTCATGACCGGTAGCTCGTACCATTTTTGAACTAAATTGGTTAAGCCCAAAGGTTAAATGGAAACAAATTTGAACCTAAAGTGACAGAAGAGTTTTAATGGCAGGGGAGAGGTCCGAAATAGTTAACCATTCAAAAGAATAATACTAAGTGAGTATTTGAAAATTTTATACAAACATAAAGGCACGATGCTTTACCTGAAGATACGACAAGGAAATGAGTAACATGCAAAATTAGTGCACCGATAAACAACGGGGATGTTTCAAAAGCATCTTTGTAAATGCCTATAGTTAGACTTGAATAAGACCACGGTATATATGTATACACATTTATGTTGAGAATGCGGCAAAATAAGAAAAGAAAATAGGGATCGACAGACATATAACTACCCAGCATTTATCCCGATGATATACACATCATAGTCGGCAAAATACTAACACTTAAAGCTCAGGAGGCTGCCGTAAGCTCGGTCTAGCTTGAAGTTCCGATCCCCGATTTCCTTCTATATTAGGGGGAAAACAAAACAAAACAAAACAAAACGGGGTGAGCGAATGCCCAGTAGAGAGTATAACAACGAAAAACATAATGCGTCAACATATAAACGCCTCGACAATGAGCAGCAACTAGATCAATGTAAAAATGTAAAGCTTTAAACAAACATTTGGTAACCAAGATTTAGTCTTTGTAAAATGAGGATAAATTACTCTACTATCCATTCGGTGAACGCCGTCGTCGTGGTAGTCCGATACCAGCCACCGTTATCAAACAAACGGTCTTCCGGGTTGCCATCCGTAGATGGGGTGCCAATTAAGGCCTGACGGTTCCTATAGTAGAGTTCTGTAGTTTCCAAATCCAGTTGTCACGAAGGAAACATCACAAACCAAGTCTTTGAAGAACCTCGTAAATCCATTACTGAAAACTTACTTAAACACAAGTATTACAAAGCATTCACGAAATTAGTAAATGAGTTCTTTCTTGAATCACAACAACTCAACACGAGGGCGAAGATCGCTACGGGGAAGTAGGATACCAAACAATATGTAAAGCAGTACGTAGAAATATCTGTAAAGTATTCATTTGCAAGATTCACAAATTATGAAAGATTCTCATCTTTTCAAAACGTAACTAAAAACTAACCTATCATTGTCTGCCGAGAGGAACAAGAAAAGAAATCAGTTCAAAGTCAAATAATAAAACGACCCATTCCTTCATTATGCAAGTGCAAAGATGTTCTTAAACAAATTTTAGCTCAAAAGAAACAGGGATCCAATTCAAACTTGGTCGTTGAAGTTCCTTTGAAAATGAAACTTGTAAAGTTATGTTAGGTGCATAAATAACAAGAAGAAGATAAGGCCATGAAATCATAAAGAGACTCGACAAAACTAGAGAAGCAGGAGTTTCACCGAAATTTCCAGTTTTGTATACCCGACTTCCAAAATTCATTTAAAATTGATTGCACAACGAAATGAAGCAAATTTGGTCTCGTTGGAAACCTTAGAGGTCCCTCTTTAACATAAAAATGATAGTGAAGAGTAACAAAGTTCATAGATGTGCAAAAACGCTTTGGCGAAACAGGACAGCAATCGCACTGTCAGAAAATTTCAGTTTCGGTAGCCTACAGTCAAAAATCCGTATAAAATTCATTAGACACCGGAATTTGGAAATTTTGGTTTCCTTTTAAATCTGAAAGAGTCATCTTTAACACAAAAATAAAATGGGAAGGCATCAGGGTTTATAGATTTGCATAAGAGTGTCCACAAAACGGGACAGAAACACAAGTTCAGAAATTTACAGTTTTGAAAGTCTCAAATAGAAAATTCGTAGAAAATTCATTGGATAATGAAAGTTAGCGAATTTGGTACCTTTGGAAAGCTAAGGAAATCCTCTTTAAGATAAAAATGATAAGAAAGAACAAATAGTCTCATAGCTATGCCGAAAAATCTCTACCAAACAGGACAGAAATACCCTTTTCAGGAACTGTAGTTTTGATAGTCTATAGTCAATAATTCATACAAAAATCCTCAGGAGACGGAATAGGGCAAATTATGGATTGTTGAAAAGATAAGAAGTCCCTCTATCATATAAAAATTATTATAGCATACAGTTAGGTCCATAGCTATATCGAAAAGTATTGGCAAAACATAACAGAAACAGTTTGTTACGAATTTCAGTTTAGAAACCAAAAACAATACTATATTCACAAAACTAGCATGAAGATACATGAGCTTGATGCAGTACAACACGTAGAAATTCAGTTAAACTTTATAAGAAGAAATGAGAATCTCTAAATCAATCTATCAGATTAAATAGGAATTTGTCCCTCGGCAGACTCAAGTAAGGTTACCAGGAAAATTGAAATTTCCATAATCCAAGGTGATAAATCATGAGAACAAGATAATTTCTAAATACCCATTCAGTGAATTTCATAAATCATACAAATCAAGGAGTAACTAAGTCAATTAGTTCGCCAAAATCAGGTAAAACAATAAAATCAAGGTAAAGAAAACCCCTACCTGCGCGATGGTGTAAACTTGAAATCCAATCCCATTAGTGGCTGTGTGGAAGAGTTAGAGACGAGAATTTAGAGAGGAACAGTAGTGGTTTCATTTTTATTTTGAAAAGAAAATGTCGGAAACAACAAGAGGAAAGATGATTTTGTTCTGTGACTTTAGTTTATAATGACAAGAACCAAAATACCCCTTTCTTTGCACATGTTTTTCAAGTGGCAAGCATGCTCAAATCCAATAGCATCTACTAAATTCCCACCTTAGTACTACTAAGGGATACTCTCTTTGTTTAAAAACCCACGTACGGGTTTGAGGCACTACTCACCAGGATTATAAGCATCCGATACTAGGATTATACATCCCCATTGCACAATCCTAGTGCTGCCCACCCAAATGGGTTAGGCTCATGCTCAAAGCCCAAAGCAAAAATATTCGTGTTGTTACACCATTACCCACTAAAAAATGAATTTGGTCCCCAAATTCAAAAACTAAACGAAGGGCAATGAAAGTTACCTTCAAGTTTCGCCGGATACTTTGCTCTCACGCTCGACTCGAGCTCCCATGTAGCTTCTTCAAGAGAGTGATGTGATCCATTCTAGTCTCACCATTTCTAGAATTTGCAAGCATGCCACAAATCCCGACTCCTTTTAGTATCCCTAACACAAAGGCGTTTGACGGGGGGTCTTCTATACAAATATTCATATGATGCCATACCAGTGTTAGATGGTACTTGTACCTGTAGTCGTTCACGCATGCCTGATATATGTCTTCTGGAACCTGTAAAGTCCGTCCTGAGTCAGCATCTACTGAGGGTGAAATGTGGTACTCGTATCTAGCTCGATCCCAAAACTTGACGGAAGCTCTCGTGATACTCGGCCGTGAACAACATGACCCACTCTAACAGATTGACGAAGAAATACCATGACAATTTCTTTGAAGTAAAAGTTGCATAGGGTATGACGATGTCCGTACATCACACCGAAAGAAACCAAGCTGGCTTTGTTGGTAGACTAATGGTCACACTAGTACTATATCGTCATTTCCTTGCCAAAATTCATAGCGACGAAGTCCAATGGCTGTAACAGTACTCCTTCGTGTCATACATGCTTTTCTTTCACTCGCGGATACGCAAGACACCTTAATGCCAGCTAACCTTCTTCTCTTTCAGTATTTTCATAGCATGAAACTTCTCTCAATACCACTGATAGGTGTAGAATACACCGTATTTAATATCTAGTATTTATGCTTTCTTTGCCAGTTTTCTTGTAAATTATGTATTTTATGTTTGAATTTGAGTTATTAGGTACTTTGGAGTCATTCGGAGTGAAACAAGAAGAAAATGTCCGTTCGGAGTGTAAGGGAGCGAAGAGGTCCATTCATAGGCGAGCGATACTCATAGCCAGCTGAGGTTACGCCAAAAGAAGCGAATAGGTTCGGTTTGCTGAAGCCAACAAGCCATGTTTAAGCTGGATAGCCCTTAACGCAGAACAATTTGGGTGTATTTAGCTTTTCTAGCTACTACCTAACCCTAGCTTTCGGGAAACAAAACGTTTACCTCATTTATGGTCTCAAATTCGAGGAGATCTGATGCGGGTGGTGGACGAACCATTTTCACTGAAATTAAACGAAGAAAAAATCCGAGTTGTGACATTGAAGTGATGATGAAATCGAGGGAAGACAGACGATGAATTTGGGGGCAAGTATTCAATTGGGTTTTGGTTCAAAGCTGAATCTGAATCCGTGTGTTACCAACGATTCGATTAGGATTAAGGGTATCTATTAGCTTTCGATAAGAAACACAAGAGCAATTTGTGTGGTTGTTGTTGCAAAATCGGTGATCTCAACAGGGGTTTGTTTGATTGAATTTGGTAAATCAAAGTGTGAAATGCAGAAATTAGAGAATCAATGAAGAAACTGATGGGGATTTTGAATCTGTTGCAGCTAAGAACAAAATGAATGGGAATTGCAGCTTCTGATGTTGCTATTGCTGTTAATGAGCTAAGATGGATCTGGCCAAAGGATTTTGAGTTTGTGAAGACTCGGATCATAACGAGGAATGGAATGGGTATTCGAGAGCTCATGAGTCTGGCGATATGGGATACGTGGCGAGCCGAATTGGTGGTCACTTTGGGTGAAATGTCAAGAAGGACTTGGTTGGAAAGTTGGGACGAGTTAAGGACTTGATTCATGGAGATTGTGAACGGCATTCCCCGTGTGTGTGATGGAGAAGAGGCGTGGAATTGTTGGTGCTTCAAAGTGAAGGTGATTGAGATGCAGAGATAGAGGCTTACCAGGATTGCAGGTGGACTGGCTGGTGGTAGAGGCCTGGGCTGCTATTGAAGCTGCATCCGGTGGCTGGTGTTGGATTCTTTGAGTTCGAAGAATGGGAATTGAGATGGTACTTGTGCAGCTGAGATGAAGTTCGGGGAAGAGAGGGCCTGGGTCTGAGTTGCTAGTGATGTTGAATAGCAGACACCATGGGCTATGTTTATCCTTTTGGATGCTTTGCAATACAGGGATTAAGGAGTTTAACTGGGGTTTTGTACTAGGACTGAGATGGACAAAGGTTCAGAATGGGTTGTGATGACTTGGACTCAGAGTAAGAACCTCAGGTCTGGTAAGATTGCAGGGTTGGACTGTTGCTATGAATGGCTTGGCAATGGAGGAGTTGCAATGGCCTGAGATACTACAGGCTGAGATGGAATTGCGGGCAAAGAAGGTCAATTTGGCGGTTTGGGTGAGTAAGTACGAGAATGTGATGCGGCTCAAGGAAAGATTGCAGCTGCACTAGGAGCTAGACTTGGTGGATTAATGCAGCCAGAGAGGCTCATGGCATTGGTGGTTAATAAATAGAGAATGCGAGTTATAGAGCTGCAGGGAAGGCTAAAGTGCAGTGACATTGAACTGGATTTGCGAGATTGTGTTGCGTGCAGAGCGGTGGCTTTGAGATGGTGGTGCCCTGGTTGATTTGCGGGTACGGGATGGTGTGTGTAAAGTGGTTGCAGCTCAACAAGGTGGTGTTGGGAGTGTGCTCTTACTAAGGGTGACATAAGGCAAACAGATTGAAATGAAATGTTGAGGTAGTTCAGAGCAATGTGCAGGTGAGGCTGTCAGGGTTCATATGGAATGCAGTGAAGTATAGTGGATGTGTAGCTAAAATGGGTATGCAGACTTGGTGCTGCAGAGTAAGATGCATAAGTGAGGCCAATGGTGCGAAGGATCGGATGTGAATGGAGATAGTGGTGCAAGCTGTTGTTTGAGTGGAGATGGGTCTACAATTTGTGCTAGAGGTAAACATTATTGGCACAGGAATGGTGTTCTTTGGGATGGTGTTGGAGCTCAAATAACATGAATGGGCTCTTTGATTGAATTGCTGGGAATTGCAGTAGGTGCCAGGGCATGATGACTGAAGTTTAAGTGGTGAAGCACAATGATTGCCATACACAGAGCTAGCCTATGCAATAGACTGGCCTGGCCAAACTGATCCACTTGATTCACCCTGACTCAGCTGATCCAGTCCGACTGTCAGTGATTCATCGACCCGAGTCGACTTGAGTGACTCACCCGATCCGACTCGGTTCGTTCCGACCCCGTTGACCCACCGATCCAACCCGTTGACCGGTGGCCAAGGCGGACTTTGCCGGTCACCGGAGCGATTCCGGCGACTTTCCGGCGATTTCCGGCCACAATCCCAGATTTCCGGCGAGCACATTTTTGGGATATATTTTCACATGGGTTTCTCACACATGGTTCATGGGCTTGGTGGACTTTTTGGTGATGGACTTTGAAGACCTAATTTTGGAAAGTGTGAAGGCTATAAGAAGAAGGAGTTTCTATTCTTTTATTATCACGAAATTTTCTACTAAAGTTTTGGAGGAGAGCGATTCTACTAGGGTTTGCTTCCATTTTATTTTACATGTTCTTCATCTTATTTTTGATAATAATTATGTTGAATCAAAATACTATGAGTAACTAAATACCTATTATTGGTTATGGGATAATAAGTGGATTTCACAAATAAGATTTGATTCAATGTATTAGTTTTGTCTCGGTAATTTATTGATTATGATTCATGGTTTATAATGTTTATGATTTGATAGTTTGTTTGGTTGAGTCCAGGAATCAATCCGTCTACTTTCATATCTAGAGCTATATTAGGGTTTTCAATCTGAAAACGTTGTCTATCCACGATTTTGAGTAGCATAAATGTGGGTAGTGCTTGTAGTGATATATCCTACTAGTCACATATGAATCGTAACTTGGGTTAAATCGAATTAGTGCTTTTACACATTTTGGTTGCCTTGATTAGTCTTAATCGGAAAACTTATTGCTTTTAGGGAGTTAAACTTAATTGTGCTTTTACACTTTAGGTTGCTTTCTAGAAAGAATTCACATATGCGTCTTTTAATGTGGTTGTGATGAAATCGGGGAATTAGCGGGATACTCTTGCGATCAAGGTATCTAGGACTTTTAGTAAATGAGAGATTAAAATTTCAATTCTAGTCATTGTTGATAATTCGAGTTTGTGAATGAAACTATCCCGTGACCAATACTTTCTCCTTATTGATAAATTTTATTATTACTTTGCTTTCAATTTATTTTTATTGCTTTGAAACATCAACATCCCCCTTGGTTACTAAGAAACTGAAAATTTGCATAACAACATAAGCCTCTCTGTGGATACGAACTCTTTCTTATTGCATACTACTTTATTTTAGTGAAGCAAGAAAGTGAAATTATTTTTGACCGGGTGACAACCGATCAAATTTTGGCGCCGTTGCCGGGGAGGCATACGGCTTGTTATTAAGTTTTTAGTTTCTTTTTACAATTTCTGCTTTTATACTTGCTTTTCGTTTATTGTCTTGTTTCTCACTTGTTTGCGAGAATTGTTTTGAGTACTAATCCCTGGCTTCCAAAGATTGGAATTATCAAAGGTGCGGGATAGCTACTCGAAGAGGCACAATACTCCAACCAAGGCAAGACACAACGGAAGAACAAGTCTTGGAAGTAGAACACGAAGCTCTTCATCAAGAAGAGGAAGAAGAGGTTCCATTCGTAGGAGAACCACTAATTGAAGAGGAAGAAGCAATGGGTGACAATGCGAACCGTACACTCAAGGATTTGGCTTCACATAGGCTTGATGCACAACAATGGTGTATCCAAACAAACTCAACTTTCGAGATCAAGCCGGGGCTGCTTAGGGAGTTGCCAAAGTTTCATGGTATGGCGAATGAGGACCCAAACAAGCATCTCATGGAGTTCTATACCATTGTCAAGGCTATGCTTCCAGCGGAGACTGAAGTCAATGGTGCAATGATGAAAGTTTTCCATTTTCTATGGTGGACAGCGCTAAGGATTGGTTGTATTGTTTGCCACTGGGAGTGTCACTACATGGAACGGTTTGAAGAAAATCTTTCTAGAGAGGTATTTTCTGCGTCTAAGGCCACTCAAATTCGCAAAGAGATTTGTGGAATAAAGCAACATGTTGGAGAATCATTGTATGAATGTTGGGAGAGGTACAAGAGATTGGTGGCAAGCTGTCCACACCATCAAGTTAGTGATGCTATGATAATCCAGTACTTCTACGAAGGTCTCCAATCAAGTGATAGATATCTTCTAGACGCTGCGGGTGGTGGTGCACTAGTGAACAAGACGGTGGCCCAAGCTGCCGAGTTGATTGAAAGCATGGCTGCGAACTCGCAACAATTCTACACAAGAGGTGAACCAATGGTAAGGCAGGTGCATGAAGTTAGTGATTCATCATCATCACACAGTGATCAAAGGATGGACAATATGGAGCAAATGATTCAAAGGATGGCTGCGGTTATTTTACCTTCACATGGTGAAGAGATGGAGCAAGCTAGTGCGGTTTTCCAAACCAACAAAGAAGGTATGATCCTACTCCAACACCTACAATCCGGGATGGAGAGATCATCCAAATTTCAGCTATGCCAACAAGCAAGGTGCGGTCCAACAACCAAATTTCAATCGTTCGAGTGGATTTCAACCACAACAACAACAATTCCAACAACAACAGCAACAATTTCAACCGCAACAACAACAATTTCAGCAACCACAACAATCGGTTCAAGGTTCCGATATCGATGCAAAGTTACATACAATGATGCAAGGTATTTCTACCATGTTCAAGGAGAGCCAACAAGAAACTAAGAGTGCTATCAAGGATTTGCAGACTCAAGTAGGCTCCATGGCGGTTGATATCAACAATTTGAAGGCACAAAATAGTGGGAGACTTCCTTCTCAACCTATCAACCCAAAAGAGGGTGTTAATGCAATTACATTGAGAAGTGGTACACAACTTGTGCAACCCGAAGTTCTTGATTTGGGTGAAGAGGAAGCTCCAAAGGAGCAGGTTTTGGAAGAAAAGAGGGATGAAATTCCCCAAACACTCGAGTACCAATTCCTAACTCTAAAACTCCGGTTTCTACTTATGTTCCTCCTATACCTTTTCCTCAGATTTGCAAGTTCAAAGAAGGCGGAACTAGAAAAGGAGATCTTAGACGTTCTTAGGAAGATTCATGTGAATATACCACTCCTTGATGCTATCAAGCAAGTTCCCAAGTATGCAAAAGTGTTGAAGGACTTGTGTACCAATAAGCAAAGGCTCAAAGGTAATGAAGTGTTGAGTGTGGGGAGAATGCTTCGGCAATCTTACAACACAAACTCCCCTTTGAAATGCAAAGACCCGGGTAGCTTTGACATTCCGTCACAATTGGTAACACCACTTTTGATAAAGCAATGTTGGATTTAGGTGCATCAGTTAATGTTATGCCTGCATCTATGTACAATTCACTTAATCTAGGTCCTTTGAAAAAAATTTGGAATTGTGTTGCAATTAGCCGATCGTTCTAATGTCTACCCAATGGGTATTGTCGAGGATGTTCTTGTGCGGGTTAACCAACTTGTATTCCCAGCTGACTTTTGTGTGTTAGAGATGGATGAAGGTTCACATAGGACTCGTCTCTTCCATTGCTACTTGGGCGTCCCTTCATGAAAACGGCGAAAACCATTATTGATGTGGACAAGGGAACGTTGACTATGGAGTTCGATGGAGAAATAATACGTTTCAACATTTTCGAGACGATGAGATATCCTAGTGATGTCCACTCTTGTTTCTCCGTTGATGTTTTGGATACATTGGCTCAACAAGTGTTTGAATTGAATCATGATGATGCTTTGGAAAGCTGTTTTAACTACAACCATGGATGACGGTATTGAGTGTGGTAACGAAGTTAAGGAAGCCCTTGGTGATCTCAACTCACTACAAGGATGTCCAGGAAACTCACAATATCTCTTTTATTTCTTTACCACGCAGTGATGAACAACTTTTACCTTCTATTGTTAAATCTCCAAAGTTGGAATTGAAACCTCTTCCAAGTCACTTAAAGTACTTGTACTTGGGTGATAATGAAGAGTTACCTGTGATTGTTTCTCACGAGCTTAGTGAATTACGGGAGCAAAAACTTCTACGGGTGTTAAGGAAGCACAAGACGGCCATAGGATGGACAATCGCCGACATCAAGGGTATAAGCCCTGCCGTTTGTATGCATAAGATTCGTTTGGAGGACGATGCAAAGCCTACAAGGGACGCGCAACGTCGTTTAAACCCTCCCATGATGGAAGTTGTGAAAAAGGAGATACTCAAGCTCTTGGAAGTGGGTGTTATCTACCCCATATCCGATAGCAAGTGGGTGAGCCGGTACAAGTTGTACCAAAGAAATCGGGGGTAACGGTGGTAGAGAATGATGAAAATGAACTTGTCCCAACTCGTGTGCAAACCGGTTGGAGGGTTTGTATTGATTATAGAAAGTTGAATGCCACTACTAGGAAGGATCATTTTCCTTTACCCTTTATTGATCAAATGCTTGAGCGTTTAGCTGGACATGCTTATTATTGCTTCCTTGATGGTTATTCGGTACAATCAGATTGTGATAGCATAGGAGGACCAAGAGAAAACTACTTTCACTTGTCCTTTCGGCACTTTTGCTTATAGAAGGATGCCTTTTGGCTTGTGCAATGCTCAGCTACCTTTCAAAGGTGTATGGTAAGTATTTTCTCCGAGTATGTTGAAAACATCATTGAAGTGTTTATGGATGACTTTAGTGTTTTTGGTGATTCATTTGATCTATGTTTGAACAACTTGTCATTAATCCTTGAAAGATGTGTTGAAACAAATCTTGTGCTAAATTGGGAGAAGTGCCATTTCATGGTAACTCATGGCATAGTTTTAGGCCATATAATATCTTCTAAGGGCTTGGAAGTTGATAAAGCTAAGATAGACCTTATTCGTGCTCTAACCCCTCCCACTACGGTGAGGGAGATACGTTCTTTTCTTGGTCATGCAGGTTTCTATCGTAGATTTATCAAGGATTTTTCCAAGATAGCATCACCACTTTGCAATTTATTGCAAAAAGATGTGGTTTTTAACTTCGATGAGAAGTGTATGGCGGCATTCAATCGTTTGAAAGAACTTTTGATTTCAGCCCCTATCATTAAACCACCGGATTGGAGCAAGCCGTTTGAGCTAATGTGTGATGCTAGTGACTACGCGGTTGGTGCGGTGCTTGGGCAACGTGAGGGAAGATACCTCATGCTATTTACTATGCTTCTAGAACGTTAAATGAAGCCCAACAAAACTACACAACCACTGAAAAAGAGTTTTTAGCTATTGTATTTGCATTGGAGAAATTTCGCTCTTATCTAATTGGTACAAAAGTTGTTGTCTTTTCGACCATGCGGCTCTTAGGTACTTACTAATGAAGAAAGAAGCGAAACCAAGGCTCATACGATGGATTCTACTTCTACAAGAGTTTGATATTGAAATCAAGGACAAGAAAGGTATTGAGAACACCGTTGCGGATCACTTGAGCCGTCTTCTTGTGGACAAGGAAGCTATCCCATTGCGTGAAAGCTTCCCGGATGAGCAACTATTCTCAATTGCCTTTGGAGAACCATGGTACGCTGATATTGTGAATTACTTGGTAACTAAACAAATCCGACGAACTTGTCTCGTCTTTGAGAGGACAAACTTAAGAGGTTAGGGAACCGATACATATGGGATGATCCATACTTATGGAAACATGGCAGCGACCAAGTAATAAGAAGGTGCGTTCCCGAATCCGAGTTTAATTCTATCTTGTCATTTTGTCACTCCTATGCTTACGGAGGACATTTTGGAAGTAAAAGAACCGCTTACAAGGTACTTGAAAGCGGTTTCTATTTGGCCAACCTTGTTTAAGGATGCATATACATTTTGTACAACTTGTGATAGGTGCCAAAGAACAGGCAATCTAGGTGCCCGAAATCAGATGCCACAAACTTTTATTCAATTTATTGAAGTTTTTGATGTATGGGGTATTGATTTTATGGGTCCTTTTGTCAACTCGCATGGGAATTATTACATCTTACTTGCTGTTGATTATGTCTCTAAATGGGTGGAGGCTAAGGCCACCCCTACTAATGATTCCAAGGTTGTTTCAGATTTTGTGCAAACTAATATTTTTGCAAGGTTTGGAATTCCAAGAGCCATAATTAGCGATGGAGGTTCTCACTTCAACAACGAGGTTTTTACAAAGCTTGTTGAAGAAGTACAATGTGTCGCACAAGGTTGCAACACCTTATCATCCTCAAACAAATGGACAAGCCGAGGTGTCTAATCGGGAGGTGAAATCCATACTTGAGAAGGCACGGTGAATCCAACAAGGAAAGATTGGAGCATGCGACTAAATGATGCTTTGTGGTCATATAGAACCGCATACAAGACACCTATTGGGATGTCTCCCTTTAGGCTTGTGTATGGTAAACCTTGTCACTTACCCGTGGAGATTGAGCATAAGGCGTTTTGGGCGATTAAACAATGCAACATGGAGATGGATGGGGCTGGAAAGCAAAGGAAGTTGCAACTCCAAGAGCTAGAAGAGCTTCGCAATGATGCATTTGAAAGCTCTCGCATTTATAAGGAAAAAACGAAGGCCTTTCATGATACTATGATTTCTAGAAAACAATTTTGTGTTGGGCGAGAAAGTGCTTTTGTTTAATACTCGCTTGCATTTATTTAGGGTAAATTAAGGTCACGTTGGATCGGACCTTTTATTGTTACTAATGTGTTTTCTCATGGTGCAGTAGAAATTCGTAGCATAGCTACGGGGAAAGAACTTAAAGTTAATGGGCACTAGGTTGAAACCATATTATGAGAACTTCACTTCGAAGTGGTGGAAGGAGCTAATTTTGTGGATGCACTCCCTGCGGAGGAGTCATAGAAAGCAAGGAGATAGTCGGGTGACGACTTTAAACCAAGCGCTAATTGGGAGGCAACCCAAAGGATGAGTATTTCTTGTCTTGTATTTATTTCTTTTCTTGTTTTTAGTTTTTCTTGTTTTGTTTTTACTTTGTTTTTGCTTTGATTTCTTGCGAGGATTTCCCACCTTGACTTACTTTGGACGATTCAATTTACATTGAGGACAATGTAAAGTTTAAGTGTGGGGGAGTGGTTTATGTTGTAAGTTTTTGCAATTTTTCAACTTTTTGTGAACTAGTGAATAAGAAAACTCCAACTTGTAGTTCTTTAGAATCACATAGTATACATGTCGCTAAGATTACATCGAGAATCTCACACTAGTGGTGAACTTAGAGATGTGAGAGAACATGATCGGGTTTCTTAATTGTATGAGAGTTAAAGTTGGATTTAACCATGCCGGTGGCAAATAAGGTGCGAAAGCTGAATTCGGTATTAGAACAGTGATCCCCTATAGTGGAGACTACCCAAGTTACATAATGTGAGGCACCGACCTTCAATTCTTTGTACTGTCTAAATTTGTGCTTTTTGAGTGTGTGTCACCGTACGTAAATTAGAGGCGAGAATGGTGAGCTGTCCAATTTCCCACCATAGAAGCACTATTTTGATCTCTTGAGTGCTATTTTTATCAACCATGTTGGTGACATCGAATTGCTAACTTACATTCCACTTGTGATCTTGTTATGATTAGCACCATCCACCTTATCTCTCTACACCAACGGGTCCATAGAAACACCATCATCATCAACAAGAGGAGCATCACAAATTCGAAGGAAAGTTGAATACGTTCGAGGTTTACAAACAATGGTATAAAATGGGCAGATTTCAGATTTGAGTAAAGCAACAAAACAGGGAGCATAATTTTTATAAGTTGGAGACTAATATACAAGAGCGGAAATTATAAAGGATGAAAGTTCGAGAAGTTTATGATATCAAGACATATAAGTTGTGAAGATTCAAGCGGTAAAGTACTTACACCATGGCATTGTACTTACATTTTTATTTATTTATTTATTTTATTTGTATTTTACTTTCTCTTGTCTCACAAAAAAAAAAAAAAAAAAAAAAAAAAAAAAAAAAAAAAAAAAAAAAAAAAAAAAAAAAAAACTAAAAAAAAAAAAAAAAAAAGAGACAAAAGAAAAAAAAAAAAAAAAAAAAAAAAAAAAAAAAAAAAAAAAAAAAAAAAAAAAAAAAGAAAAAAAACGAAAATTAAAAAAAGAAAAAAGAAAAAAAAAAAAAAAAAAAAAAAAAAAAAAAAGAGAAAAATTGAGTTGTTTTTTTTATTTTTGTATTCTTTCAATAAAGCCTATGGAAAGAAGGAATATCTATAATGAAGTTTCAAGCGACAAGGAATTTGAGGAAATAATCATATTGTCGAGATTCTACGAAGTTGAGAGTTATCATCAAGAGTGAAGGCGAAGGCGAAGATGAAGACACCGATAGAAGACAGAAGGCGTTTCTATGGATCTTTGTGAGAGTGGTGCTAAATTTGCACGTTGAGCGGATAACGAGGTAAGTAAGCATATTCCCACCTTCGTTAAATGGTTGATTTCCTTTCGAAGAGATCGTCGAGAAAATGGGTTTTCAAAAATATATAAAAGATGTGGGTTTTCAAAACATTCGGAGGGTTTTGCCTTCCTACCATTCAACGTGTCGCGGGATTCTCTCTTCATTCCAACTGGACACATGTGTGACCCATAAAGAGCTGTTTATTATTGAGAGCAATATCATAAAACCCTTTCTTGTGAGGCGAGTCGAGACTTTTGATCACTCAGAACCCAATTTTAGTCGAGAAGGGATGGTTATATCTCTCTCAACTTTTAAGAATGAGATTATGTTCATTTATGTGTCTAACTTCTTATGACTAGTGTGCGGAATCTCATGTCTTCTTAGCGCGTTGGATACTATCATTACGAAGAACTAGTAAGTTGGTAATTTAGGTTTTGTGGGTATATCTCTAGTAAACCCTCACGAGACTATAACTCGTCCACTAGGGACACCTAGGGGTTTAAAGGCTTGTTATTTATGCTAAAAGTGACCGTAGCCTCGACACACGGAGTTGTTGTATTTTATTGTCTTGTTTGATTTGCTCGAGGACTAGCAAAGTCTAAGTGTGGGGGAATTTGATAGGTGTAGAATACACCGTATTTAATATCTAGTATTTATGCTTTCTTTGCTAGTTTTCTTGTAAATTATGTATTTTATGTTTGAATTTGAGTTATTAGGTACTTTGGAGTCATTCGGAGTGAAACAAGAAGAAAATGTCCGTTCGGAGTGTAAAGGGAGCGAAAGAGGTCCATTCATAGGCGAGCGATACTCATAGCCAGCTGAGGTTACGCCAAAAGAAGCGAATAGGTTCGGTTTGCTGAAGCCAACAAGCCATGTTTAAGCTGGATAGCCCTTAACGGGAACAGCTGGGTGTATTTAGCTTTTCTAGCTACTACCTAACCCTAGCTTTCAGGGAAACAAAACGTTTACCTCATTTATGGTCTCAAATTCTGAGGAGATACAGTGCGGCTGGTGGACGAACCATTTTCACCTGAAATTAAACGAAGAAAAAATCCGAGTTGTGACATTGAAGTGATGATGAAATCGAGGGAAGGCAGACGATGAATTTGGGGGCAAGTATTCAATTGGGTTTTGGTTCAAAGTGAATCGAATCATGTGTTACACCAACGATTCGATTAGGATTAAGGGTATCTATTAGCTTTCGATAAGAAACACAAGAGCAATTTGTGTGTTTGTTGTTGCAAAATCGGTGATCTCACGGGGTTTTGATTGAATTTGGTAAATCAAAGTGTGAAATGCGAGAAATTAGAGAATCAATGAAGAAAGCCAGATGGGGATTTTGAATGCATTGCGACTAAGAACAAAATGAATGGGAATTGCGACCACGATGTTGCTATTCTTGTTAATGAGCTAAGATGGATGCGGCCAAAGGATTTTGAAATTGTGAAGACTCGGATCGCAACGAGAATGGAATGGGTATTGAGCTCATGAGTCTGCTGATATGGGATCGTAGCGGCTGAATTGGTGGTCTTTGGGTGAAATGTCAAGAAGGACTTGGTTCGGAAAGGCCCAGGACGATTAAGGACTTGATTCATGGAGATTGTGAACGGCATTCCAGCCGTGTGTGTGATGGAGAAGGAAGCTGTGGAATTGTTGGTGCTTGGTGAAGGTGATTGAGATGCGAGAGATAGAGGCTTACCGGGTTGCGGGTGGGTAGGTTTGGTGGTAGAGGCACTGGGCTGCTATTGAAGGCTGCGTCATGAAAGCGGTGTTGGATTCTTGATTACGGAGAGAATGCAGGGAATTGAGATGGTACTTGTGCAGCTGAGATGAAGTTCAGGGAAGAGAGGGCCTGGGTCTGAGTTGCTAGTGATGTTGAATAGCAGACACCATGGGCTATGTTTATCCTTTTGGATGCTTTGCAATACGAGGATTAAGGAGTTTAAGCTGGGGTTTTGTACTAGGACTGAGATGGACAAAGGTTCAGAATGGGTTGTGATGACTTGGACTCAGAGTAAGAACCTCAGGTCTGGTAAGATTGCAGGGTTGGACTGTTGCTATGAATGGCTTGGCAATGGAGGAGTTGCAATGGCCTGAGATACTACAGGCTGAGATGGAATTGCAGGGCAAGAAGGCTGGGGCTGGCAGTTTGGCTGAGTAAGCTGCAGAATGTGATGCTGGCTCAAGGAAAGATTGCAGCTGCACTAGGAGCTAGACTTGGTGGATTAATGCAGCCAGAGGCTCATGGCATTGGTGGTTAATAAATAGAGAATGCAGGTTATAGAGCTGCAGGGAAGGCTAAAGTGCAGTGACATTGAACCGGATTTGCAGTTGTGTTTGCGAGCAGAGAGTGGCTGAGATGGTGGTGCCCTGGTTGATTTGCAGGTACAGGATGGCTGTGTGTAAAGTGGTTGCAGCTCAACAAGGTGGTGTTGGGAGTGTGCTCTTACTAAGGGTGACATAAGGCAAACAGATTGAGATGAAATGTTGAGGTAGTTCAGAGCAATGTGCAGGTGAGGCTGTCAGGGTTCATATGGAATGCAGTGAAGTATAGTGGATGTGTAGCTAAAATGGGTATGCAGACTTGGTGCTGCAGAGTAAGATGCATAAGTGAGGCCAATGGTGCGAAGGATCGGATGTGAATGGAGATAGTGGTGCTGTTGTTGTTTGAGTGGAGATGGGTCTGTTTGTGCTAGAGGTAAACATTCTTGGCCCGGGAATGGTGTTCTTTGGGATGGTGTTGGAGCTCAAATAACATGAATGGGCTCTTGATTGAATTCTTTGGGAATTGCGGTAGGTGCCAGGGCATGATGATGAAGTTTAAGTGGTGAAGCACAATGATTGCCATACAGAGCTAGCCTATGCAATAGATCGCTTTGCCAAACGATCCACTTGATTCACCACGACTCGGTGATCCAGGTCGACTCACAGTCGATTCATCCTGACCAGGTCTGACTTGAGTGACTCACCCGATCCTGACTCGGTTCGTTCCGACCCGTTGACCCACCGATCCAACCCGTTGACCCGGTGACCGGGCGGACTTTGCCGGTCACCGGAGCCGATTTCCGGCGACTTTCAGCCGATTTCGGCCACAATCCACTTCGGCGAGCACATTTTTGGGATATATTTTCACATGGGTTTCTCACACATGGTTCATGGGCTTGGTGGACTTTTTGGTGATGGACTTTGAAGACCTAATTTTGGAAAGTGTGAAGGCTATAAGAAGAAGGAGTTTCTATTCTTTTATTATCACGAAATTTTCTACTAAAGTTTTGGAGGAGAGCGATTCTACTAGGGTTTGCTTCCATTTTATTTTACATGTTCTTCATCTTATTTTTGATAATAATTATGTTGAATCAAAATACTATGAGTAACTAAATACCTATTATTGGTTAGGGGATAATAAGTGGATTTCACAAATAAGATTTGATTCAATGTATTAGTTTTGTCTCAGTAATTTATTGATTATGATTCATGGTTTATAATGTTTATGATTTGATAGTTTGTTTGGTTGAGTCCGGAATCAATCCGTTCTACTTTCATATCTAGAGCTATATTAGGGTTTTCAATAAAGCAAAAAACGTTGTCTATCCACGATTTTGAGTAGCATAAATGTGGGTAGTGCTTGTAGTGATATATCCTACTAGTCACATATGAATCGTAACTTGGGTTAAATCGAATTAGTGCTTTTACACATTTTGGTTGCCTTGATTAGTCTTATTCCAGAAAACTTATTGCTTTTAGGGAGTTAAACTTAATTGTGCTTTTACACTTTAGGTTGCTTTCTAGAAAGAATTCACATATGCGTCTTTTAATGTGGTTGTGATGAAATCAGGGAATTAGCGGGATACTCTTGCGATCAAGGTATTCTAGGACTTTTAGTAAATGAGAGATTAAAATTTCAATTCTAGTCATTGTTGATAATTCGAGTTTGTGAATGAAACTATCCCGTGACCAATACTTTCTCCTTATTGATAAATTTTATTATTACTTTGCTTTCAATTCATTTTTATTGCTTTGAAACATCAACATCCCCCCTTGGTTACTAAGAAACTGAAAATTTGCATAACAACATAAGCCTCTCTGTGGATACGAACTCTTTCTTATTGCATACTACTTTATTTTAGTGAAGCAAGAAAGTGAAATTATTTTTGACCGGGTGACAACCGATCAACCACTCAACTAGTTCTCCGCTTAGATAAGATTATCTGTTCCGTTCAACTTCTCGTTGCTTCCCACAACCTTCTTGAATCCTTTCAAGTCTATAGCAGTACTTGACTGCTTTGGGGTCCTTAACTACGTCGGCAATAGTCATCCCGAACTTACCAGTTGTTCCAAATCATTCTCAAGGCGTTCTACTCCCTTGATGAGATCATTTTTCTTATGTAGTAGGTAAGGCAACAGATCACGCATGCCGTAGTATCTTCAAAACAAAATAGCGTCAGATTTATAACTGGTTAGTAATGTACATTACTAACACACCCAAAGATATGTATATCACGGTTCTGGTTAGCTTTCCCCAATCCCCAAAATCAACATGACTCTTTCAAACAACAAAATTGTCAAACTCAAAGCAAAATTTTCAGGAAACGTTTTAACCATCATATATCCAATTTCAGAGTTGCATAACAAAACACGATACGTTAACGCGAAGGAAAAAAATGTTCTTCGTAAACAGAAACAGATTCAAATACGACGCATCAACATAAAACTGTAGTTTTTAAACAAAGTGTATGAAAATAAATAGTTAGTTAAAATATCGACCATTTCGGCGGGTAAGAAAACACATTGATCCCGTGAAGTCGGAACCTTTGCTCGATTACCAAGCTGCAATGACAGACAGGAAAATTTCCTCCTATTAGGACGGTTTCCATCCCATTAGCAAGGCTAAGTCTCCGGTATGCCACTCGGAACTAAATAAACATGTTCATTTCGAAATTCAAGTAATGATGAACGCTTAGACGAAGCAAATGGAAAGAAATATAATAAAGGAATTACCATGTAAGTACAGGAGTCAAATTTTGCATTTCTCCAATCCATTACAGGCCATTTCAGATCTTAAAAGAAAATACGGTCACTCAAAGAATTTAATTAAAATGAATAAGTATGAGTCATGACCGGTAGCTCGTACCATTTTTGAACTAAATTGGTTAAGCCCAAAGGTTAAATGGAAGCACATTTGAACCTAAAGTGTGAAGAGTTTTAATGGCGGGGGAGAGGTCGAAATAGTTAACCATTCAAAAGAATAATACTAAGTGAGTATTTGAAAATTTTATACAAATATAAAGGCCTGATGCTTTACACAAGATGCGACAAGGAAATGAGTAACATGCAAAATTAGTGCACCGATAAACAACGGGGATGTTTCAAAAGCATCTTTCTAAATGCCTATAGTTAGACTTGAATAAGACCACGGTATATATGTATACACATTTATACAGCGAGAATGCGGCAAAATAAGAAAAGAAAATAGGGATCGACACCGACATATAACTACCCCAGATTTATCCCGATGATATACACATCATAGTCGGCAAAATACTAACACTTAAAGCTCCAGGAGGCTGTAGTAAGCTCGGTCTAGCTTGAAGTTCGGTCCCGATTTCCTTCTATATTGCGGGGAAAACAAAACAAAACAAAACAAAAGCGGGGGTGAGCGAATGCCCGGTAGAGAGTATAACAACGAAAAACATAATGCGTCAACATATAAACGCCTCGACAATGAGCAGAAACTAGATCAATGTAAAAATGTAAAGCTTTAAACAAACATTTGGTAACCAAGATTTAGTGCTGTAAAATGAGGATAAATTACTCTACTATCCATTCGGCGAACGCCGTCGTCAGGGTAGTCCGATACCAGCCACCGTTATCAAACAAACGGTCTTCCGGGTTGCCATCCGTAGATGGGGTGCCAATTAAGGCCTGACGGTTCCTATAGTAGAGTTCTGTAGTTTCCAAATCCAGTTGTCACGAAGGAAACATCACAAACCAAGTCTTTGAAGAACCTCGTAAATCCATTACTGAAAACTTACTTAAACACAAGTATTGGCAGCATTCACGAAATTAGTAAATGAGTTCTTACTGAATCACAACAACTCAACACGAGGGCGAAGATCGCTTACAGGAAGTAGGATACCAAACAATATGTAAAGCAGGTACGTAGAAATATCTGTAAAGTATTCATTTGCAAGATTCACAAATTATGAAAGATTCTCATCTTTTCAAAACGTAACTAAAAACTAACCTATCATTGTCTGCCGAGAGGAACAAGAAAAGAAATCAGTTCAAAGTCAAATAATAAAACGACCCATTCCTTCATTATGCAAGTGCAAAGATGTTCTTAAACAAATTTTAGCTCAAAAGAAACAGGGATCCAATTCAAACTTGGTCGTTGAAGTTCCTTTGAAAATGAAACTTGTAAAGTTATGTTAGGTGCATAAATAACAAGAAGAAGATAAGGCCATGAAATCATAAAGAGACTCGACAAAACTAGAGAAGCAGGAGTTTCACCGAAATTTCCAGTTTTGTATACCCGACTTCCAAAATTCATTTAGAATTGATTGCACAACGAAATGAAGCAAATTTGGTCTCGTTGGAAACCTTAAAGGTCCCTCTTTAACATAAAAATGATAGTGAAGAGTAAAAAGTTCATAGATGTGCAAAAACGCTTTGGCGAAACAGGATGACAATCGTGACAATCGAGAAAATTACAGATTTCGGTAGCCTACAGTCAAAAATCCGTATAAAATTCATTAGACACCGGAATTTGGAAATTTTGGTTTCCTTTTAAATCTGAAAGAGTCATATTTAACACAAAAATAAAATGGGAAGGCATTAGGGTTTATAGATTTGCATAAGAGTGTCCACAAAACGGGACAGAAACACAAGTTCAGAAATTTACAGTTTTGAAAGTCTCAAATAGAAAATTCGTAGAAAATTCATTGGATAATGAAAGTTAGCGAATTTGGTACCTTTGGAAAGCTAAGGAAATCCTCTTTAAGATAAAAATGATAATAAAGAACAAATAGTCTCATAGCTATGCCGAAAAATCTCTACCAAACAGGACAGAAATCCCCTTTTCAGGAACTGTAGTTTTGATAGTCTATAGTCAATAATTCATACAAAAATCCTCAGGAGACGGAATAGGGCAAATTATGGATTGTTGAAAAGATAAGAAGTCCCTCTATCATATAAAAATTATTATAGCATAAAGTTAGGTCCATATCTATATCGAAAAGTATTGGCAAAACATAACAGAAACAGTTTGTTACGAATTTCAGTTTAGAAACCAAAAACAATACTATATTCACAAAACTAGCATGAAGATACATGAGCTTGATGCAGTACAACACGTAGAAATTCAGTTAAACTTTATAAGAAGAAATGAGAATCTCTAAATCAATCTATCAGATTAAATAGGAATTTGTCCCTCATGAGACTCAAGTAAGGTTACCGGGAAAATTGAAATTTCCATAATCCAAGGTGATAAATCATGAGAACAAGATAATTTCTAAATACCCATTCAGTGAATTTCATAAATCATACAAATCAAGGAGTAACTAAGTCAATTAGTTACCAAAATCAGGTAAAACAATAAAATCAAGGTAAAGAAAACCCCTACCTGCGCGATGGTGTAAACTTGAAATCCAATCCCATTAGTGGCTGTGTGGAAGAGTTAGAGACGAGAATTTAGAGAGGAACAGTAGTGGTTTCATTTTTATTTTGAAAAGAAAATGTCGGAAACAACAAGAGGAAAGATGATTTTTGTTCCTGTGACTTTAGTTTATAATGACAAGAACCAAAATACCCCTTTGCTGCACATGTTTTTCAAGTGGCAAGCATGCTCAAATCCAATAGCATCTACTAAATTCCCACCTTAGTACTACTAAGGGATACTCTCTTTGTTTAAAAACCCACGTCTGAGTTTGAGGCACTACTCGCCAGGATTATAAGCATCCGATACTAGGATTATACATCCCCATTGCACAATCCTAGTGCTGCCCACCCAAATGGGTTAGGCTCATGCTCAAAGCCCAAAGCAAAAATATTCGTGTTGTTACATTAAGTGGTTGATTTTCATGGGTTGCTGCCATACAGGGAGAGAAAGGAGTTTGTGAAGATGAATCTAGGGTTCGATAGTGGTTGAGTTCAATGAAGTAAGGGTTCCTGAGATCGAGATGGGTTTTGGTTAGCAACTGAGTTCGTGAAGAAATTGATGTAAAAATCTGAGATGGGTTGCTCCTGCAATTCGTATTTGAAGAGAAGAAATGGTCGGTGCTGATAGATCCATGAAATTCAGATTAATTGGAGTTTATAGTTGCTTCCAGTGAGATGAGGTTGTTCTCAGGGTTTGAGAAATGGAAGAATGGCAGTGATGATGGTTGCAGCTGAACACAATGAAACTGGACATGGGTGTAGTTTGAATTCTAGTATGCAGGTCAAGAGATGTTGTTGGTTATGGTAGCTGGTTCAGGTGGTTGTGAATGGAAGGTGCTAAGAATGGTGGTGATGCCATTGAACCTGCATTTGGAGCTGGCTCATGAATGTAGATTGTTGAAATGATACAGGGGAAGAAGTTGAACCTGGTTGTTTATGTTGGTGTTGTCAGCGAATTTGCAAGGGAATTAGTGCAGTGAATGTATGAACTTGCAGGTGATATGGAGATATTGTAGGCAAGAAGTTAGAATGGCTCGAGTTGATCTTTGTGAATGCTTTAAGGTGGAGTTGAAGCTTAATATTGTGCAGTCTAGAATAGAATGGCAGCTGATGTTGCAGGTTGTCAAGGTAGCTGAGTTTATGAAGATGGTGTTGCCTCAGTTTGGCAGGAGGTTATGGAGCTGTACATGGGTTGTTAATGAACATAATGAATGATTTCGTGGAAGCTGTGGTGATGGAGTGGAAGGTGATGATTTAATGACAAGAAGGTGGAGCTGTTGGTGTGCGATGCATTGAGTTTGCAAGTATGAGCATCAGTTGCAGGTGAAGCATTGGCTAAGGAGAAAATGATATTGCTGCCCATGAAGGTTGCGGTGAGAATCAAGCAATTGCGAGGCTAGATACGGTGTGGAGTGTTATCAAATGCTACTAGTATGAATTGGTGGATTTTTGATTGGAGCAAATTTGGAAGAATAGCAGAAATTTGAATATGAGATCTTTGCAATGAAGGGGAATGTGATGTGGCGGTGGCAATGAAACTCAAATGGAGTTGTCTTTGGGAGGAGGTGGGTGAAGTGCAGGTGGTGGAATGCTTAGGTTTGCTGTGAGAGGATTCAAAGAAGAAATTGCAGGTGGAAATGAGGTTACAACGCAAGGCTATGAAGAGAATAGGCATGCAGATGTGATGGATGCACAGCCAAGATGGCTGGCCAAAGAGTGCTGATGCACAATGATAGTGCAGCACAGCTCTGACATGTGCAGTGGTCTGGCAACTAATCCACTCAGCTGAGCCAGAAGACCAGAATCAACCCTGACTCACTCTGACTACACCTGACTCAGGTCTGACTCTGAGCTGAGTCATCTGACAGCTGACTCGGTGCTTGACCGAGTTGAATCGCCGAGTTGGATCGTTGACCGTTTTGACCCGTTGGCCCGGTGGCCAAGGCGGACTTTGCTTGGTCACTGAACCGTTTCCGGCGATTCTTAGGCGATTTCCGGCGACCACTTTTGGGACATATTTTCTACATGGGTTTCTCTCTCTTATGGGCTTGGTGGATTCTCATCTAATGGACTTTGAAGACTAGACCTAATTTTAGAAGTTGGAGAAAAGCTATAAAAGGGAAAGTCTTCTACAACTCATCATATATCTTATTCTTGGAACTTTGGAGAGCCGGTTTTGTTTACGCTTTTAGGGTTTTCTTTTGTTCATCTTCTTCTTTTCAATTATTATTATTATGATAAACTCCATAGCTATGAGTAGCTAAACACATATTATTGGTTATGGGATAAAAGTTGATTTCTCAATATGTTATATGATTCAATGAATTAGTTTTGTCTCAATATTTTATTGTTTGTGGTTCACAATTAATAGTGTTACATGATTTGATAGTTTGTTTGGTTGAGTCCGGAATCAATCCGATTTACATTCATCTCTAGAGCTATATTAGGGTTTTCAATACGAAAAAGTTGTTTATCCCTGATTCTAAGTAGCATAATTGTGGGTAGTGCTTGTAGTGATATATCCTACTAGTCACAAGTGAATCATAACTTTTGTTAAAACGTTTAGTGCTTTTACACATTCGTTTCCATTGATTAGTCTTATTCCATAGAACTTATTGCTTTTAGGGAGTTAAATCTAATTGTGCTTTTACACTTTAGGTTGCTTTCTAAGAAGAATTCACATATGCATCTTTTAATGTGGTTGTGATGAAATTAGGGAATTAACGGGTTATACTTGCGATCAAGGTATCCTAGGACTTTTAGTAAATACGAGATTAAATTACCAATTCTAATCATTGATGAAAATACATGTTTGTGAATGATACTATCCCATGACCGATATCTTCTCCTTATTGATTATTCCAACTATTTGCTTTGCTCTATTTTGTTTTTACTTTAGTATTTCACTAAAACAACAAACATCCCCCCTTGGTTACCTTAGAAACTGAAAATCGCATAACAACAATTGCCTCTCTGTGGATACGAACTCTTCCTTACCTTGTGCTTCATTTAAATTTAGTGAGTAAGAAAGTGAAATTATTTTTGACGGATTGACAACCGATCAAGTTCCTTATTAACAGATTTTTTTCCAAGACCACGCACATTCCATGCAACAAGATTAACATCATCAACAGGAAAGGAAGTAAGATTATCATGGGAGGAAAATGAAACTATGGGGGTAGAATAGGAGGGAATCGGATTTGCAGTGTCTTGGTTTCCATTAGAGTGAGGATTAGTACTTACACCAGCTGAATTAGTTCCTTGGGTCGCGTCCAAGTTCAGATCAGCAGCCTCATGAGAGGAATTGTTGTGGACACCATTGTCAGTTGGAGTAGCATCATTAGGTACAGTGAATGTCCCATAATCATCGGGAGAAGGATGGGTATTGAGGGTGCAGTGAGTTAAATTGAAAGAAGGGATATCCCCAAAATTAGTGATAGGAGGGCAAAGGGTAGAATAATCTGGTTCAGAGCTATCGATTTTGGGACCTGTAACAGTAAAGTTGACTATAAGAGAAGATGTGGATCTAGTCCTCTTTCGAAGATCAGCACGAGGATTAATCTTCCTTTTGAGAGTATAAAGGGCATCATGTTTAGCAGCTAATGAAATAATTTTTTCTTTAGAGATAACAGTTTTCTGAGTAGGAGTAGCTGTTATTTTGAATCTTCTAGCTGAATTATTAGTTCGAATTGGACCAGAAATACTCGACTCAAGAATGGAATTCAAGATGGAAGAGCCTTCAGCTTTATTAGCAACTTGTTTAAGGATGAGAGGGAGACCATTGACTAATGGAGTAAGCTGTTGATGATGATTACTGCCTCCTTTATTAATTTTGAGAGAAGCCGATCTACTGTCAAAAGGCCCCATATTTAGCGTGTTTTTGTGGGGTTTTTGAGTGGTAGTATTGGAATTTTGGCCAATACCAGCAGCTTTTCCTTTGTCTGTAACCCCTTTGTTCTAACATTTGACTTTGTTCTAACATTTGACTTTGAGTTGGTACTGAAACAACATTGGCTTGATTTGTTGGCATCATGATCCTAGACACTCTTGGTTAGACATATTTAGAAGCAGGGGAGCTAGCTTCTTTTATGAGTTGTTGCTTGCTAACCAGTTAGGGCACACTGCATCTTTATGATCAATGATACGATATGAGTGACAAAAATTCCTTGGAACCTTGAAGTACCTGCATTCAATGAGAAATAGATATTCTCTTCCTCTGATAAGAAGAGGAATGCCTGTTGGAAGAGCTCTCTTGACGGGGATTCTAACATAGACCTTAACATTCTTCTTGAGAGGGTGATTACCATATGGTTCTTTAGCATCAAGCAGTTCTCCAAGATTGAGAGTTCAGGTTCCGAAGATCTCCAAATTCAACACATTCTTTAGGGACATTACATATAATGGGCCACATTAAATCTTCTTCAAATGAAACTTGGAAGTTTGCATGGCAGTCGGTGAGAGGAACAACACGTAGCACTATAAGAAATCCGCAAGCAAACCATGGACGTTTCTCATTAACTCTATTGAAGTCACTCTCTGCTAAGAATCGGATCAAGACTTTGTTTCTCAACCCACTGAAGTTAGTAACAGTTGGGGTTTGTGCTAGAGGCCATTGAGAACACATGTAATATCTTATAGAGGAAGTATGGATTAGTGTTTCGCTACAAACGTAGCCAACAATACACCACTTCAAGTTAGAATCATTTTCAGCCAAAACCACAGTTTTATTTATGAACACTGGTTCCGAGAGAGAAGCAGGGAGGTTTTTGAGTAAGGTAGGTTTCTCAGCCATTTGGGAGGAGAGATTTTGGATGGTGGTAACAAAATGATTATCATTAGAAGAATTTGAGGACTCCATATAAATAAAATACCAGATATTGATCTTGAAATAAATATGGGTATATGTGTATTTGGGATTGCAAGAAAATAAAATATGTAAATGTATCTGAAGGTGACAATGCCAAGAGAAGGTAGAGAGCAAATGAGAATAATGACAGGACATGGATATATCTAGGAAAATTGTAATATAAGACTGTATAGGAGACTGAAACTTAAAAATGGAAACTCTGGAAGGTTTAGTATAATGTATGTTAGCAAAATGAGAGTGATTTAGTGAAAGATTCCGTTAGAGCATATCTCGGTTGAACCCACAAAGCGTTGGTATGTCAAGTTTGGTTGTCATATTTTAGTGAACCAAAACTCATTTAAAGAGTCGCTTGATTATTTACTAGAGTCAACTTCGTATAGGTTTACTAGAAAGTTATTAGGATACGAGACTTACAAGTATTACGTGAAGACTTGAAGAATGTGAAGAAGTAAAGATCTACAACGACGACATCATCCTTCCTCTTGAGGTTAGTAATATTTGACTTGAACTGTTTCATTCCTAACGTATCTTTCAAGTCGTGCATATTGAAAACATAACGAAGCTGTGAATGATTATACTCTAGTTAGACATAGTATTAAGGAATTACAATACGAAGTATAACGTCTATCTTTTGAACTTCGTATATAAGACATCGACATAAACGTATGAATGCTATTGTGATTATGTATGGGTATGTGTGAATATTTCGTCATAGGAAACAATGTTTTACATTCGTTTGAAGGAAGTACAATTCATAAACTTGTTTTGTGAATCGATAGGGAAATCGCTAGGCTTATTGGTATTGTTATTCATTGCAAATCTTTGGATTACCAATATGTGTGTTTAGTATAACCGCTCATAACTTGTTTATGTATCTTGGTAAAACTATTCACAAGGCCTGACTTTTGTATTGGTATAACTTTTATTAGTGAAACCGATCTTAAGTAATCACCTGAGATGGTATGATCGATTTGTTGTAATTGGTATGACCAACTCTAGACATTGGAGAACCTATCCTAGTAAGAGGTGCAACCGATCACAAGCAAGGGGAATCGATCCTTGTAAGAGGTACAACAAGTCTTAGATATTGTTAACTGATCCTATGACTTGTGCAACCGAATACAAGTTAGATACCATAAATATGTGGTAACCGATCCTAGCTAGTACCTAGTCAACCAAATTTTGGAAAGATAGTGTGACTGATCCTAGTACCCACATGGAGGTAGAACCGAAACTTGTTTTGGTAGAACCGTGAAACCCATGATTGGTGATTTGATAGGATAATCAATCACATAGTTCTTGGAAGTCAGATGAACCAATTCTAAACTTGTTTGGAAGTGTGGCAAATCTGTTCCAAGATTGTAAATATGAAAAAGGATTTACAAAGTAAAGATGTCGATATACTTTGAACATGTGCAGTAACTCTTATCTTTTATTGTTCAAAGATATTCCTTAATAGCTAAAGAAGAATCCCGGATCGAAATAAATTGAGAATCTTTTAATTAAGGTTTTTAGTTTTATATGCTTTTAATTTCCAGCAATTAAACTGCATATCTTTAGAAAATAAAATGGATAATTGGAGTTTAGTACTCAGGTTTTGCTCAACACTAGACTTTGGTCTAACATTTGTCCAACGTTAGGGCTTGGTACCTGGACTGGACGTTGACTCGTGTTGACTAGGTTAAGTCCTAACTTCTGTTTAGTAATTATTAATAAATTTATATAAAATGTATTTATTTAATAAAATTACAATAATAACCTTTACTATACTAATATTTACACACTAACCATTCACTTACCCTAATTTTTTCACCTCTTCCTTCGCCGAACCGTCGTCGTAACCACTATCAGAGAGAACAAAATAGTTCTTCACCCTCAAAACAGTACCACCAACTCATCCACAATGAAAACCCCAAACCAGCAAACCAATCTTCCATTGTCGTAGATGAACGGCTCTCTACCTTCAGAACCATACAATCCATTTTCTTCCTTGTTGTCTTCTTCTCAAACTCATAGCAGAAAAAGTTTTATTTGCATCGAAGTTTTAATACCTATTGTTTTCAAAATTAATCAAATGGGTTTGTAGAACAAGACTTATTGGTTGTAAATCTGACAGCTAATGTGATTCTAAATCAAAATTTTAGAAGAAAGATAAGATTTTTGGTGTTTAAACTTTTATTTTAAATCATTAAATCTGATATTTTGAGAACAAAATCAGAGAAATAAAAACAAGATTCGTCTTTTTATGATTGTTTGATTTCACTTTCCCAAACTTTTTCTTTCTTCCTGCTCATGTAATCCCTATAACCCATCTTATCATCAAAACTCAACTTAGATTCATCTAGTTTTTGTTGGATTTAAAACCCATCAATCGCCCAGAATTGCAAATCCCATTCAATTGCAAATCTTCTGAAATCTCTTCCATTAACAGAAAGCAACTAATCCTTGTTTGAACTTCCATTAATCTCTGATTTCTTGAAATATACAGAATGAAAACTCTTCAATTGTTCAAACCCTAGACTGCAAACTCGAACCCAAGCCTAAATCGGATGTGCACCCTAACAATCCTACAACTATTGTTTGATTCTCGGCTTATAACTCTTCCCTCGATTCAACAACACCATATTTCTCTCAAATCTCTTCGTTAGATCATGAAGAAGAAAGAAATCATCTTTTGACAAAGAGTGGGGAATTAGGGTAATGAATTACTTTAGGGGTACAATTGTAACTCAATATTTGTTTTTATATGTATTTTATAAAAATTAATAAAATTTTGGTCATAAACGGTCAGCACGGGTCAACATCCAGTCCAGGTACCAAGCACTAACGTTGGACAAATGTTAGACCAAAGCCTAGTGTTGGTCAAAACCTGAGTACCAAAGTCCAATTATCCCAAAATAAAAATTGGTAATGTGCATTTACTAATTGGAGATTTTCTACTGAGATTTCGGTCAATATTTGGACAAAGCATTTCCAGGAATTATGGAAACCAAATTTGGAAATATATTGCATATCTTGAGAATATTTTAGGTTTTGGAAATTCCTTGGTCTCCAAACTTGCTTGGTCTATAAATATTGAAGTTTGCATTTCGAGCAAACGAATCCTCAGAGCCAGCAAAACTACCTAGTTGTGTTGTTACTGGTGGAGCCGTCTATTCGGAGAGGAAAGTACCCTAATTAGGCGAAATATCTTACGACCGCTCGTTTTAAAGACTTCTTTGGGATTGGGAAGCTCTACGAGTACCGTTGGTGGGAAACTAAATAATTGCAGTTTATTATTAGTTTTCGATTGATTTGATTGACTAACGGTTGTTGAACTTTGATTGCACCTAGTTTGTTTATGCTTGAAAATCTTCTCTTCTGATATAAGATTCACTCAAACTAGATCGAAGTTTCTACGGGGATGTAGATCTAAATACGTCTTATGATAATCCATTGTTAACAGACTCCGTTTTGTTTTAGAGATTCAAGTTGATTGTGTGCAGTTGCTTATTTAAGATCTAAGAAGATTTGAATACGAAGAAGATTTCTGATTTGGGTTTATAATCTTTGGTGTGCACAAAACTTGATTGGCTGGGGATCCAACTATAATCGGTTTATCTGTGTGATAACTTTGATTAATTGGTTGAGTAGATCGGCATCAATACGTTTCTTTGTGATTCAAATTATTGATTGCATAGTCTCAACAATTACTTTGGTAGTTGTTGAAAAGATAGATCTAAGAACCTGACAAAGGAGTTTATTGGGATAAACGGAAGAGACTTTTGTCAAACTCATATCACGTTGTTTGAAAATAGCTGTTACCGAAAATTTTTTTTGTTCCTTTACTGTTTGGAATACGAACCAAAGGAATTGTTCCAAGTGCGTGACTTATTGCAAGTTGGAGGCGCAGGGATACAGACGGAACTAGGTGAACTATAGGTTTAGTTGCTTGGTCTCAACAATACGAAGTTGGTTTAGATTTTGTATAGAGGCTTAATCCTGTGAGTATTCAATTCTGGACAAGGTCCAGGGGTTTTTCTGCATTTGCAGTTTCCTCGTTAACAAAATCTTGTTGTGTCTTTTACTTTTCTATTTCCGAAATTATAATTAGAAGTAAAATACACAAACGTTAATTCCTATTTACTTGATAGCAATCCTATTGTGGTTGGTTAAGTCCGAACCTTTTATCAAGTAAACATACTTTGTTGTTGTATTTTCTCGATCTTGTATCCATAGTCAATAACACAAGTTATCTTGTTGTCGTATTGTATCGATCTCGTATCCATAGACGATCACACGAAGTGTGAACCGATTAGTTGTATTGTCTCGACTCAATCCATAGACGATCATTTTCGGAGAAAGGACTTATAGGTGGAAAAGTTTTAGATTGAGGTATATTTGGGTACCATCGTCTTTTCAGATTCAGGCGGGATGTGTGTTGATAAGGCTCAGGGGCAGTGGTGTTGGACAGAGCATCAGTGGTATCAGCATGGTCCGTGATAGCATCATAATGATAACCTTTTATTGGGCTATTCATTTGGGATGATAAGACAGCTTCAATAATGGTAGCATAACCAATTGAATAGGTTAAGACTGGCATGTGTAGAAAGGCATTATAAACCTTAAAATTAAGTTCCATTTATTTTGTGTTGTGAACTTTATAGGTGAGAGGAAGAAACTGAATACAGACAACTGTAATAATGGTAGTAGTATGGGTATTGATTAAAAGATAGTTGAAGGGTTTGGGGTTCATGTACTTGATGTGCCCCAATAGCCAATAGTACCTCCAAACATGTGGTGCAAAATCTGAACCTGCACAAAATCGAACACCCAGATTAAAAGCCAAGGAACCAAGACTAGGTTAGGTGGTTTACCAAAAGCACTCAGGATGGTAGAACCAACAAAGTTAGGGAGGTGTAGGAGGCTAGGTTTGGTGTATTGGGGCTTTAAGAACAAAGGGGTGTAATTAGCCAGAACTGATGGGTTAGATAGAATTGATTGTGAGGGATAATTTTCAAAGAGTCATGATAGTTTTGAGTACCGTGTATGGGGTATTTAAACGGCGTGCATGGTCTAGAGACTTGACTCTTAACCAAACGCCATAAATGGATTTGAATGGTATTAATTAGGAGGCTATAAAATGGGTTTATCAGTTGATAAGAGAAATTATACCCATAACAGGCAAAGATTTAGAGAAATGAGAGATTTTTAGAGTTATAGATGTGTTTTCTTTGAATGGTACTTTGAATGTTATAGATGTGTTTTTTCCTGTTGATTTCAGTGTTGATGCAAAGTAGTCTTGAACATACATAAATTGATGACAAACTTGATGAAATGGCTTAGAAATCCACAGATAGAAAGTAATAGGAAATTGAATTGAGATGACCATGAATTGCTAGGAGAAACAGACAATTGCATTAGAGAATTCTCAAAAACATTTGCTGAGAAAAAAAGGCTTACGTCATGCTTACTAAGAAGAGCATAAGTTGTAAAGTGACAATAGGAAATTGAGAATTATTACTTCCCACTAGTTGGTCTCGTTATTGATAGAAGGGTTCGGGAGTATATTGATAGAAGATTTTAGGACTATATTTTGATAGTTTTATCACAACTAGCCAACATACATACTACCGACATTAGTAGTTTTAACATTGTTATGATATATTTTTTTTGGACATCTTGGCATTGCACTTTTTTTCTTAGACAAGGTTTAACCACAAGATTTTTTTGGCAAGGTTTTTAATGAGACAAATGCGCGTCTATTGTAGGGCCTTGAGCCCATGTAATATGCGGCCTATATATGTGTAACCAGGATTAATATTGTAGCCTCTTAATAGAGGCTTATTCCTATGTAATACTATATTGATATCTAATGAATAATATCTCTCTCTTCTCTATATTTGTCTTTTAACACGTTATCAGCACGACTCTGCCACTTTGTGCGATTTCGTTTATTAGTTATATCGCTCGAGATCAATCATGGATTACTTCACGAAGATATTAGCGTGGTTCTGATCAAGCTTAATTTTTATTATGGATGCGTTACCTGGTATTCTCGATCCACAAGAGAATTTCGTTTTTATAGTATATATTAGGGTTCCACGGATGTATATTTATCTAACATGGAGATTACATCGTTAGATGTTCATGTAAATTTAGTCCTGTAAAATTTCAATTCAATTGGAATATGATGCAATCTCCAATACTTGATTTTAATGAATCTGTTTATGTTCATGAAACTCTATTTTATAACAGCAGAATAAAACCTAATATTGAAGAATTCAAACCGTTGGATTATGTTTTATTTATTGTTCCTGTGGAGCTATTGTAAACATTTCAGAAAGATCCAACCATGGGAAGTACTTCAAAGTACGTAATATTTTCTGTTGTGTCCACAGAAACATTAATTGGAACAGTCATACGGTGTCATGAATATCGTTTTATATAGTCGTCATATATAATGGACCATATATGTGCACTTTTGTTAACCATGACCAAGTCAACCCAATTCACCAGTCCTTGACCAAACAAATAACCGGGTTTTGACTAAACCAACTAGATTTGAATTTGAACTTTTGGACTATGTAAACTCATAAAACGTCCACGCCTACCTTATGAGCATAAGCGGGGCCATTTGTCTCCCATATGTACGAATCGCCCTTATTTGAGCTAAGCGACTGATTCCTCGCAAGATACTAAGCTGTTCATGTCTATTCTAGACCCCCGACTCGACGTACTGAGGCCTCTTGGATAATTACTTGAACATCCCCGCGAGATACAACTGGTTATTTTGCCTCCGGGCTCAATGACATACTCCTAGAACATCCTTCGAGATATAAATGGTCATGTTGGCCCTACTAAATATACACGGTCGTATGTCGTAACTGACTCCTAGAACATCTATGCGATGTATGCTTGTCAAAGACAACTGAGCCAAAGTCTAATAGAGACGTTAATGATAAGCACGAAAGTGCTACATTTTATACCCATATTTATATTAGCTATGACACGATATTTTGGCTAACAAAATTGTTTTAGTGCTTTTGTAGAAAGTACAAGCAAATCCAATCTTCCTGAGAAAACACAACTGATTACCAGCTAAATGGAATTTGCGACAAGAACTATGCATGTTGCTACTGGCGGCACCAAAAGAATTGTGGATGCCCATGTATGCTCGTTTGGCACCACTTAACCATGCATGTCACGACAAGAACATGAAAGGAGGAGGAGTTAAGGGCCGGCTGAACTCGTTCCATTTTGTATTGTGCTATTTCGCTGACTTCCCTTGCAATTAGTTGGAGGTGGTATCAGATTGTCAGAGAACGAATTAGAGTAGTGGTCTGAGCTTGAGAAGAAGAGAAGTTAGTTGGTTTTTCCGGTGACTGGTAGTGATTGCAGCAGCAACTTGAATCGGGAAAATGATGCGTTGTAGCCGAAATGGAGTATGGTTGTATTGGTCGAGATGAAAAATAGAGCTGAGATGGTTATAATCATTGCAAGGAAGAAGAAGCTCAAGTTATGCAGTCCTCCTTCTCTAATCGGCAGTGCTAGTTCTTGAGGATGTCGTTAGGGATATGAATCATATTGAGCTTGGGGTTCAAATTGTATGGCTTACTGACAAGTTCTTGAGCTATACGAATTGAGTCAGCTGTAACGAGGTTTTGAGATGAATCTGCAGTTCGAGTAGGTGATGAATGGGTGAGATTCAACAGAAGCTCTCGAGATGATTTAAAAGGCAGTGATGGTTTCTCTCTAGAATCTACAACGTGCTGAGAAGTGAAAACGGTGGTGATGTTGTTGTGCGAAGATAGAAGTGCAGTCGATGGTGAGATGGATAGCAAATGGCATTGGTTGTCGTCGATGGATTGGTCGGAACTACTGATGGCTGTGTGTGGATCTGAACATGTGAATGGAGATGATTGAAGTTATTTGTTTCTGAGTCATTTTGTCCAAGATGCTGGTATCAAATGGAGATGGGAATGAAGACGAATTCCAAGTGGTGCTGTGGTTTACCTAAATTGGCCTGAAGTTTGGTCGTATATGAAGCTATGGAGAATGAACTGGCAGTACACAGGGAGAAGTGATAGCTTTGGCCAAGATTCAAGATGGGTCTGGGAATTAGTTCACTGCCATGGATTTTTGTTGTTTACGAGAGGGTAAAGATCGGTTTTCAAAGGCAAGATGCAGGCGATGCCGCGAAAGGAAGTGAAAACGGAGGATTGTCTTGTTGTTGTTTACATTGCAAAACTCTCGTCAGTGAATGGAAACATATGTTGTAGTAATGAAATGTTGTCAGTTCGTGGTTAATTGTGGGAGTTCAGGCTATAGTGAAGCTAAAATGCGTGTGTTAGCTGGTTCGAATCTATGTGAGGCTGTTGGTATCTATTGAAGAGAGTAACTGCTGTAAGGTGGGTGCACTGAGATAAAAGAGTTGGTGGAGAAAGGTATGACTTCTGGTAGGAGGTTTAGCCGGAGAGAGAATAAATGGCCAGACCAGAAATTGCAGCCGGTGGGAACTTAGGATATGGGTCGCGTATTGGACTGGGCCTTTGGCCAGATTTGCTATTTTTTTTTCGAAACCCTCACAAGTCACAACATCTATGAATATATGAGTAGAGGACGAACATAATAAAGGGGGGGAGGCGCGGCTACATAGCCGAATATGGTTTGGAGTTCTTTATTTGGCTTTTCGATTAGCTTGTCGTTTTGATTTCAATTTGTTTATGGCTTTTGAGAAATCCATGACGAGGTTTGTTAGGGTGAAAGGATGAAGTTGTAGGTTGATTTATTTTGTGTTCTTGAATAAGGTTTCTACAAATTGAACTTAATGATAATGTTTGTGATTCTCTTTCAATGTTTTACCTTCTAGCTACATTTTTCATGTTCTATGCCATGTATAATCCATAGTTAGATTAGTAGAAGGATTCGTTAAACTTTAGCAATAATTGATTTATGAATATCTTTTGACTATTTATGCCATGTATACTTAGTGCTTTGGAATTCTACTTTAAGGTGAGAACAAACTACCGTAACGATAATTCTTTTCGATGATTCTTAATGAAATATCTTCAGTGTACTAATAGCTAGGTTTGCTATTTTACATGAGTTAATTCGAAACCTTTGTGATTGAATACAAATAAGTTACCTACAACGGATTCCCAGATCCTTAACACTTTCATTATCTTGGTTACATCTTTTATAATTTTGTGATATTAGTTCCGTAAAGTTCTGAAATATTAAATTTGATTGGTTATTCTTGATATTAGTTAGTAGAAGTATTTTCACACTCCTCGTGGGAACGACCTGTACTTGTCATTGTCTACTAGTTAGACGTTGTGCACTTGCAGTATTATTATTGTAGGTTTTCCAACCTATCAAGTTTTTGGCGCCACTGACGGGGAGTGGTTGCAAAATACTCTCTGATTGATATCTTTTTGTACATAATTTTATTTTCTTTTTCTTTTAGATTTTCTTTAGTTCCTTTTTACGCAGTTTGTTTGATTTTTTTAGGTACCTTAGACTGAAGTTCTGCGGGCGAAAATAAAGTATGCACTCGCAAGGCTTTTGCAAGAGCCACTCGGAAGATCCATTAGAGGTTTTCTTAGCTCATTTTGGGTATGATTTTGATGATGATAGTGTTATTTGTGAAGTCAATGCTTTGTTAGACTCCACACCGCTGCTAGACACTAATAAATGGAAACCCAAACTAGAACCTCTAGTTCTACCCGAGTCTCGACTAGTTACATCAGTCGAGACAGCTCTGACTTTGACCCATAAGCCAATGTCTGACCTATTAAGGTCTGATTGTTTTCATCTTGGTGATATTAATAATGAAACTTTTGTGGATGAGAATGGGTCTATGAGTCATGATATTATTGCTCCATTGAGCCATTGTTCAGCTAGTGAATTTGAGCCAATATATGTTCGTGTGCCATATTTTGCTGAATTTGAACCAATATCAACCATGGAAGTTATTTATTTGATTTAGAGCGACTTAGGCGTGCACCTCAACAAGAAGCTATTGAACAGTTTATACCTCTTTGTGTGAATGATTTGCATATTGTTTTGTATGGAGAATGGATTCACATATGTCTTTGGATGATTATAGTGTTGGCAGGTGCATATTTTCAGCTGACCGGATTGGTTGGGTTGATCCCCAACTTTTCGGACTTTATATATATGATTGGAAGCTTACTTTGGGGTATCAACCTTACCTTGTTTGAGAAGGTGCTACTGGTAAACAGGGAAACAAATACCTTTTTCTTCATGGGAGTCAACCCATCAGATTTGTTCACTTTACTCTATCTTTCGTTTGTTTATTTTCACATATATATTATGAATTTCCCATCTTAACTTTTATGTTGGATGACTCAATTACATTGAGGACAATGTAATGTTTAAGTGTGGGGGAGTGGTTAACTTTTTACTTTTCTTTTTCAGGAATTTTCTTGCAATTTATGACCAGCTGTTGAGCGGGTCTGTTGTATTTGTAGGGTTCTTATGACCAGCTGTTGAGCGGGTCTATTTTTTTTATTTTCTTATCATTTTCTTATGACCAGCTGTTGAGCGGGTCTATTTTTTATGTATTTTCATATCATATTATGACCAGCTGTAGAGGGTGTCTTAAAAAAAATGATGACCAGCTGTTGAGTGGGCCTATTCTGTTTCTTATCATTTTATGACCAGCTGTGGAGTGGGTCAACTTTCTGTTTTGCTCGAAGACTAGAAAAATATAAGTGTGGGGGTGTTGATAAGCACGAAAGTGCTACATTTTATACCCATATTTATATTAGTTATGACTCGATATTTTGGCTAACAACATTGTTTTAGTGCTTTTGTAGAAAGTACAAGCAAATCTAATCTTCCGGAGAAAAAACAACTGATTACCAGCTAAATGGCATTTGCGACAAGAACCATGCATGTTGCTACTTGCGGCACCAAAAGAATTGTGGCTGCCCATGTATGCTCGTTTTGCACCACTTAGCCATGCATGTCATGACAAGAACATAAAAGGAGGAGGAGTTAAGGGCCGGCTGAACTCGTTCCATTTTGTATTGTGATGTTTCGCTGACTTCCCTTGCAATTAGTTGGAGGTGGTATCAGATGGTCAGAGAACGAATTGGTGTAGTGTCCTGAGCTTGAGAAGAAGAGAAGTTAGTTGGTTTTGCCGCTGACTGGTAGTGATTGCAGCAACAACTTGAATCGGGAAAATGATGCGCTGTAGCCGAGATGGAGTATGGTTGTGTTGTTCGAGATGAAAAATAGAGCTGAGATGGTTATAATCATTGCAAGGAAGAAGAAGCTCAAGTTATGCAGTCCTCCTTCTCTAATCGGCAATGCTAGTTCTTGAGGATGTCGTTAGGGATATGAATCAGATTGAGCTTGGGGTTCAAATTGTATGGCTTACTGAAAAATTCTTAAGCTATATGAATGGGGTCAGTTGTAATGAGGTTTTGAGATGAATCTGCAGTTCGAGTAGGTGATGAATGGGTGAGATTCAACAGAAGCTCTCGAGATGATTTAAAAGGCAGTGATGGTTTCTCTCTAGAATCTACAACGGGCTGAGAAGTGAAAACGGTGTTGTTGTTGTTGTGCGAAGATAGAAGTGCAGTCGATGGTGAGATGGATAGGAAATGGCGTTGGTTGTCGTCGATGGATTGGTCGGAACTACTGATGGCTGTGTTTGGATCTGAACATGTGAATGGAGATGACTGAAGTTATTTGTTTCTGAGTCATTTTGTCCAAGCTGCTGGTATCAAATGGAGATGGGAATGAAGACGAATTCCAAGTGGTGTTGTGGTTTACCAAAATTTGCCTGAAGTTTGGTCGTATATGAAGCTATGGAAAATGAACTGGCAGTACACAGGGAGAAGTGCTAGCTTTGGCCAAGATTCAAGATGGGTCTGGGAATGAGTTCACTGCCATGGATTTTTGCTGTTTACGAGAGGGTGAAGATCGGTTTTTGAAGGCAAGATGCAGGCGATGTCGCGAAAGGAAGTGAAAATGGAGGATTTTCTTGCTGTTGTTTACATTGCGAAACTCTCGTCAGTGACTGGAAACAGGTGCTGTAGTAATGAATTGTTGGCAGTTCGTGGTTAATGGTGGGAGTTCAAGATACAGTGAAGCTAAAATGCGTGTGTTAGCTGGTTCGAATCTATGTGAGGCTGTTGGTATCTATTGAAGAGAGTAACTGATGTAAGGTGGGTGCACTGAGATAAAAGAGTTGGTGGAGAAAGGTATGACTTCTGGTAGGAGGTTTAGCCGGAGAGAGAATAGATGGCCAGACCAGAAATTGCAGCCGGTGGGAACTTAGGATATGGGCCGAGTATTGGACTGGGCCTTTGGCCAGATTTGCTGTTCTTTTTCGAAAGGAAAAATTAGGCTAAGGCCTCACCCATGGGTTACCCATAATATAAGGCTCTTAATTAAAAGAAGTTTAAATCTAGGCCCGGAGTTATTAAAAGACATACATACCCTTTTATATATTGTCAAGCCCATAATTAAATAAAATTCAAATTGAGGCTCAAAGTTATTAAAATATAGTCAATCACCTCCGACCACCGCCAACCGCCACCAACCACCTCCGACCACCGTCAAATCACCTTTGACCACCACCAACAACAACCTCCGACCACCACCATCAACCACCTCCGACCACCACCGTCAAACCACCTCCGGCCACCACCACCACCAACCACCTCCGACCAACACCACCAACGTCAAACCACCTCCGACAACCACCACCACCAACCGTCGCCGCCGGCTCCCACCACCACCGACCACTGCCTCCCACCAATAATATATGTGTAATCTGAAGTTACACATGCAACGAGCATGTGTATCCATAAGTTACACATGGGTATGGCATGAAAAGGGTTATACATGCGTATGACATGTGTAACCATAAGTTACACATGCATATGACATGTGTATCCAGAGGTTACACATTCATATGGCATGTGTACTGAGAAGTTACACATCAAAAAAATAAACATAAAAAAAATACATGCATTATTTTAACATTTGTTTACAATAATTTCTTAGCATGTGTAACTATAAGTTACACACGCATCTGTCTAGTGTAACTAGGAGTTACATATGCATCTATCTAGTGTAATTGAGATTTACACATGCATCTGACTTGTGTATTCAGCGTCAAATCCAATTCCAGCTAGACCAATACCACAAATAACCAATTAGCTTTTATGAAGTTATTGGAAACCTGAAATATAACAACAATCAATCAGTTTTTATAAGATTAAATGAACGGTACATACAACAATGCATAGTTTCACATGAATTTGACTAGCTAGCGATTACACATACAAGTGACTAGTGTAATTAGGAGTTGCACATTCAACATCTTCCTAGTGTAATTGGTAATACACATGTATTTTCCTAGTTTACTAAGGGTTCACATCAGTGTAGTCAAAATCGCTCTCCAAGGCCGATTACTCACTGAGTAATCGCTACAAGCTCTATGACCGAGGCGATTTCCGATTCCAAGGCCTCTCCGATTTTTAGCAATTAAGGCGGCCGATTTGGACTGATTTTTTTAGCAAAACGAGATAACGATTTTTCTGAGTTGGCCTTGCATGCACTTAAATCAGAAAATAAAATATTCACAACCCTTAGATGAGAGTTATAAAATAGAAAAACCTCTAAATACATGATAAATACGTTCAATATAACAATATTACACACTTAATTACATCATAATGTTAAAATTTTAATTTTAATTAGGTACATATCATGACTTATGAGCAGCAATATATAAATTATTAATAAATAGATTCCGAGTATTAGACCGAGTTTTGGCGATTTCCAAGTCCGAACTTATTGCTCCTCGCTCCAAGCTCCCCAACCGAGTAGCACCGAGAAACGATTTCGATTACTTTGGTTCACATACATTTTCCTCATGTAACCAAGAGTTACAGACGGTTTGAGTCAGTTTTGTCCACATGCGTCTGACTGGTACAATGAGAGTTTCACATTCATAACCTTTATATCCCATCAATTAGCAAGTGTAACTAGAAACCACACATCTAATTGGCATATGTAACTGGTAGCCACATCTAATTAGCATGTGTAACTAATAGTTACACATGCATCTAACTTGTGTAATTAAAAAACAACCACTACTCCTGGTTCTTGTTCTGGTTCTACTTCTTCTTCCTTTTTTACCACAATTTCATTAGAGTTGACACTGAATCTAGCAAAATCATCAACATCTTCCTAGTGTAATTGGTAGTTACACATGTACTTTCCTAGTGTAACTAAGAGTTACAGATGCATTTTCCAAGTGTAACTAAGAGTCACACATGCATTTTCCAAGTGTAACTAAAAGTTACACATGCATTTTCCTAATTTAATTAGACTTCAAATTTAATCCCAAAATTATTGATTTCAATATTTTGTTCAACTTCATAGAGGTGTAAGAACATCAATTGGCCAGAGTAACATGACTGTGCGCTGAAGCACGAATTAGAATTTAACTAGAAATAGTACCTCATGCTCCTGTCCATTTTCATGCCCATGCCCGTGAGAGTGATCTTCATGACCCTCCCAAGGATGTCTCCAACCCTGTGGAACAAGAAGATGTTGAAGGTTAGTCTACGGGTGAAGACTAAAAGGACCAGAAGGTAGAAAAAGTGTAAAATGCTCGGATGCTTACCAAAACTACTGGGTTATCCTTCTTAGCACTATACATAATCCAAAACTTACGAACACATAAGCATGTCATTTAGTGAATGATTACAGTTGCTGATGAGACAAATGAAACAAAACATGTACATGAAACATAATAGTCATGCCAATATACTTATATTTTGGGATATTTTGACTTTGGGTCACAAAAAAGTGACCAACTTGGAGTTTGGGTCACCAGAAAATTTTAATTAGAGTTTGGGTCACACGACCTTGTTTGACCGTCTTGACCGTGAGGAACTCAGTTATATCCTAGAATGACTAAAATGACCTTAACAGTCTCCTAATTTTACTAACTAAACCAAACGATCTTCTCCATGTCCAGAGATAAAAAAGAAGAACGAAGAACAATAAAAGCAGCGATGTCGTCTCTTTTTTTCTCAATACACATCTTAGATTTTCCCATTGTTTCGTCTCCCTTTTTCAGTGACGTTAACACTTAGAGATATGATACCCCAAAGCCATGTAAAGAAAATGATGATTAGATTAATTTTTTTATTAGCTTTCTTAACGACATCAATTGCTAGAACTAATCAATTGCAAAAATTAAATCCTCGTAGTCACAGGTTAATCAATTTATATTGGATCTGTTTTTTATCCCCAAAATCTTAGTTGTTGCAACACGTGATGAACTAACGAAGATCTTGATGTACTGAATTAACCCAATTAGACATTAATGAAGAAATTGATGATATCAATGAAGATCTACGATGGTGGTTATCAAAATAATTTTCCATATCCTTTGTTCTTCTTCTTTCTCTCTGGTTTACATAGTTTGAAATTTGGCATCTTGAATCAAAACTCTAGTCTAGTACGGAGACCATCCAACTAATCCTATCAGCAACAGAGAGAACTCGCAGACGAGAAGAAGAAATGAATTCTTCTTGAGATTTAGATTTTAGGGTTATTAGAAATGTCTGTTATCACACGTGCGAGTTACATGTGGACAGTCAGTAACGGTGTTACCTAAATGCAAAGTAATTACAAAAATTATTATTTCGGTAACGGTCAAGACGGTCAAACAGGGTCCTCTGACCCAAATTCTAATTAAAATTTTCTGGTGACCCAAACACAAAGTTGGTCATTTTTTTATGACCCAAAGTCAAAATATCCCCTATATTTTTTTAAGCATTGGTCCCTTGAAGACATGATATTGTTAAGAATAAAAAATGTGAAAATCAATGGCAGTTCAACTTTTGGATGCCTTACCACTCCATATTTCACGAGAACATCGCGTAAAGGCTCGTATGCTGTTGTTGCCTTTAAGTCATTCTAATTAGCATGTGTAACTAGTAGATACACATCCATTTAGCTTGTGTAACTTATCTAATTAGCATGTGTAGCTACTAGTTACATATCCATAGTCTGTCAATGCTAGTTAGGGAATCATACACATTTTGGCAAGGGATGTATATCTAAGAAATTTGCAAGTTTAAATAACTGAAAAGCTAGTACAACATACTTAGCATCCAACATTACCAGTGAATAGAGAGTGATAGCATAACTGAAAACATAAGAAGAAACAAAATTAGCATTGCCATGAAAAGGAAAAAGAGAACCAAGACCTTCTAAAGGAAAGCTAAAGAGAGTGACTAATTGGCCGAACATATCCACCTTAAGGTTTCGCTGCGTGGGATCAAGTAAATCACCTATCTTCTCATTATATATCTGTAAAAACAACAAAATGTTAATAGCTTATACACCACAGAGTATATGTAAAGCTAAACTATTACTTCACTATGAAGGAAAAATAAGCAGTCAAAGCTTACTTCCAGAAATGAACATCGACACTAATAATTGACCTGCTTCTCTCCAGAGTTTTCTTGTTCCTATAAGAAACAAATAAGTACACCTAACATCTGGAAAGGAAAGACAAAATTCAATTTAAATCTAAAACAAAAATGAGAGAAAAGCAATCATACTCTTTGAATCTCTGAGAATAGCATCTGGAAGATACGAGGAACAATGCCATGGTTGCTACTTTGTGAGTGACCTTCAACCATAGCGCTTGGAGGACCCCACATAGTATAAGTTTTTTCACTGCCCGTCTTTGTAACCGACATATAATGAAATAATTAGACATATCAAATCAAAATTCAAACCCTAAGCGAAATCTAGGAATCCAATCGAGAAAGCAAAGACAATATGTAGTAACTTTCTAATACATGTCCATAGGATAAGACTATAGTGTTATAACCAGCCAAGGAATCCTTTACTACTGGAACCCCCACCAATTGGAAGATTTCTTCCTGAGATATACAAATCAGCCGAAATCAAGTTATGTTTGCCCTTATTTATCAACCGAACCAAATGCATTTTTATAGAAAGTAAAATCCATAATTTCTAGAAGAAAGAAATGAAGAAATCAGGGAAAAAACACATAAACCACAGAATTAGATGCAAGCATATATGCAAATTAAAGCAAATATGGCCAGTAGCTAAGTTTCTCTCAAAATTAGGGCATACCTGTGTAGAAGTTGAATCAACAACAGAATCAAAATTAAACACGCGATCTTCAACAGAAATTGAAGTAGGGCTAACTTTACGAACAGTCGGAAGATCTCTCTCACGCCAGCTAACAGGTCTTATTCTTCCAATAATCTATCAAAACAACAATAACAAAAAATCAGAATCGAATCAACCCAAAATTTGAGTGGAAATAAGCCAAAAAGAAATAAATATATATGAATCTGTAAGATGATTTTACATTCACTGATGGATCAGGAGGAAGAGCGGCTGATTTATCAACTTGATGATCTAAAACTAAGACGTCTCTCTGAAAACTAACTGATTTCAGTGGTGATTTTTTTATAACTGGAGAAGAAATGTAATCATTATCTAACTGAATATTTGGATGCGAAGGAGGAGTGTTTTCAGTATCAATCGATCTGATTGATTTCATCTTCGGTGACATATCTGTCGAAGAAGATCTAGGTAGTAATTTACGGATCGATTGTGTTAAAATTCCTCCTGGTAGTTTGTTTTCAGAGATCTCTAACAATGGTGCCATGATTTTCTCGATGGAGCGAGAATCGTTTTCTTCGGTTTGATGAAAGAACCCTAATTTTCTTCAGAGCAGAGACAAGAGAGAAGTGAGAGAAAGTGAAAATGAAAATGAAACTGGATATGAAACCTATAGCCTATTTCATTAGGTATATATAGTAAAGGGCATTCTTGGTATTACGAATTTCCCCCAAACCCTAAACTTTATTACCAAGCCCCGAAATCTAAAGTTCTGGGCCTAGAAATATTAAAAAGTGAAAGTATGGAGTTGATAGGGGAGGATCCATTTAGTGGGGCTTCTATATATTGAACCCATATAGTAGGGGGTTCTAGTATTGTTCACTTTTCGAAACCCTCACAAGTCACAACATCTATGAATATATGAGTAGAGGACGAACAGAAGAAAGGGGGGGAGGCGCGGCTACACAGCCGAATAGGGTTTGGAGTTCTTCATTTGGTTTTTCGATTAGCTTGTCATTTTGATTTCAATTTATTTATGGCTTTTGAGAAATCCATGACGAGGTAAATCCATGTTAGGGTGAAAGGATGAAGTTGTAGGTTGATTTATTTTGTGTTCTTGAATAAGGTTTCTACAAATTGAACTTAATGATAATGTTTGGGATTCTCTTTCAATGTTTTACCTTCTAGCTACATTTTTCATGTTCTATGCCATGTATAGTCCATAGTTAGATTAGTAGAAGGACTCGTTGAACCTTAGCAATAATTGATTTATGAATATCTTTTGACTATTAATGCCATGTATACTTAGTGCTTTGGAATTCTACTTTAAGGTGAGAACAAACTACCGTAAAGATAATTCTTTTCGATGATTCTTAATGAAATATCTTACGTGTACTAATAGCTAGGTTTGCTATTTTACATGAGTTAATTCGAAACCTTTGTGATTGAATACAAATAAGTTACCTACAACGGATTTCCAGATCCTTAACACTTTCATTATCTTGGTTACATCTTTTATAATTTTGTTATATTAGTTCCGTAAAATTCTGAAATATTAAATTTGATTGGTTATTCTTGATATTAGTTAGTAGAAGTATTTTCACACTCCTCGTGGGAACGACCTGTACTTGCCATTGTCTACTAGTTAGACGCTGTGCACTTGCAGTATTATTATTGTAGGTTTTCCAACCTATTAGTTAAGCCTCTTAATCGGCCTCATGATAATCCAATTTGAACCACCTTGTTAGAAGAGTCTTGTACAAGCCAAGACTCGGACACAAGACCCACCTAGGCTAGGGCATAGTCCTCTTTCTCGGCTTCTGAAACACATTCACTGCTAGTAAATTGAGTCTCAACTACATATGTTTATTCGAAAACGTGGATGAACTTCCTTGAGATCCTCATCATCATAAAGCCGAGAATATTTATCTATCTTGGCCAACGTCGTTTATAGATAATACTTCTTCTCTCAACACATCATTGCAAAGGGTGACTCAGTTTCACACAAATGGGAGGATACCAATTAGGGTTTTGGTCTGGAAATCTACGTCGTGTATGAGAAATACCCGGCCTATTTCTTATCGCAAAAGAGAATAAAGGCGGTGGGATAAGGAGATAAACTCATCTTGGTTTATCCCTAGTGTTTATGCTAAATTAATTACCCCAACAATCTTCGATATGTGTGTAAGATGATCCAATCGCTGTCGTTGATTAAATTCTCCAAAGAATTGTTGATGGAAATATGGGGGGTACCTGCAAAGACTCTCCGATGCTAAAATCAACAAGAGTTCTGAGCAAGTAAGGAGATAAGGAATAGAAATTGTGTACCTACTACTAGGTTGGATTTTGGCATCTATTTATAGGCATAAAACCATAATCTAGTTCCGTAATAACCGTAGATTTATAATTATTCTAAATAACCACTAAGATGTGTACTTATCCTTTAATATTTGTATCTATCCATGAAGATCCATATTTATCTTGAAAGATCCTTATATATCTTGTCAAGATTTGAGTTTATCTGGAAAGATCATTGTCTATATTCACAAGATTTGAGTATATCCTAGAATATCCTTGTCTATCTTCATAGGATTTGAATATATCTTGGAAGATCCTTATTATCTTCTCAAGATTTGTGTATATCCCCACAATATTTGTATCTATCTTGAAAGATCCATGTTTATCTCTTCAAGATTTGTAACTATCTTGGAAGATCATTGTTTATCTTCCAAGATTTGTGTCTATCTCAAAATGACTTCTAAAATAAATCATTTTGGCTTCTAAATAGATAGACTGTGCTTCTATATTAAGCCATGGTTCCTTTAATAAATCATTTGGGCTTCCAAAATAATCCACCTAGGTTTCTTTACTAAACCGATGGGTTTACATAATAAACCAACTGGGCTTCTACAATAATCCATGGGTTTCCTTAATAAACCAACTAGGTATCTTTAATAAACCGACTGGGCTTCCAAAATAAGCCAACTGGGCTTCTACAATAAGCCATGGGTTTTTTTTAATAAACCGACTATGCTTCTACAATAATCCATAAGTTTAACCAACTGGGTTTCTTTAATAAACCGACTGGGCTTCCAAAATAAGCCAACTGGGCTTCTACAATAATCCATGGGTTTCCTTAATAAACCAATTGGTTTCTTTATTAAACCGAGTGGGATTCCAAAATAAGCCAAATAGGCTCCAATAATAAGCCATGGGTTTCTTTAATAAACCAACTGACTTCCAAAATAAGCCAACTAGGCTTCAATAATAAGCCATGGGTTTCTTTAATAAATCAACCGAGTTTCTTTAATAAATTGACTGATTGCTTGTGTGGTATGGACCTACACCATTTTAATGGGGTACAAACATCGCCCTTCTTAATTCTCAACTCGTTGAAGAATTAAGAAAATAAAAGCGAATTAACCTTCACGTCTTGTTCAAGTTCGCCCTATACTGTTCATCGAGCAACCTTTCATGGCCTTGGCCATCTTGTTGCATAGATTTTCCCCAAACATGGCTTAATAACTCGCAGTGCCAAAAATGCACTTAACCATCTCATAAGTCACTACTCCTTAATCATCAAACACGTTCAAAGTACCAATAATGTACTTAAAATTCCAAAATACCAAACACGTGGGCACAAGATGTCCTCTTGCTCTTCTTTTTAACTAAGTAATGACCTACATGTTAGTCTTGTAAATATTCGAACATTACATTCGTGAAGCCATGTAACTTTAATTCTTGTCTTTTTCTACAGATGTTCTCCTTGTTAAAACTTTCATTTTCTAGCTCGCATTTCTTGTAGGATATTACCAAAACTAATTCAATTTGCGAGACAATCCGTTCCTTAGTATTTATCTTTCATAAAAAAAACGCTCAAATTTATTAAACTAGTTTATCTTTTTAATAGAAAAACCATTATAATCATGTTCCCACAAATATGAAAATTCGGAGCCTGGATTAAATTAATAACTTAATTTTGATTTCGAGAACATACCTCACTCAAATGCAGGTTTCCCCCATATCGTGTTAGCCACATTCATTGCTCATATGTTCCCGTACTTGCCTAGAATTTGCCGACTAAACGCTCTTGAGTCTCTGAATAATGAATGTATGACATTCTCTGGTGTACGGGTTAATTGTCTCTAGCTTTTTGTCCTACATTTTTTTTCTTTCGCTCCAGCTCCTTTACCAAACGCTTTTCGTTTTCTCATTTTGTTTCATCTTTTATTGAAACATTTATACTCTTATTCTTGAAGTATTTCTATCAAATTAAACACTTCGTCTTTGTTTTTCTCTTTTCTAGAAAAACATTGCAACTATTTCCTTGATAAGCAAAACACTTCGTTTTTGTTTTTCTATTTATTAGAAAACCATTGCAAGTATTTCCTCCCCATGCGTTTTTTAATATTTTCCTTTCGCTTCTTTCACCCCTTTTTTAGCTTCAGCTTTTATTGAAACACTTTCTTTTTCTCTTTCTCATTATTAGAAAGACATTGCAGTTATTTCCTTAACAATAAAAATACTTTGTTTTTGTGTTTCTCTTTATTAGAAAAACATTGCAAGTATTTCTTTAATAAATACATGCGAAAAGTGTTCTCAATTGTGATTATAAACTCTATTTATAACGTAACAATTGGTGAGGACTTACCTCCCAGGGCGTTCATTCGTTGAACCCTGGTCGCCCCCATTACTTGAAATGATATTGAAAAGATGTCTTATATTGTTCGAATCCTTTAAACAAGTTGTTTTTGATTACGTACTTGGCGATACTTTAGCTGCCCCAATTATCTGTAGAGATATTTCCAAATAACAAAGTCCCCCAAGGTAAAGTAGGAAATAGATCTATTATATCTGATCCTCACTTGCTAGATGGCTATGGGCTTATGATCATGTATCTTTTCCGTTGCCATCTCTATTTCTGGGTCCATATTACGAGGTTTTTGTCTTACCGGTTTAAATCCTTCACTGATATTCAACCTATTGCACGCAATGGCAGGATCGATACCCGGTATGCCTATGAGGCTCCAAGCAAATGCATCTTTATTATTCTTCAATAGGGTAATCAATCTCTCACTTTCGCCTAACGATAATTCTGCTCCGATAAACATTGTATGCTCCTTTTGATCCCCAATTTGTACTTCTACCAACTCCTCAATAGTTGGCGGTCCTTCCTTTCCTCTTCCTTGATAAGTGGTTGGGAAGCACTCTGATTACTATACTTTATTTCCGACTTGGAGTATTTCCGAGCCCTTTAGTTGGGACTTTGTATACTCCTCCATTGCACTTTCGTGACATTTATGAGATGCCACCTGATCGCTTCTAACTTTCATCACCCCTGCTGGAGTAACGCATTTCAAACACTGGTGGATAGTGGAAGTTACCGCTCCCATTGCATGAACCCAATCACGTCCTAAGATAGCATTGTAGGGTGTACGACAATCTAGCAACGAGAAATACTGCATAACTGTTCTTCCTCCCACTATCATAGGTAGATTAATTCTTCCCATTGTTGTCATCGTTTCACCACTAAACCCGATGATCGGATTATCATCTGCTTCAACTTGGTTCTCATTCAGACTCATTGAAGAGTACGTTCCAGAGAATATGACACTAATTTGAAAATATGAGGGTACCCAAATGTACCACAATCTTAAACTTTTCCACCTAAAATCCCTCTTACCGAAAGTGATTGTCTATGGACTAAGTCGAAACAATACAACGAATCGGTATTCACACTTTGTGTGATCGTCTATGGATACGAGATCAAGAAAATACAACAATCAAAGTGTGATTACTTGATAATAGGTTCAAACTTAACCAAACTCTATAGGATCACTATCAAGTAATACAGAGTTAACGTTTGTGTAATTTACTTTAAATTATAATAACAACAATTATAATTGCGGAAAACAAAAGTAAATGACACAACAAGATTTTGTTAACGAGGAAACCGCAAATGCAGAAAAACCCCGAGACCTAGTCCAGAATTGAATACTCTCATAATTAAGCCGCTATACAAAATCAACCTAACTTCGTATAGTTGAGAACAACCAACTAAACCTATAGTTCACCTAATGTCTTCAGTATCCCTGCGCTTCCGACATTCAATAAGTGCACGCACTGGAACAATTCCTTTGGTTCATATTCCAAACAGTAAAGGAACAACAAATTTGTTCGGTAACAACTCTATTCAATCTCAGTGATATGAGTTAGACAAAGGCTCTTCTATTTAATCCAATAAACTCCTTTGTCGGGTTTAGATCATGTTAGAGCATTTTCTCGGTTGAACCCACCAAGCGTTGGTATGTCAAGTTTGGTTGTCATATTTTAGTGAACCAAAACTCATTTAAATAGTCGCTTGATTATTTACTAGAGTCAACTTCGTATAGGTTTACTAGAAAGTTATTAGGATATGAGACTTACAAGTATTACGTGAAGACTTGAAGAATGTGAAGAAGTAAAGATCTACAATGACGACATCATCCTTCCTCTTGAGGTTAGTAATATTTGACTTGAACTGTTTCATTTGTAACGTATCTTTCAAGTCGTGCATATTGAAAACATAAGCTATGAAAGCTGTGAATGATTATACTCTAGTTAGACATAGTATTAAGGAATTACAATACGAAGTATAACGTCTATCTTTTGAACTTCGTATATAAGACATCGACATATTCGTATAAATGCTATTGTGATTATGTATGGGTATGAGTGAAGATCTCGTCCTAGGAAACAATGTTTTACATTCGTTTAAAGGAAGTACAATTCATAAACTTGTTTTATGAATCGAAAGGGAATTCACTAGGCTTATTGGTATTGTTATTTATTGCAAATCTTTGGATTACCAATATGTTTGTTTAGTATAACCACTCATAACTTGTTTATGTATCTTGGTAAAACTATTCACAAGGCCTGACTTTTGTATTGGTATGACTTTTATTAGTGAAACCGATCTTAAGTAATCACCTGAGATGGTATGATCGATTTGTTGTAATTGGTATAACCAACTCTATACATTGGGAAACCGATCCTAGTAAGAGGTGCAACCGATCACAAGCAAAGGAGAATCGCTCCTTGTAAGAGGTATAACAAGTCTTATATATTGGTAACCGATCATATGACATGTGCAACCGAATACAAGTTAGATACCATAAATATGTGGTAACCTATCCCAGTACCTAGTCAACCAATTTTTGGAAAGCTAGTGTGACCGATCCTAGTAAATATGAAAAGGGATTTACAAAGTAAAGATTGGTGATTTGATAGGATAATCAATCACATAGTTCTTGGAAGTCAGATGAACCAATTCTAAACTTGTTTGGAAGTGTGGCAAATCGGTTCCAAGATTGTAAATATGAAAAGGGATTTACAAAGTAAAGATTTCGACATACCTTGAATATGTGCAGTAACGTGCATCTTTTATTGTTCAAAGATATTCCTTAATAGCTAAAGGAGAATCCTGGATCGAAATAAATTGAGAATCTTTTAATTAAGGTTTTTAGTTTTATATGCTTTTAATTTCCAGCAATTAAAATACATATCTTTAGAAAATAAAAATTGGTACTGTGCATTTACTAATTGGAGATTTTCTATTGAGATTTCGGTCAATATTTGGACAAAGCATTTCCGGAAATTATGGAAACCGAATTTGGAAATATATTGCATATCTTGAGAATATTTTCGGTTTTGGAAATTCCTTGGTGTCCAAACTTCCTTAGTCTGCAAATATTGAAGTTTGCATTTCGAGCAATCCTCGGAGCCAGAAAAACTACCTTATTGTGTTGTTACTGGCGGATCCGTCTATTCGAGAGGAATGTACCTAATTAGGCGAAATCTCTACGACCGCTCGTTTTAAAGACTTCTTTGGGATTGGGAAGCTCTACGAGTATCGTTGGTGGGAAACTAGATAATTGCAGTTTATTATTAGTTTTCGATTTATTTGATTGACTAACGGTTGTTGAAATTTGATTGCACCTAGTTTGTTAAAGCCTGAGAATCTTCTCTTCTAATATAAGATTCACTCAAACTAGATCGAAGTTTCGACGGGGATCTTTAGACTATTTTTAGATCTAAAGACGTCTTGTGATAATCCATTGTTAATAGACTCCGTTATGTGTGTGATTGATCACAAGAGATTCAAGTTGATTGTGTGCAGGTGTTTATTGAAGATCTAAGAAGATTTGAAGACGAAGAAGATTTCTGATTTGGGTTCATAATCTTTGGTGTGCACAAAACTTGATCGGCTAGGGATCCAACTATAATCGGTTTATCTTTGTGATAATCTTGATTGATTAGTTGAGTAGATCGGCATCAATGCGTTTCTTTGTGATTCAAAGTATTGATTGCATAGTCTTAACAATTACTTTGGTAGTTGTTGAAAAATAGATCTAAGGACCCGACAAAGGAGTTTATTGGGATAAACGGAAGAGCCTTTTGTCAAACTCATATCACGTTGTTTGAAAAGAATTGTTACCGAACAGATTTATTGTTCCTTTACTGTTTGGAATACGAACCAAAGGAATAGTTCAAAGTGCGTGACTTATTGCAAGTTGGAGGCGCAGGGATACAGACAGAACTAGGTGAACTATAGGTTTAGTTTCTTGGTCTCAACTATACGAAGTTGGTTTAGATTTTGTATAGCGGCTTAAACACGAGAGTATTCAATGCGGACAAGGTCCTGGGGTTTTTCGCATTTGCGATTTCCTCGTTAAAAAAGTCTTCTTTGTGTCATTTACTTTTCTATTTTACGCAATTATAATTGTTTTTATTATAATTAGAAGTAAAATACACAAAAATTAATTCCTATTTACTTGATATCAATCCTATTGTGTTTGGTTAAGTCCGAACCTATTATCAAGTAAACATACATCGTGGTTGTATTGTCTCGATCTTGTATCCATAGTCAATCACACAAGTTATCTTGTTGTCGTATTGTCTCGATCTCGTATCCATAGACGATCACACAAAGTTGTTGATGGTGGTTTTTAGCATCCGATGTGATGTCACTCTGCAAGGAAACAGAGCCACGTGTGCTAACCTCTCCACTGGCAAATTTATTGAGCCGCTCAATATACTTACATGAAATTTATCCAGACTGGCGAACCCCAGATGTTCTGTAAATTTCGGCGCCTCGCGCATATTCACTTAATATAAGTTCCTCTGAATGCATGATATGCTATGTTCTCCGGCTGAACTCTTAATGTTGATATGGCATGATGATTCGTGTTCACTCGCAGCAGAGTATCACGAATCTCCAAGTATCAAGAATTAGATCTCTGCATAAGGTATTCAATCAGAAAAGCATGTTGCTCTCTGGCAATGAACTTAAAAGAGCTATGTGTCGACACATAGAATTCAATCAACCTTACTAACTTGCAGAAGTCAGGGTTTCGCGCCTCGCGCAACATACTGGACCTTGCTTGTCAAAAAATTAGGCCTAGGCAAACTAGGTAGTTAATCCGCCATGGATTAGCAGGTGCAAAACCTCGCCCAGAATCAGAAAAAACTGGGAGCCGCAGCAGCAAAGGGAGGCGTGGCCTTGCCATTGGCCACGCCCCATCCTAAACCGGCCCCACTTCTCATCGACCAATCAGGTCGCCCTAAATGCGCCACCCGCATTCCGAATGAGGCCGACCCCATTTAGCTTACCGGCCCCCAATTCTTCCAAGGAGAATTCTTCCACGGCGCCTTGGCCACGCCAAGCCCTAATTCTTCCAAGGAGAATTTTTCCAATGACGCCAAATCCTTCCAAGACGCCAACCACGCCAAAATCCTTCCAAGGCGCCAAGATTTGGCCACGCCAAACCTTTCCAACCACGCCAAATCTTTCCGCCAAACCCTAACTTTGGCTGCGGAGGCAGTTTTTAGCTTTGGCCATACCGCAACGTCTCTGGCATACCACTATGCCGAGGCTACTCTCATGCCGCCATACCATGGCTATGCCACCAGCATGCCATTAGCATGTGGCCGACGCCACTTCACTATACAACAAGATGTGGCCATAATCAATGGCCATCCTTCTTCATGAGATGCAATCTCAGCCATCCAAGTTCTCCAACGAACCGATAAGCTCACGACAAGTTTTAGGCGACTAGCCAAGACGAGCCTAGCATTACATGTTATTTACCTGCGACAAGCCTCTCAATTTTAACTTGCCACACGTAGAAAAGTGATACATGTTTCCACGGAAACACTCGAGACATCAAAATATGTCACAAACTGGGGGATGCTCATCAGGGTATTGGTCCGGCGGTTTACATCGTGCGGCGTGCAATGCGCCCGTTACAAGAAAGTGTCATGAAGTAGGATAATTAGTGATGGTGAGAAGTAACGGTGTAAACAATTCATTTCCTTTATCATGGAAGAGTAATGACTGACGGTTACACGAATTCAATTCCTTCATCATAGAAGCATAACGTTTGGCAGTTACACGTTACTCTTTTCTTCCACCACTCAATCGTTTCCACTTCCTACGAGACCAGGGTACGTTTCACTATGACTTGTATAAATAGGTTTCACCTATTTCCACCAAAAAACAAGTTTTGGTCAGCAACACACAATATCTAGAAATCACTGGTAGCTTTCCATCCTGCTTACCAATTCTACTTTCTGATACAATTCATAAAACGCCCACACTTCCAGAATCAACTATTCGGTCTCAACAATTTCTTCGATTCCCTCCCTAAGACCAACCCTTCTCCTTCACTTTGTGACCGAAGCAAGCCTGGAACGGCCATTTCTTGGTTTAGGCCGAGGATTATGCAGATTGATCTCTCGAATCAAAAGTACTCCGTGCGAGTACATTGTTTAGGGTTTAGATTTGTTTCTCACCCACACACCCAAAAATACCAAAATCAACAGAAATGGTTTTCACCCATAAAAAATTGGCGACCACAGTGGGAGATCAATCTCTCGGTTACAATATCAATTTCCAATTCCAAGTTTCATTCTTCAACTAAGCCATCAAGATGGTAGAAGTAAACAATCGCGGGGGGTTCAATGGCTTAGTTGTTAGTTATCACACGATGAGGAATGACTGGGGACTTCTCACGGACACAACGACGTCGCTCATGAAGCTCAGACATACGCCCGGAAGATCCATTTTGTTGAGAGACCCTAAAAGTGAGTAAGTCTTATTAGACAGAGTACACAATCTACTACTTCATGTTTTTACTTTGGAAACCGACAGCCATGTTATCCCCCCCCCAAAAAAAAAAAAAAAAAAAAAAATCTCATCCCATACTTTATACCGTCATACAACATTCACGGTTCCATGACTCTCCTGGAATATTTATGCTACTAACAGTCATAATTAAAACGGCATTATTCCAAAATTCATTCCAAGGAATAATCCAAAACCCTCATTGGTAACAATCATCTATCAATCCAAAAACCAAACCATAAACTAGGCGTTTCGTTTGCCTTTCAAAAAAAAAAAAACCTAAGCAAAAGAGGTCCAGAATGCAGAAGATGTTCAAGGAAAATCATTCAGCAATGGCTTGCTCTTCTTAGAGAAACCCTCCTTCGCGCTTTGAAGAGCCGCCTGTTTCAGCTTCAACTTTTTGGAAAACCTTCCGATTTCCGCTCCCTGTTGATTGATCACATCCGCGGAGGGGCCTTCGGTCGCCTCAACCTACAACTTTTGGATCTCGGTGAAACCCTCAACGAACCAGGGAGCGTTGAACTCAAAGTTTACGCACATGTCCTGGTGGAACTCCCAGCTCGAGATTACATCCTCGGAAACAGTCCGGATTAGCAACAAACCCTGAGAACACTGGCGCTAAAATTATCCTCGGTGCTGGCGTTCCTTCCAATAGTGTTAATACGCCACCTGTCAACACCAGCAACATGGAAAATGCTCATTCAGGTGTTACACCTCCAATCACCAGAGCCAAAGCTGCTGCCGCCTCTCCCAATGTTTCTTCAAGTGTGATAGCTCCAACCGTCACCAGAGTCGCTGCTACTTCACCATCAGGATGAGAGACTGGATGAGCCAGAAGAAGCCGATCTCTTCTTACCACTGTTGATTTGATGGAAATACAAAAGGTTCTCGTAAGGCTCGGATGGACATGACTACAACTCAGAAAGAGATACCTATTTTCCTCAAGACACTAACAAGCGGCTACCACAAGAGTCACGTCCACCCCCTTTTAACATCTAGCGTAAGCACTTCAGCAGGACGCACCTTTATAGATGAAGAGGCTCGCGTTGCTCCTAAACGCCCAGTAGAAAAGAATCAGCAATCTAATTTCATCACACGTGAAGATCGGGAACGCCTTCTCCAAAATAGAGGCAAAGAAAATCAACAGCCTTCCTGAGTTCACAGAGACCCCCTTCCCTTCAGGAGCTGCGTGATTTCTGGGGACTTTGCCCACAAAATCATGCAGTCTATAATGAAACATTTATGTGAGATCTGTATTTATCCAAGGCGCATCGTCAAGGCATGCTTGCAGCCCTCAACCGCACTGTATCAGGAAAACAGCCGTTTCCATCCAGGGAAGCCATTCCCGAACCCCAACCTCTCCTGGAAAGCACGATTGATAGATGGAACTGGGGACTCCTAACCACTGTTCACTTGAAGGATGTCGAGTTTGACAGCATGCCGATTGACGCGGCCTCTGACTTCAACATTGTAACCGTTAAGGCTCTGAGAGTTGCAAGGGAAAATAAAACAGAAGAAGCGTATTCTTTCCCATGATGAGAAAAATATTACTTGTCGACCAGCACTATTTGTGACGTCTTCCCGTATGCCATATCGTATCAATTCGTTTTTCGAAGTCAAGGGTTAATGACACCCTCACTGGAGTTCTCTCCAGGAGCCGCTTCAACGTTTCGCTCCAGAAGCCGCTTCAACATTCTCTCGGGAAGCCGCTCCGCTTCCAGATCCAGAAGCCGCTCCGCTTTAACATTCTCTCGGGAAGCCGCTCCGCTTCTAGTGGCAGAAGCCGCTCCGCTTACAGATCCAGAAGCCGCTCCGCTTCAATATTCTCTCGGGAAGCCACTCCGTTTCCAGAGCCAGAAGCCGTTCCGCTTCAACATTCTCTCGGGAAGCCGCTACGCTTCCAGAGCCAGAAGACGCTCCGCTTCAACATTCTCCCGGGAAGCCGCTCCGCTTCAACATTCTCTCGGGAAGCCGCTACGCTTCCTGAGCCAGAAGATGCTCCGCTTCAACATTCTCTCGGGAAGCCGCTCCGCTTCCAGAGTCAGAAGCCGCTTCGCTTCAACATTCTCTCAGGATGCTCCGCTTCCAGAGCCAGAAGCCTCTCCGCTTCCAGATTCTCTCGGGAATCCGCTCCGCTTCCAGAGCCAGAAGCCGCTCCGCTTCAATATTCTCTCGGGAAGCCGCTCCGCTTCCAGAGCCAGAAGACGCTCTGCTTCAACATTCTCTCGAGAAGCCGCTTCGCTCCCAGAGCCAGAAGACGCTCCGCTTCAATATTCTCTCAGGAAGCCGCTCCTTTTCCAGAGACAGAAGACGCTCCGCTTCGACATTCTCTCGAGAAGCCGCTCCGCTTTAATGTTTCGCTCTGGAAACCGCTTCAACATTCTCTTGGGAAACCGCTCCGCTTCCAGAGCCAGAAGCCGCTCCACTTCAATGTTTTGTTCTGGAAACCGCTTCAACATTCTCTCGAGATGCCGCTCCGCTTCCAGAGCCAGAAGCCGCTCTGCTTCAACATTCTCTCGGGAAGCCGCTCCGCTTCCAGAGCCAGAAGTTGCTCCGCTTCAGCATTCTCTTCATAAGCTTCAACGTCCTCTCCAAGAGACGAAGCCGCTTCAACGCCACACTCCTTCCTTCCAAAGTTCGTGCTCGTAGCCACCACACTCCTCCCTGACAAGGATCGTGATCATAGCCAGCCAAGGATCGCAGTTGTGGCCACATTTTGATCCATCTCGCCAAACCTCGTGGTCATGGACAGTTTACTCGCTTACGCATACAACCGATCCCTTTGCTTCCATGGACACCCATGCAATTCCAGCCGACCTATTTTGGTTCCCACGCGATGTAGTCTCTTCTGATCACATCTGCTGCCAAGAACTGTTTCTGCTCGTTTGTCGATACCAGCCAGAACTTTACCATAGCAACAACGCTACAAGGTTAATCCGTACTTCTCTATGTTTTAGTTTCACATGGAATAAGTAATAGAGTCACCAGGATGGATGCAAGATGGTGATATCCTTATCATGGTCAACTCACCGACCATACCAGATATAAACATGTAAACCACACTTGGGGACTGAGGCTCTACACAGGAGCTCTTCACTGTCAAAGCTCAGAAGACACGGTCAACCAAAAGTCATAGCCATGACAAGGTCATCCACCCTTCAAAGGTGTTGCGTAAGAATATCATCACCTCTCTGTCTAGAAGGAGCCTGCAACACTTTACGAGGCCGCGATGGATCCCAAGCCTACTCAGATAAAACAACTTCAGTAACCAAAGAGAAGTGCGACTAGGGACTGCTCATCACGGTCCATCCCCGACGACAATCAAGCATCCATGAGATAACTCCAGAGACGCGGCTGAAACATTTTTCTTGAAGAGACAGAGGGAGCCACAATTAACGACACGACTCTCTCACTTCTACTTCTTCGTTATCCAGAATGTTCCGTCCATGTGATATTCCAAGCACCCCAACATCACATCCAGGAGAGTATGATAAGATTGTATCAAATCCTATAGGCGTGGATTCAAGGAGATGCAATTAAAGTAGGCTACACCTGGGGACTGAAGCCTCTTTCATTTTTTAGAAGCTTAAACGCAGTCACCACCTTACCAGTTCATGCAGCCGAAGCACATGTTCCACAAGAAAATAGGCTCATGGTAATTACATATGGGGACTACCAGAATGGGACGCCTTCACTGCTCTCAACCAGGTCATTTTCGATTTCAACATCATCACTGTCAAAGTTTTATGAGCCGCAAGAATTTCTCAAAATGAAGCCGTACACGTGCATCAAAGACCCAAAAGCACGCCACAGAGATACATTCTCATATCTGGCCACGCCATCGGATATAACGGAAGTATAACTGGGGACTGCTCACCGCACTCCATGCAAACGCCGCCTCAACAGCAGCAACTCCAGCATTCCATCCAGAAGCCACCTCAACAGCAGCTTCGGCATCCTGTCCGACGTTTGTTTCAACAACAAACCAAACATATGTTTCCGTGGATTTTCCAATGGCTCAAGCATATGTTGCCTCTGTCTTCTCATCCGCCTCAACGACATCCTCAGCGGCCACTTCAACGACCCTGACAACAGTTTCGGCGTCCACTCCGCAAGCCGCTTGGGCCAGAACCGTGTCGACATCCTCCTCATGAGCTTTTCCAGTGGCTTCTTGAGGATGCCCCGGTTCATCCGCATCAAGGTCAAGGATTACAATACCAATGTGGACATGGTAATTAAACCGACTCTCATCTAAAAGTTTCATGGACTCGGTCTTCCGCCGCTTCAACCGAGAGGTAAATCGTTCCAGCCCTAGCACTTTGGGTTGTAGAGAAGCTTCCTTGCTTTGAGATCTCCCAACGAACTGGGATGCCTCATCGTGCCTCCACTTTTCCTCCATGTCCACTGAAGCCAAGAGAGTCTCGAACACACATCCGCACTCTGTATAAATGGGTGAGAGACATGCCTTGGATAATCTCGTCGACCTTGCGGAGCAGAGAATCAATTTTGTCTAATATCTCCTCATGAGAAGAAAGTTTGGTTTTCGTCGAGTTGAATTTCTGTCCAAGAGGTACGATCATCACTGAAAGATCTCATTATATGCTACAAAAATAAAATTACCACGATTGCACCAGCAATCTACATGATGAGAAAGACAAAATGGAACTGGGGAAGAAACGCGAGACAATACCTGTAAAGAAGGTGGATGCGAATTTTATGATGATCTATATGAGCGAAGGGTTCAAGATCACCTCTTATATTCAGCAGAAAATCTTTTACCAGCGTGAATTAAGGCCTCACATGCGTAATAACAGCTGGATTAGATATTTGTTTATGCGGAGTAATTAGGGTTTGGTATCCAAGTCATTCTGTGACTTAACCAGCGTCATCTTTCTACTCCGAGCCAGCAGCGTCAACGGCTTCACGTCCTAGCCGACACCAACATCTCGCATTCTTCCCGCGCTAGCTTCTCTGCTCGATAGACAATGCACCAACGACGCCATCCGCGCCTTCTGAGCCAGCCACTCCATTGGTTTTCCAAGCTTGCTGCACCATCGGCCTTCCAAGCAAGCCAATGCTCCATTGGCTTTCCAAGCTAGCCGCGTTCATCCGTCACTCCAAGCTAGCTGCGCCATCCGCCATGCCAAGCTAGCTGCGCCATCCGCTTCTCCAAGTCAGCCGCACCTGGCATGTGCCAGAAGTCCGCGCCCAAGCTAATAGCGCTGTTCCGAGCTAGCCGCGCCATCGGCTTTTCCAAGTTAGTCGCGCTATTCGCCATTCCGCAGCATTATCTCCGCTCGGCCAAGGTTAAAGCACCATCTTCGCCGTTCAAGACAACGCAATCTCCACCGTTCAAAGTCGCGCGTCCGCCATTCCCAGACCGGAAGCACCATCTTCACCACCCCATGGCCCAAATTGCCACCAATATTCCGGGAAGCAAGATTCTACGTCGATATCCCCTGGTCGAGCCGGAAATGCGCCAAGTTGTCAATACAAGATCACGGATCCCTCATGCCTTCCACTAAAGGTTAGTTGAATTTCCCCGGAAAACTCTTCACGTCTTTCCCCCCTTCGATTTCGCTCTTGACCGTCACCATCTCATGCTTACCCCGCAACAACGCCACTGTTACGTGCTAAGCAGGGGACTTAATGTTGATGGTGGTTTTTAGCTTAGGGTTAAAATCGTAAAACCTTGCATCCGATGTGACGCTCTGCAAGGAAACAGAGCCACGTGTGCTAACCTCTCCACTGGAAAATTTATTGAGCCGCTCAATATACTTACATGAAATTTATCCAGACTGGCGAACCCCAGATGTTCTGTAAATTTTGGCGCCTCGCGCATATTCACTTAATATAAGTTCCTCTGAATGCCTTCTATGTTATGTTCTCCGGCTGAACTCTTGATGTTGATATGGCATGACGATTCGTGTTCACTCGCAGCAGAGTAGCACGAATCTCCAAGTATCAAGAATAAGATCTCTGCATAAGGTATTCAATCAGAAAAGCATGCTGCTCTCTGGCAATGAACTTAAAAGAGCTTTGTGTCGACACATAGAATTCAATCAACCTTACTAACTTGCAGAAGTCAGGGTTTCGCGCCTCGCGCAACATACTAGACCTTGCTTGTCAAAAATTAAGCCTAGGCAAACTAGGTAGTTAATCCTCCATGGATTAGCAGGTGCAAAACCTCGCCCAGAATCAGAAAAAACTGGGAGCCGCAGCAGCAAAGGGAGGTGTGGCCTTGCCATTGGCCACTCCCCATCTTAAACCGACCCCACTTCCCATCGACCAATCAGGTCGCCCTAAATACGCCACACGCATTCCGAATGAGGCCAACCCCATTTTGCTTACAGGACCCCAATTCTTCCAAGGAGAATTCTTCCAAAGAGAATTCTTCCAAAGAGAATTCTTCCACGGCGCCTTGGCCACGCCAAGCCCTAATTCTTCCAGGGAGAATTCTTCCACGGCGCCTTGGCCACGCCAAGCCCTAATTCTTCCAAGGAGAATTTTTCCAACGGCGCCAAAACTTGGCCACGCCAAATCCTTTCAAGGCGCCAGTGGCCAAATCTTTCCAACCACGCCAAAATCCTTTCAAGGCGCCAAGATTTAGCCATGCCAAACCTTTCCAACCACGCCAAATCTTTCCGCCAAACCCTAACTTTGGTTGCGGAGCCAGTTTTTAGCTTTGGCCATACCGCAACGTCTCTGGCATACCACTATGCCGCGGCTACTCTCATGCCGCCATGCCATGGCTACGCCACCAACATGCCATTAGCATGTGGCCGATGCCACTTCACTATACAAAAAGATGTGGCCATAATCAATGGCCATCCTTCTTCATGAGATGCAATCTCAGCCATCCAAGTTCGCCAACGAACCGATAAGCTCACGACAAGTTTTAGGAGACTAGCCAAGACGAGCCTAGCATTACATGTTATTTACCTGCGGCAAGCCTCTCAATTTTAACTTGCCACACGTAGAAAAGTGCTACATGTTTCCCCGGAAACACTCGAGACATCAAAATATGTCACAAACTGGGGGATGCTCATCAGGGTATTGGTCTGGCGGTTTACAGCGTGCGGCGTGCAATGCGCCCGTTACAAGAAAGTTTCATGAAGTAGGATAATTAGTGATGGTGAGAAGTAACGGTGTAAACAATTCATTTTCTTTATCATGTAAGAGTAATGACTGACGGTTACACGAATTCACTTCCTTCATCATGGAAGCATAACGTCTGGCAGTTACACGTTACTCTTTTCTTCCACCACTCAATCGTTCCACTTCCTACGAGACCAGGGTACGTTTCACTATGACTTGTGTAAATAGGTTTCACCTATTTCCACCAAAAAACAAGTTTTGGTCGGCAACACACAATATCTAGAAATCACCTGGTAGCTTTCCATCCTGCTTACCAGTTCTACTTTCTGATACAAGTCATAAAAAGTCCACACTTCCAGAATCAACTATTCTGGTCTCAACACTTTCTTTGCTTCCCTCCCTAAGACCAACCCTTCTCCTTCACTTTGTGACCGAAGCAAGCCTGGAACGGCTATTTCTTGGTTTAGGCCAGGATTGTACAGATTCATCTCTCGAATCAAAAGTACTCCCGTGTAGTACATTGTTTAGGGTTTAGATTTGTTTCTCACCCACACACCCAAAATTACCAAAATCAGCAGAAACGGTTTTCACCCATAAACAGAAGTGTGAACCGATTAGTTGTATTATCTCGACTCAGTCCATAAACAATCACTTTCGGAGAAAGGACTTATAGGTGGAAAAGTTTTATATTGAGGTATATTTGGGTACCCTCGTCTTTTCAATTGGTATCAGAGCAGGCAAACACGAAAGATCTAACAATCTGTGTTTGGTGCGATCCAACCTATAAGAAAATGAGTCTTATGAATGATTCAGTTAACGTAAGTCAAGATGAAAAATCAGCACTTGAGGATAACATCTTCTGTAAATATACTGAACAGGCTGACCCCTATAATGTAGATTTTGGTGACTGGCAAACCTTCCTTGAAAAACAACTTGATGAAATTTCTGAAGATGGTGACTCAGAACTCGATCAAGATGTTGAAGAAGATATGTCAGAATTCACTTCTATACTAAGTGTTATTTCTACAAGAAAAATTTCTACCTCAGATGTGATTGAGCTCATTGCTCCTCTCTGTAGAGATAATAAGAAACTAAGAGAAATTTTCTCTGGTTTCTTCTATGGATATCAGAATTCCAGATATCTTCTTAAATACTACAAAGAAATTCTACACTAAAAAACCCTTGAGTTTGAAAATCTCAACATAAAACATTACTTGTTGAATAAAAAACTTTTTGAGACATAAGCAAGGATTAATTCTCAACAAGTAACGAGTAAGGAACAAAATGAGTCTGATTCCTTCAAGAAAAATCCTCTTAAGGATCCACTAACTGAAGCTCTTGAAAGAATCAAGGTCTTAGAAGAGGAAGATGTAAGGTGAGAAGACTCAATGATAGCGTAATCAATTTATCTTCCATGTTGGATGCAGGGAGAAGTCATGGCGACAAACGTGGTTTAGGATACGATGGAATTGATACTTCGTCAATCAACAAGGAAGTAAAATTCGTAAAGGATGTTTTCCATTCCACCCCAGAAAATCCACTCGAACAAGCATACGCTTTGAGTCACCTAAGTGCTCAAATGAGATTCTGACAGAAAATATCTCCGAAAGCAATCATAGGAAGACTCCAACTAAGGATCAGCATTGTAACCGAACGTCTCATAAAGGTAAAACTAAAAACTTTACTCCTTTCAATAAACATTGTAATTATTGTATAGATAAAGGTCATATGCAAAAGGATTGTAGAATTCCAAAGATGCAAAACGCCCTATCATTTGTATCTAAAGAATTGAACAGATTCTTTCCCAAAAACCTCTCAGACCCTCATTGTCCTGTGAGACAAACGAATTATTACAAGACTTCAAAATCATATCCCAAAAGAAACATTCCTAAAAGTAAAAATAATAGAAAGGGTAATACCTTTAGCAATGGGGGTATGAGATCTGAGATTTCAAATTGGAAAGATGCAATGTCGCTAGAGATGAAGAACCTTCATTCAAAGTCCACCTACAAGTGGATACCAAAATCCGAAAAGGTATCCAAAAGGAATTCATATAAAATAAATTCTAAGAAAAACAATCCTGTTGTAATCTTAGACAAAGATGACTTTGAGTGTCTAGTGCTTAGACTCAAAAAGGATCTAGAGATATCCAGCGATATCAATGTGCAAACATCTTTCGATGATTTGCTACACTGTAGCAAAACAAAAAGGGAGTTAATCAGGACTCTATGACTTCTCAAAACTTGTGATATCTTCTTTGCATGTTTAGGGTAAGTTTTTGTTTCGGTACTTGTTTAGGAAAGTTTTCCTAATTGAATTGCAGTTTTGAAAAAAAAAGGGACTATAAATAGATTCAGTTATGCTCTTCTTATTGCGATATCATAATCCTGTGATATAATGCTTTCTCCATATGTAGAAAACAAGGAAGACTTAACAGAAAAAATTCGAATATAATTAGTTCATGTAATTCCTTGCCTCGATCAAAAAACTTACATATGATTCCCTTCATTATGAAAGAAAATAAATGTAATGATGTTGTCTGTAATTTTTGTGTGGAAAATATTGAAAGAAGTCTTGAGTCTAGTTCCACATATTATGAGAAAAAAAAATATGGACTCTATTCCGAATATTGTTCCTTTCCTATCAAGACATCTCTCTCAACCATTCTTGCTCAAAATATGTTAGAGGGAACAATGGAACTTATTGGAAGAAAAGATCTTCTTGAAGGTGATATTGCTATAGCAAAGATGAGTATCTCTGGGTATGAATAATCTATTGCTAATCATAGATGGCCAGAAGACCTTGGAGAATTTAAAAGAAATTTAGAATATTGTAAAATGGATCTAATCGAAACCAAGTTACTTCTAAAGGAATTCTCCAGTAAGGCATGCAGAGCAAAAATAAGATTAAATTCTTATATAAAATTAGGCTACTTTATGTAAAGCCTATTATGAATAAAACTATCTTATTTATGAATAAAATTATAAGTTTATAATTTTTCTTGTGATAGTTTTCGTTTACGTAGCCTGTGCTTGAATGCTTTATCTTATTGTTATGTATGTTTATGGGATGTTTGATTTCGGTTTTTTTAACCTTAATATTCGATCTCATATGATGTGAACCCTTATGGTTTGGGTGACTTTTTGGTTTAGCATGATTAAGTTCTAGCCCATGTTGGTAGGCTTTATCAAAGGATCATTAGGGGTTCTGATTGAAACTAATATGTGAAAAAGTCACAATATTTTGAATCGTTTGGTTTAGCATAAAAGCATATGTGTTTCGGGGTTTCAACTTTTGCGTTGCATTAGTTAAAACCGGTTTTCAACCTTTCTCTGGTAAAGGTTGGTTTTTGTTATTGTTCTTTTGTCTTGCGAGAGGACGACAACATAATGGGGGATAGTTCTAACTTGAACTGACTCTTAATGACATATCTTAAGGGGAGAAGAGGATGTGGAACTTGAGGTAATGAATTTTTTAGTTGATCATTTTTCTGTTTAAGAAAAGCCTGATTTTATTGCATATATTTATTGCTTTTGCTTAACAAAATTTTGGTACAATTGATGTTCTATTCCATTATTTGTGTATGGATTTGTGTGTGATTCAATTGTTTACGGTTAGGAAAAACTATTGTTATCTTGCTTTATTATTTGGTATCAATTGTTTAGGCTTACGAAATTTCGGTGCAATGGCGGTACTTTAATGTCTATGTTGTTTCAATTGCTTCCGGTTGAGGTAAATAATTATGCAAGTTGATTTATTTGGTTTGAATGAATTGTTTATGGCTTAAAAAAAGGTTTTTGGGATGAATTGTTTAGTCCAATTCGATTCCGGATAAGTGAAACTAAGTTAATTCTGATCTTAGTTAGACTTATCAAAGTGGAGGTTTCGGTTATTCAAGTCTAATCGAATGCCTTAACAAGAAATGCTAGTTAACTAACCTAGTACTTGTCTTGTTTAAAAGTGAAAGGTCTAAGTTATTATTTGAATAATTAGAACCTGATGAGGAAAATAGAGTTAATTCTGATCTTTATTTTGGTCTTATCGAACAAGCGATTGTATTTGTGCAATCGGTTTAGCAAAGGAACTAAGGTGCTTAGTCGATTTTTGGTTTGCTAAACTATTAGGGAAATTGATTCGGGCAATTGTTTCTTTGGTAACATATCAAAACAAAATTACTTTGTAGTTTCGTTTTTGATATTGGTTATCAAAAATGGTGTGTGGAACCCTCGTGCTTAACTCTTATAGGTTGCAAGTCTTTTGAGATTTGTAAGATCCTTTCGGTTTTCCTTTTATTTGCTCGTACCTTTGTCATTTTGTGACAAAAAGGGGGAGAAATATATGGAGTAAACAAGTGATTTTGTATCACTAAGGAAAGGACAATGGTGCTTAAACGTTATATCTAACGAAAGTGTAAAGCATAGACTAAGGCGGGGTAGCAGATCATATTGATACTTGTAGATATATGGACTACAAAGGAAATAACAAAGACGTGCGGATTGAAAATCTACCTATCTTACCTTTAGGGGGAGTATTAGCTTTGTTATTATAATGTCAACAACGGCATTTATGGATTGAATGTATACATGTTATTGTGTTGTTGAATTTGTGAATTAAGCGTATGTGTAATGAATTCTTGTAATTTTTTTATCCATATGATGTAAGAGTTTTGTCACTAAAATTGACAAAGGGGGAGATTGTTAGAGCATTGCTCGGTTGAACCCACCAAGCATTGGTATGTCAAGTTTGGTTGTCATATTTTAGTGAACCAAAACTCATTTAAAGAGTCACTTGATTATTTACTAGAGTCAACTTCGTACAGGTTTACTAGAAAGTTATTAGGATATGAGACTTGCAAGTATTACGTGAAAACTTGAAGAATGTGAAGAAGTAAGGAGCTACAACGACGACATCATCCTTCCTCTTGAGGTTAGTAATATTTGACTTGAACTGTTTCATTCCTAATGTATCTTTCAAGTCGTGCATATTTAAAACATAACTGTGAAGCTGTGAATGATTATACTCTAGTTAGACATAATATTAAGGAATTACAATACGAAGTATAACGTCTATCTTTTGAACTTCGTATATAAGACATCGACATAATCGTATGAATGCTATTGTGATTATGTATGGGTATGGGTGAAGATTTCATCCTAGGAAACAATGTTTTACATTCGTTTAAAGGAAGTACAATTCATAAACTTGTTTTATGAATCGAAAGGGAAATTGCTAGGCTTATTGGTATTGTTATTCATTGCAAACCTTTGGATTACCAATATGTGTGTTTAGTATAACCGCTCATAACTTGTTTATGTATCTTGGTAAAACTATTCACAAGGCCTGACTTTTGTATTGGTATGACTTTTATTAGTGAAACCGATCTTAAGTAATCACCTGAGATGGTATGATCGATTTGTTGTAATTGCTATGACCAACTCTAGACATTAGGGAACCGATCCTAGTAAGAGGTGCAATTGATCACAAGCAAAGGGGAATCGATCCTTGTAAGAGGTACAACAAGTCTTAGATATTGGTAACCGATCCTATGACTTGTGCAACCGAATACAAGTTAGATACCATAAATATGTGGTAACCGATCCTAGTACCTAGTCAACCAAATTTTGGAAAGCTAGTGTGACTGATCCTAGTACCCAGATGGAGGTAGAATCGAAACTTGTTTTGGTAGAACCGTGAAAACCATGATTGGTGATTTGATAGGATAATCAATCAAATAGTTCTTGGAAGTCAGATGAACCAATTCTAAACTTGTTTGGAAGTGTGGCAAACCGGTTCCAAGATTGTAAATATGAAAAAGTATTTACAAAGTAAAGATGTCGACATACTTTGAACATGTGTAGTAACGCTTATCTTTTATTGTTCAAAGATATTCCTTAATAGCTAAAGGAGAATCCGGATCGAAATAAATTTATAATCTTTTAATTAAGGTTTTTAGTTTTATATGCTTTTAATTTCCAGCAATTAAAATGCGTATCTTTAGAAAATATAAATTGGTAATGTGCATTTACTAATTGGAGATTTGCTACTGAGATTTCGTGTCAATATTTGGACAAAGCATTTCCATGAATTATGGAAACCAAATTTGGAAATATATTGCATATCCTGAGATTATTTTCGGTTTTGGAAATTCCTTGGTGTCCAAACTTCCTTAGTCTATAAATATTGAAGTTTGCATTTCGAGCAAACTAATCCTCAGAGCCATCAAAACTACCTTATTGTGTTATTACTGGTGGAGCCGTCTATTCGGAGAGGAAAGTAACCTAATTAGGCGAAATCTCTTACGACCACTCGTTTTAAAGACTTCTTTGGGATTGGGAAGCTCTACGAGTACCGTTGGTGGGAAACTAGATAATTGCAGTTTATTATTAGTTTTCAATTGATTTGGTTGACTAACGGTTGTTGAAGTTTGATTGCACCTAGTTTGTTTATGCTTGCGAATCTTCTCTTCTGATATAAGATTCACTCAAACTAGATCAAAGTTTCGACGGGGATCTTTAGATTGTTTGAGATCTAAAGACGTCTTGTGATAATCCATTGTTAACAGACTCCGTTCTGTGTGTGATTGATCACAAGGGATTCAAGTTCATTGTGTGCAGGTGTTTTTTTGTGCACAAAAACTTGATCGGCCGGGGATCCAACTATAATCGGTTTATCTTTGTGATAATCTTGATTGATTAGTTGAGTAGATCGGCATCAATACGTTTCTTTGTGATTCAAAGTATTGATTGCATAGTCTTAACAATTACTTTGGTAGTTGTTGAAAAGATAGATCTAAGGACTTGACAAAGGAGTTTATTGGGATAAACGGAAGAGCCTTTTGTCAAACTCATATCACGTTGTTTGAAAAGAGTTGTTCCGAACATATTTGTTGTTCCTTTCTTTTGTTTGGAATACGAACCAAAGGAATTGTTCCAAGTACGTGACTTATTTCAAGTTGGAGGTGCAGGGATACAGATGGAACTAGGTGAACTATAGGTTTAGTTGCTTGGTCTCAACTATACGAAGTTGGTTTAGATTTTGTATAGCGGCTTAAACCTGAGACTATTATATTCTGGACAAGGTCCCGGGGTTTTTCTGCGTTTGCGGTTTCCTCGTTAACAAAATCTTGCTGTGTCTTTTAATTTTCTATTTCCGCAATTATAATTGTTTTTGTTATAATTAGAAGCAAAATACACAAATGTTAATTCCTATTTACATGATAGCAATCCTATTGTGTTTGGTTAAGTCCGAACCTATTATCAAGTAAACATACTTCATTGTTGGATCAATCTATCCAACAACTACCAAAGTAGCAGAGTTTAGATTATGCAATCAATAATAGGATCTTATCAATATGCTAAATACTGATGACGATATACGCAACTAATCAATCAAATATATCAAAGATAAACCGATTATAGTTGGATCCCATGCTGATCAAGTTTTGTGCACACCAAAGATTATGAACCCAAATCAGAAATCTTCTTCGTCTTCAAATCTTCTTAAATCTTCAATAAACACCTGCACACCACAACTTTAATCTCTTGTGATCAATCACGCACAGAACGGAGTCTGTTAAAAATGGATTATCGCAAGACGTCTTTAGATATACAACCAATTCTAAAGATCCCGTCGACACTTTGATCTAGTTTGAGTGAATCTTATATTAGAAGAGAAGATTCTCAAGAATAAACAAACTAGGTGCAATCAAAGTTCAACAACCGTTAGTCAATCAAATCAAACCGAAAACTAATAATACTGCAATTATCTAGTTTCCCACCAACGGTACTCGTAGAGCTTCTTGATCCCGCAGAAGTCTTTAAACGAGCGACCGTAAGAGATTTCGCCTAATTAGGGTACTTTCCTCTCTGAATAGACGGCTCCACCAGGAACAACACAACAAGGTAGTTTTGCTGGCTCTTAGGATAGTTTGCTCGAAATACAAACTTGGGTATTTATAGACCAAGGAAGTTTGGACACCAAGGAATTTCCAAAACCGAAAATATTCTCAGGATATGCAATATATTTCCAAATTCGGTTTTCATAATTCCTAGAAATGCTCTATCCAATATTAACCGAAATCCTACTAGAAAATCTCCAATTAGTAAATGCACATTACCAATTTTATTTTCCAGAGATATGCAATTTGATTGCTGGTAATTAAAAGCATATAAAATGAACAACCTTAATTAAAAGATTCTCAACTTATTTCGGTCCGGGATCTCCTTGAGTTATTAAGGAATATCTTTGAACAATAAAAGATAAGAGTTACTGAACATGTTCAAAGTATGTCGACATCTTATTTATTTGTAAATCCTATTTCATATTTACAATCTTGGAACTGATTATACCACACTTCCAAACAAGTTTAGAACCGGTTCATCTGATTTCCAAGAACTATGTGATTGATCAAATCAACACACTAATCATGGGTTTACGATTCTACCAAACACAAGGATCAGTTTTACCTTAATATGGGGCCGGTTACATCAGTTACCAAATTGGTCACGTCAATTACCAGGACCGGTTACCATATTCTCATGGTATTACTTGTGATCGGTCACACCAGTTACCATGATTGGTTACACCAATTACCAGGACCGGTTACACCAATTACAAGGATCGATTACACATTCTTTTGTGATCGGTCACACCAATTACTAGGATCGGTTACACCAATTACTAGGATCGGTCACACCAATTACAAATATCCATCATGCCATCTTAGGATTACTTAGGATCAGTTACATTAATAAAAGTCATACCAATACATAAGTCAGGCATTATGACTAGTTTTACCAAGATACATAACAAGTTATGATCGGTTCTACTAACTCACACATAAAGATATGCAATGAATAACAATACCAATAAGCCTAGCGATTTCCCTTTCGATTCACAAAACAAGTTCATGAATGTACTTCCTTTAAACGAATGTAAACATTGTTTCTTAGGACGAAATCTTCACCCATACCCATACACATAATCACATTAACATTCATACGATTATGTCGATGTCTTATTGTTGATGGTGGTTTTTAGCTTAGGGTTCAAGTCGTAAAACCCTAGTCAGACAGTGACGTCAAAGAACTTGAGTAATAATGTCCAAACCAAGCACATTTATTGAACCCTTTAATTTGTCTGCGAGAAAATTACCAGGGTACCTTTTTTATAATTAATTACTAATTAGGGTTTCGATAGGCCAAAACTTTAATTCCCACGCCACTTGTGCCAATGGCGAACCGTGCCAGCCATATCCACCGCGCCAAGGCATGCCAACCATGCTAGCCGCACCCTTGTGCCAATGGCAAACCGTGCTAGCCACACCCACCGTGCCAAGGCATGCCAACCATGCTAGCCGCACCCTTGTGCCAATGGCAAACCGTGCCAGCCACACCCATCGCGCCAAGGCATGCCAACCATGCTAGACGCACCCTTGTGCCAACGACAAACCGTGCCAGCCACACCCACCGCGCCAAGGCATGCCAACCATGCTAGCCGCACCCTTGTGCCAATGGCAAACCGCGCCAGCTACACCCACCGCGCCAAGGCATGCCAACCATGCTAGCCGCACCCTTGTGCCAATGGCAAACCGCGCCAGCTACACCCACTGCGCCAAGGCATGCCAACCACGCTAGCCGCACTCTTGTGCCAATGGCAAACCGTGCCATCCACACCCACCATGCCAAGCCAAACCGCACCTTGCCTTGGTCCTAGCCATGCTAGCCGCACCTACCAAACCCCTGGCCCCACATGCCAAGCCAAACCGCACCTTGCCTTGGCCCTAGCCATGCTAGCCGCACCATGTGCCAACGGCATGCCAAACCCTTGGCCCACCATGCCAAGCCAAACCGCACCTTGCCTTGGCCCTAGCCATGCTAGCCGCGCCATGTGCCTACGGCATGCCAAACCCTTGGACCCACCATGCCAAGCCAAACCGCACCTTGCCTTGGCCTTAGCCATGCTATCCGCGTCATGTGCCAACGGCATGCCAAACCCTTGGCCCCACCATGCCAAGCAAAACCGCACCTTGCCTTGGCCCTAGCCATGCTATCCGCGACATGTGCCAACGGCATGCCAAACCCTTGGCCCCACCATGCCAAGCCAAACCGCACCTTGCCTTGGCCCTAGCCATGCTAGCCGCGCCATGTGCCAACGGCATGCCAAACCCTTGGCCCCACCATGCCAAGCCAAACCGCACCTTGCCGTGGCCCTAGCCATGCTAGCCGCGCCATGTGCCAACGGCATGCCAAACCCTTGGCCCCACCATGCCAAGCCAAACCGTACCTTGCCTTGGCCCTAGACATGCTAGCCGCGCCATGTGCCAACGGCATGCCAAACCCTTGGCCCCGTGCCAAGCCAAACCGCACCTTGCCTTGGCCCTAGCCATGCTAGCCGCGCCATGTGCCACCAGCATGCCAAACCCTTGGCCCCACCATGCCAAGCCAAACCGCACCTTGCCTTGGACCTAGCCATGCTAGCCGCGCCATGTGCCAACGGCATGCCAAACCCTTGGCCCCACCATTCCAAGCCAAACCGCACCTTTCCTTGGCCCTATCCATGCTAGCCGCGCCATGTGCCAACGGCATGCTAAACCCTTGGCCCCACCATGCCAAGCCAAACCGCACCTTGCCTTGGCCCTAGCCATGCTAGCCGCGCCATGTGCTAACGGCATGCCAAACCCTTGGCCCCACCATGCCAAGCCAAACCGCACCTTGCCTTGGCCCTTGCCATGCTAGCCGCGCCATGTGCCAACGGCATGCCAAACCCTTGGCCACACCATGCCAAGCTAAACCGCACCCTGCCTTGGCCCTAGCCATGCTAGCTGCATCTACCAAACCCTTGGTCCCACATGCCAAACAAACCTAGCCGCGCCACCATGCTGGCCTTCCCTACGCGGCTACCAAAAACGAAGGCGTGCGACGATCCACGGTCCCCCTTCAATCCCATGAGCAAATCTTAGCTATCCAAGGTTACTAGACGACGCATGGTAACCTTTGGCCCGAAAACCTAAGTTTGGCCACGCCAAACCATGCCATGCCAACGGCATGCCAACCTAGACGCGCCACCATGCTGGCCTTCCCTACGCGGCTACCAAAAACGAAGGCGTGCGATGATCCACGGTCCCCTTTCAATCCCAGCAGCAAATCCTAGCCATCCAAGGTTACCAGATGACGCATGGTAACCTTTGGCCCAAAAACCTAAGTTTGGCCACGCCAAACCATGCCATGCCAAGGGCATGCCAACCTATCCGCGCCACCATGCTGGCCTTCCCTACGCGGCTACCAAAAACGAAGGCGTGCGACGATCCACGGTCCCCCTTCAATCCCAGGAGCAAATCCTAGCATCCAACCAGACGACGCATGGTAACCTTTGGCCCGAAAACTTAAGTTTGGCCATGCCAAACCATGCCATGCCAACGACATGCCAACCTAGCCGCGCCACCATGCTGGCCTTCCCTACGCGGCTACCAAAAACGAAGGCGTGCGACGATCCATGGTCCCCCTTCAATCCTAGGAGCAAATCCTAGCCATCCAAGGTTACCAGGCGACGCATGGTAACCTTTGGCCCGAAAACCTAAGTTTGGCCACGCCAAACCATGCCATGCCAACAAAGATGCCAACCTAGTCGCGCCACCATGCTGGCCTTCCCTACACGGCTACCAAAACGAAAGCGTGCAACGATTAACGACTATCTTTCCTCTTGAGATGCAAAATCTCGACCGTCGAAGGTCATAAAGCTAGCAAGTCTCCCAGTGCAACTTGCCAGGCAACAACAACATGCTACATGTTTTCTACAAAAACATTCGAGATATCAACACATATCACAAACTGGGGGATCTTCTTTGGGTATTGGTTTGGCGGGTTACAGCGTGCGGCGTACACTACGCCCGTCATAAGGAAGTTTCATAAGGATGAGGCGGTTAGTAAATAAAGGGAGTTAATGGTGAAACGTTATTTTTATGGAACATCAATTCCATGCGTTAACGTTACCACCTCCTCCCATTTATTCACCCATTCCTTAATGAGACCGGAGTACGTTTCACTTCGATTTGTATAAATAGGTCTTACCTATTTCCACCGAACAACAAGTTCATTCGGGAATATACAACACTCAAAAAATACTTGCTAGCTTACCATTTGTTAGCCTTCCCACTTTTCAGATACAAGTCACAGTAACACAACTACTCTTCCGGAATCAACTATTTCGGGTCTCATCACTTTTCTTGCTTCCCTCCCCAAAACCAACCCATTCTCCTTCACTTTGTGACCAAGCAAGTCCGGAACGGCCATTTCTTGGTTTAGGCCGAACTTGCAGATTGATCTATCGAATCTAAAGTACTCCCTTAAAGTACATTGTTTAGGGTTTAAATTTGTTCTCACTCGCACACCCGAAATTACCAAAATCGCGAAACTATTTTCACCCTCAAACAATTGGCGACCACAAAGTGGGAGATTGATCTTTCGATTACAATGTCAATCTTTGACCATCGATCTCATGCTTCGACCCGGACATCAAGATGGTAGAAGCTGGGCGATCCGCTCAAGGATCGACGACTCGATTACCAGACGGCTCGGTTATCAGTCATGACAAGACAAGGGATGACTGGGGACTTCAGAAATTGGAGCAAGCGATCCTCCCTAGAATCAGCAAGGCAACTCGAGAACGGCGGGACTTTCTACAATCACGTCGGCGCTTCCCATAAAACTCAGTATTACACCCGGAAGGTCCCCTTTTCATCCGGAGACCTGAGAAACCGAGTAAGTATTACCTAGACAAGATACACGGTTTGCTATTTCAAGTTTCCATGAGAATAAAAAAACCGATAGTCATGTTATGTTTCATCCCATGTCATCTACCAAGCGCACGGTTCCATGGTTTCCCTGGGATGCTTGCAACACTTCCAATCATAACCAAGACAACATTCATTCCTAAATAATTCAAAATCCAAAAGAATAATCCAAAAACATCAAGGTAACATTTATCTGTCAACCCCAAAAATCCAGAAAATCAAAACCATAAACCAAGCGCTTCCATTTGCCTTTCAAAATAAATAAATAAAGAAGTTCAGAAGACAGAAATGTATTCAAGGAAAGTTTTTCAATAGCGGCTTGTTCCTCTTAGAAAAGGCCTCCCTCGTGCTCTGGAGAGCCACCCCTTTCAACTTCAGCTGCCTGCACAATCTTTTGAATTCCGCTTCCTGCTTCTTCACCATGTATGCGGAAGGACCTTCGACTGTTTGGGCCATCAACTTTTCAACCTCGGAGAAACCGTCGACGAACCAAGAAGCATTGAACTCGAACTTTATGCACATGTCACGGTGGAACCTCCAGCTCGAGATTACGTCCTCAGAAACGGTATGACTAGTCACGTTGCACATATCGCCAATCGAAGACAAGGCTTTCTCCACACGCTTGACCAGCGCGTATCGGTTAGTAATTTTCTTGGTCGTGGCAATATGACCGTAGATTTCCTATATCTTGGTATATAACGCCTCATGTTTAGCTGGCACGCTAAATCCCTCAATCAACACGTGATCCGGATAAGGAACTAGGTATGGAGGAACAAAGATGGCGCCTGCGACTGCATCAGGCGAAGGATTCCTAACAATAATTGCGCCAACATTCACGTGAGCAATCTCCGCTGTCTGAGTCACAACAACGATTCCATCTTGATCGGCCTTTGTTTCAAAGCCACCAGGCTTGGCTGACACGGCTGGAGACAAAGCCATGTCTTCACCAGTTTCCATCTTAAGTTCGTCTTCAGAACCGGCTTCGCTCTGTGATATCATGGCTTAGACACTCTTTAAAAAAAAAGGAGAGGAAGAAGGAAGAAGGAAGGAAGAAGAAGAGCATGGAGAAGACTCACTGATTCGTTTTCAGACCGACTAGAGGAAGATTCAGCACTGCTATCGGAAGAACTACTCTCGCCATCTCTGGACTCTGAGTTTTCATCCTTCTCGGATTCCCCTTCTTCATGGGTAGGCTCAGCATTGCTGCTTTCCATCTCAAGAGGTGCAATTTTCTGACTACGTGCAAGTTTAGTGAAGGCGTTCACGCTGCTAAGACCCTAGGCAAGGCACAAGAACGGACACTCAGAAATGAGACAAAGATATACGCAATCCGACTGAATCAGGAAGAAAATTATACATACTTGCATATTGGAAGAGCTAAAAGTCGGGAGAGCCATCGGATCCGACTAAAAAACACCAGCACGGCTTTTAGATCTTCGCTCCTTCACTTGGGGACTATCTGCATTCGGGCTAACGGATTTTCGCTTGGGATCCCTCAGCAATGGATGTTCCGCTAAAATCGCAGGAGAAGGCTTACCGCGACGATTTTCTACCACATCATTCACGAATCCATGGATAACAAGAAACTCATCCTGCCAAAATATGTTATATTTGGAGGTTGTTGATGGATTTCATTCTGCAAGCAGAAAAGGGAGACTTTGACCCGACGCAAGAGCACTAGCATCGAGAACAGTGGATAACGGCATTTTTGGAACAACTGGCTGACGAACGAGTGGGACCCCTTGGTCAAAACCCATATGCCGAGCCGCCCTATCAATGTTGTAAGAGATCGCTTTGAAAGATCCTCGAAAGAAAGACGGTACATGACCGGGCGTGCAGCTTCGCATGAACACCATCTCTCCAACACTCAGATCCTCTTTATCAGAAGACAAAGACATGTTCGGAGCAGGAGCAAAGGTACTGATCTGAGTTATAGACGCATGCACCGGAGCCCATGGACGAAAATTAACCGTGTACGAGTTGTCAAGAAATCCAACCAGGTTCGAGCCAATCTTTGGACGCCTATTCGACCAGCACAGTATCCCGGAGCCACCCCAAGACTCGGGAAGTACAGCCAATGGTTTTGGGGCATACTTCTCAAAGTGCTCCCACAGCCACGCCTGAAGAAAGGCGGCATGAATGTACTACTCCACTTTCATATAGCCGTTTGAAGCACACATATCCGAGACCAGCTGATCCAAGTGTGCGTACAGAGAACCAAGAAACAAACCGCCAATAGGGAGAACGACGCCTTTTGCCAGTTTTATAGAAAACTTGATAAGTTCCTGCCTTATCTCCTTCTTACCGGAGCCGTCATCAAAAATATCTCTGGATAACCAAAGAGCCAAGAACGCCGCGGCATAAAGAGTACTATTCTTCTGATTGGACTCCAACTCATCAGGAAACCACTGAGACACCCACCTGCCATAAGAGCACTTCGTCTCGTTTCCTTTCCGAACGAATCCTTTTGATTTCGCAACTGCATGGCATGTATTTCTTCTTCATCCACAAGACAACCTAACATCAAGGTTTCCAATTAAGGGAAGGCTCAAGAATACACCCACGCTCTCTAAGGAGACGGTCATTTCACCCCACCGCATATAGCCGTATGAGTGTCCGGACACCAACGGGAAATAAAAGTAACCAAGCCCTGGAATATCTTTCCTAATTAGAAGAGCTTAATGAAGCCGCGACGGCGCATCAATAATACGTGCCTTGGTCAAGCTGGCCTTTACACATTCCTGGCTCAACATGAATCGCATCCATTTCTCAAAGGGACACAACAGGCTTACACTGGTCTTAAAGTCAATGGGAGAAGCATGGTACTTTTTTCTCTAAATACAAAACCTTATTACACTACTCGGACGAACCGACCGGGCCTCTCCTTGACTTTCCGAACCAGTCAGGAGGATCGACATATACTTGGGATGATTTTTTCTAATTGTAGAGGATGTTGTGAAGAACTCATCATCTATGCTTGGCTTGGAATTACCCACATCCTTCGGTACAACAGAAATTGTTGACATCCTAATGAAAATTCTCTTACGCTGTTTTCACCGCCGAGATAACTACAATGGAACAATACGAGCAGAGATTATTACATAAAGCGCATGGAAATATTTTATCAGACACAAGAGAGCCATCCTGGACGCAAACCAATTGGTTTCAAAGTCATTTTGTGCATATGCGAAGAAATGGGGTGGACTCGCATCACGGCTTCATGCAGCTGTAAATTTACGCTTGACCGAATAGGCGCGCCCCACCGAAGGAATCATACACGCGGCTACATAAAAAAAAGGGGGGAAACCCTAAAAGCTAGTTCTTTCACGGGAAAGGAATGACAATCCTCGTGCACACCTACTTCGCACAATAATTGAGGCGGCCAACATCACTACAGCATTCACACCTAAAATTTTATTACAAGTTCGAGCAAAGCATATCTACGGAAAATGTTCACACCAACAATGTGTTTCTACAAGTACATGAAAAACTACGCCTATAGCTAGGGTTTATACCAACGCAAAAGAAAAGAGAAAGCAAGTTAAAGGAGAAGTATTGGAAGGCATACCTGGGATTTACTTGTCCGCTTTGCTTTACTGCTACCACATGGCTGGGATAAAATAAATAGGCGTGAAACAAAGGAAAGGTGGGCCCTCCTTTTATATGTGTGGTACTTGGGAGTTTGAACAAAGAAAGGATTTCCTGTTCGAGCCAAGTAAGAAAAGAGGTAACCGGTCCCGCGAAGACAAAGTTGCCTTTCCAAGACCGTCCACGCCATTTCCTTGGTCCCACACGCCAAGACGTCCGCCATACTTTGCCTTTCCAAGACCTCGCCATACATTGGCCCCACGTACCAAAGCCGTCCGCACGCTTTGCCTCTTCAAGCCGTCCGCGCATGCTCGCCCTTCCAAGACCGTGCCATGCATTGGCCCCACGTACCAAAGCCGTCTGCATGCTCTGCCCTTCCAAGACCGTGCCATGCATTGGCCCCACGTACCAAAGCCGTCCGCACGCTTTGCCTCTCCAAGTTGCCCGCGCCATGCCTTGCCACGGCAAGTCCAAGCCAGCGCAACGCCTGCCCCTCCTTTCCGAACCATACTGACGCCAACAACTCGCCGGCCGGCCGGCACGATGTTCCCTAGCCCAGCTAAGGTGATGCATATCCAGACTAAGCTGACAATTTTCATCTCGCCACACCACGGTCCGCACCACCAGTACAATTTATGCAAGGCCGCCAACACGGGAAGCACAAACTCTCTTCACCTCTCGAAAAAGGTTAGTCGGACCTTCCTGACCATCTTATCACGGCTTGTTGTTTCGATTTCCTGTCCTATCCTGTCACCATCTTATGCTTACCTCGCAACGAAGATCTCGTTCGAGCTAAGCGAGGGACTTAATGTTGATGGTGGTTTTTAGCTTAGGGTTAAAGTCGTAAAACCCTAGTCAGACAGTGACGTCACAGAACTTGAGTAATAATGTCCAAACCAAGCATATTTATTGAACCCTTTAATTTGTCTGCGAGAAAATTACCAGGGTACCTTTTTTCTAATTAATTACTAATTAGGGTTTCGATAGGCCAAAACACTAATTCCCACGCCAATTGTGCCAATGGAAAACCGTGCCAGCCACCCACCTTTCCAAGGCATGCCAACCATGCTATCCGCACCCTTGTGCCAATGGAAAACCGTGCCAGCCACACCCACCGCGCCAAGGCATGCCAACCATGCTAGCCGCACACTTGTGCCAATGGCAAACCGTGCGCCCACACCCACCGTGCCAAGGCATGCCAACCATGATAGCCGCACCCTTGTGCCAATGGAAAATAGTGCCAGCCACACCCACCGCGCCAAGGCATGCCAACCATGCTAGCCGCACCCTTGTGCCAATGGCAAACCGTGCCAGCCACACCCACAGTGCCAAGGCATGCCAACCATGCTAGTCGCATCCTTGTGCCAATGGCAAACCGCGCCACCCATACCCACCGCGCCAAGGCATGCCAACCACGCTAGCCGCACACTTGTGCCAATGGCAAACCGTGCCAGCCACACCCACCATGCCAAGCCAAACCGCACCTTGCTTTGGCCCTAGCCATGCTAGCCGCACCTACCAAACCCTTGTCCCCACATGCCAAGCCAAACCACACCTTGCCTTGTCCTTAGCCATGCTAGCCGCGCCATGTGCCAACGGCATGCCAAACCCTTGGCCCCACCATGCCAAGCCAAACCGCACCTTGCCTTGGCCCTAGCCATGCTAGCCGCGCCATGTGCCAACGGCATGCCAAACCCTTGACCCCACCATGCCAAGCCAAACCGCACATTGCCTTGGCCCTAGCCATGCTAGCTGCGCCATGTGCCAACGGCATGCCAAACCCTTGGCCCTACCATGCCAAGCAAAACCGCACCTTGCCTTGGCCCTATCCATGCTAGCCGCGCCATGTGCCAACGACATGCCAAACCCTTGGCCCCACCATGCCAAGCCAAACCGCACCTTGCCTTGGCCCTAGCCATGCTAACCGCACCTTGCCTTGGACCTAGCCATGCTAGCCGCGCCATGTGCCAACGACATGCCAAACCCTTGGCCCCACCATGCCAAGCCAAACCGCACCTTGCCTTAGCCCTAGCCATGCTAGCCGCACCATGTGCCAACGACATGCCAAACCCTTGGCCCCACCATGCCAAGCCAAACCGCACCTTGCCTTGGACCTAGCCATGCTAGCCGCTCCATGTGCGAACGGCATGCCAAACCCTTGGTCCCACCATGCCAAGCCAAACCGCACCTTGCCTTGTGTCACACGCCCATTTAATCGCCTAAAATTTTCATGGGTCATGACCGGCAATGATTGTGGTTCAGTGACTCAACTTCACCCAAAATCATTCAGCCTTGCATACTTGCACCAAAGTGCGCATCTGCCTTCACTCATAAGGCATTGCACAACGGAAGTCTTTTCTTCTTTCTCTCTAACTCTTCATGCCCCCATAAACATAAGAGGTTCTGCCATGTACTTGAACAATTCTCACACAACATCAACAACATAATGAACACAAAGATATACTGCAACAAACCCATTTTATTGCACTAAAGGAAGATTACAAAACTCGTCCATCACATGGACCAAAAATGAGCCATTCACCCTCTTGGTGAATGCCTAACTCTCTCAAACTTGAGACTAACTCTCCTATGTAAGCCTACTGATTTTTCCCACTCCTTAGGACTATTTATACAGCAAACTCACTAGCCAAAACCGTGCACAACACTTGCACACGCATGGAACAGCCATGTGTTCCATCAGGTAGTTTCCATAACCGCCAATCTGCTTTTCAACTGCCACATTTTGTGTTGTCATGCAGATTGAAGCCACACTTGTCTTGAATGGTTAGGGACACTCTACTAAGGCTATGAACTCATTTCATAAGCCTTCTAACTTGTCTCGCACCTTTGGCATGCTTGTGAATCCAATAATCAACTTATAACCGTCACTTGAGCCGTATTGCACACTTGTTGTGCCATCTTTTGGATTCTCATCTTGCGCCAACGTTCAGCCCTCTTGGCCCTGCATGCTTATTATTCTAAACTCATGCACGGACATTCCTTAAGCTTCAAACATCGATGCCAGCTCCTTAAGCTCACTCTAGTTACTCATGCGTCATATATACTTCACTTCGCCAATTAGCTTGACAATAGCAGTGCAACTCTTGCATTACCAACTTGTTTGCATTATTCAAGCTTTGGCCAACCTTGAATATGCCATAGACCAACTCTTAGTCTATTCTTCACTCTTGCATCCTCCTTGAGCTTGGGCTAACTCAATTCCATGGATATGCATCGATGCCAACATCGCATGTTGCATCTGTCACTTTGGCCATGTCTTGCCAAACCTTCAATGAAGCTTCATTGTGTCGGCCAATAAGCTTCATTACTTAGCCAAATGTGCTTTTACAAGTGTAGCGCCACTCTTGCACTTCAGCGGCCCTGCGCAGGTGCCACTATCTTAGTGCTTGACGGTCTATACGAATACCGCTATTATGGCTTGCGTTGCGCTATTATAGCTTACGTTGCGCTATTATGGCTTCGCATTACACCATTACGGCGGAGTACTGATTTGGCCTGCAACTCTGTAACGCGTAATCATTGTGCGTCACTTGCAATACCGTAATACCTTGTCCATAGCCATGCTAGCCGCGCCATGTGCGAACGGCATGCCAAACCCTTGGCCCCACCATGCCAAGCCAAACCGCACCTTGCCTTGGCCCTAGCCATGCTAGCCGCGCCATGTGCCAACGGCATGCCAAACCCTTGTCCCCACCATGCCAAGCCAAACCGCACCTTGCCTTGCCCCTAGCCATGCTAGCCACACCTTGCCTTGGCCCTAGCCATGCTAGCCGCGCCATATGCCAACGACATGCCAAACCCTTGGCCCCACCATGCCAAGCCAAACCGCACCTTGCCTTGGCCCTAGCCATGTGCCAACGGCATGCCAAACCCTTGGCCCCACCATGTCAAGCCAAACCGCACCTTGCCTTGGCCCAAGCCATGCTAGTGGCGCCATGTGCCAACGACATGCCAAACCCTTGGCCCCACCATGCCAAGCAAAACTGCACCTTGCCTTGGCCCTAGCCATGCTAGCCGCACCTACCAAACCCTTGGCCTCACATGCCAAACACACCTAGCCGCGCCACCATGCCGACCTTCCCTACGCGTCTACCAAAAACAAAGGCGTGCGACGATCCACGGTCCCCTTCAATACCAGGAGCAAATCCTAGCCATCCAAGGTTACCGAGACGACGCATGGTAACCTTTGGACCGAAAACCTAAGTTTGTCCACGCCAAACCATGCCATGCCAACGGCATGCCAACCTAGCCGCACCACCATGCTGGCCTTCCCTACGCGGTTACCAAAAAAGAAGGCGAGCGACGATCCACGGTCCCCCTTCAATCCCAGGAGCAAATCCTAGCCATCCAAGGTTACCAGACGACGCATGGTAACCTTTGGCCAGAAAACCTAAGTTTGGCCACGCCAAACCATGCCATGCCAACAGCATGCCAACCTAGCCGCGCCACCATGCTGGCCTTCCCTACACGGCTACCAAAACGAAAGCGTCAGAACGATCAACGGCTATCTTTCCTCTTGAGATGCAAAATATCGACCGTCGAAGGTCACCAAGATAGCAAGTCTCCCCAGTGTGACTTTCCAGGCAACAACAACATGCTACATGTTTTCCACAAAAACATTCGAGACATGAACACATATCACAAACTGGGGATCCTCTTTGGGTATTGGTTTGGCGGTTTACAGCGTGCGGCGTACACTACGCCCGTCATAAGGGAAGTGTCATAAGGATGAGGCGGTTAGTAAATACATGGAGTTAATGGTGAAATGTTCTTTTTATGGAAACATCAATTCCATGCGTTAACGGTTTTATGGAACATCAATTCCATGCGTTTTTAATGTTTCCACGTTAATGTTCCTCCCATTTATTCACTCATTCCTTAATGAGATAGATACGTTTCACTTCGACTTGTATAAATAGGGCTTACCTATTTCCACCGAACAATAAGTTCACTCGGGAATACACAACACTCAGAAAATACTTGCTAGCTTACCATTTGTTAGCCTTCCCACTTTTGTGATACAAGTCACAGTAAAACAACTACTCTTCCAGAATCAACTATTCTGGTCTCATCACTTTCCTTGCTTCCCTACCCAAAACTAACCCATTCTCCTTCACTTTGTGACCGAAGCAAGTCCGGAACGGCCATTTCATGGTTTAGGCTGGACTTGTACGGATTGATCTCTCGAATCTAAAGTACTCCCTTGCAGTACATTGTTTAGGGTTTAAATTTGTTCCTCACTCGCACACCCGAAATTACCAAAATCAGCAGAAACTATTTTCACCCTCAAACACTTATATACGAAGTTCAAAAGATAAGCGTTATACTACGTATTGTAATTCCTTAACACTATGTCTACTAGAGTATAATCATTCTGACTTAATGATTATGTTCTCAATATACCACGACTTGAAAGATACGTTGGGAATGAAACAGTTCAAGTCAAAATATTACTAACCTCAAGAGGAAGGATGATGTCATCGATGTAGCTTGTTACTTCTTCACATTCTTCAAGTCTTCGAGTAATACTTATATGTCTCATTATCCTAATCTTTCTAGCCTAACCTATACGAAGTTGTCTCTAGTACATAATCAATCGACTCTTTAATTGAGTTTTGATTCACTAAAATATGACAACCAAACTTGACATACCAACGCTTGGTGGGTTCAACCGAGCTATGCTCTAACATAATTGAACTTCCACTATCGAGTAGAACTCGACGTAGCTTGTACATTCCAATGAAAGTTAAAATTACGATCGCATCATTATGTGGTTGATATACTCGAGCAAGGTTGGTGTCTGAAAAAGATATCTCAATCTTTCCCTCTTCTAAAGTCTCCGTACTAATCAGATTGGCATAGTCGACCTTCAGTATTTACCAATCATTAATATGACACAATTTCAATCGTGTTGCGTTTTCCTGAGCCTTTCTAGAAGTTGAATTGACTCTTGCATGGCTTACTTTGATCTCTCGTAGATCTAGTGTGTTGATCCGTGCTGGATCCTTCTTCACGTATTGTTGCAGCTTTCCTTCTTCAATCATCTTTTGGACTTCTGCTGCGAGCGTATAACAAGATTCTGTGTTGTGTCTATGGTCTTAGTGATGAGCACAATATTAATTCATGTCTCTCTTATCCATTGTTTCCATCGGTAATGGTTTCAGAATGGGTAGTGAGTCTTTAATCTTCTTAAAAAGTTCACCAAGTCCAATATTCAGTTTGGGAAACTTCACCTTTTGCCTTTCTTGAGTCTTATGAGAATCTTCTTCATTTATCGTTTTCCTTGCATGACCTTCATGGTTTTTGCTATTGTTACTTCTATCGAATTGCTGCTTCGGTTTCGCGTGTCCCTCATCTCCAGACCTTTTCGCTGTCTGTGATAATTCTGCTTTCTTTTCTTTCTCAACTTTTGCGTACCTATCAGCCCTTTCATACAGCTCTTTGAGGGTTCTGACTGGTTCAACTGTTAATGAGTTGTAAATTCCAAATTCATCGTAATCCAATGAATTTTTGTATGCTTCTATTACGAACCCCTCGTCAACCTTTCCAACTTCATTAACTTCCTGACGAAACCTCCTATTAAAATCAAAAAGTCTCTCGCCAGGCTCAACGTGCAAGAGGAATAAATGACTGCTTCCTTTTTTGCTTTTAAGGTTAATCTTGTATTGCTCGAAAAACGTATCTGACAGTATTCGGAAATTCCTAATTGAATTGGACTCTAATTGTGAGAACCAAGTTAGAGCCTTACCCTTCAAGGTTATTGGAAAGGTTCTGCAGAGTAGTTCGTCGTTGTACCCCCACAAACTCATTGAGGCTTGAAATAGTTGGACATGCTCCACTGGATTTCCATTGCTTCCGTAAAAAAATTCCTTGAATTGAGGTTGGTTGAAGTTTGAGGGTGGGAATAAACACCTTATCTTTTCAACAAATGGGGAGTCCATTGACTTCTTCATTGATAAGATTTGTTGCTCTTCATCCTTGGATTGCTTTTGGGATAAAAATTCATCAATCATTTTATTAAGCCTTCTTTTGCTGAGTTCTTCGCCTCTCACCGAGTCTCCTTCAGTTTCTTTGCGAATCCACTCATTCTTGATAGGATCCGTTCTCCTTTTAGAACAGTCTCTTTCACATCTGTACCTCTTTGAGTGATCATCATTGATATGATCATCCATTTGTCTATGTCTTTCATGTCTCATGTGACTTGGTCTTGTTCGCCTATCTTGATCGACCTTATAGTAATGATCATCATCGGGTATATAATGATCATAATAGCCATCATTATGATGATCACGACTTTGATAATCGTTTCTGACATCCTCATCTCTTCTTGCATCATTTCGATTGAGCAGACGATCGCCAAGAACTTCGTCCCTTCTGCATGGGCGGTCTCGTTCTCGATGAGTATGACGGTTTGACCCATCACTTCCGGAACGCGGGATAACTGCTTCTTCAAGCTCATTTCTTTTCTCCAATGCTATTTTAAGTCGTTTGTTCTCCCTTTCCAACTCCTGGAAACGCTCACGTAACGTCAAGTCGATAGGAGTCACTTGTGGATTGTTAGCTTGCGCAACTTGTGGGTTGTTAGCTTACACATCTTGTAAGTGAGTCTGCACACCTCTATTAGGAGCTGCTCGGGTGTTGACTTTGAATCCCTCTTTGACGATTGAGGCTTCCGTTATTGGTCTGGAGAGGTGATCTACGTATCCTAACATTGTTCCCCCTTGAGACTTGGAGTGGATCTCTCAGAACGAGAAGCCGATGCTGTTAATGAAACACGCATTTCCCTTTTGTCCCTTTCATCTTGGTAAGTCTGGACGACAACACTCCTTAGAGCTATGTTGTAAAAGGCGCACTAAGCGCAGCACAAGCGTCCGGGAAATCCAAGGTGACCCTATATTCCGCTCCGGCGCCTTAGGCGAGCGACTATGGCATTTTAGGCGCCAAAGGCGGCATGTGTTGGTGGTGTTAGTATTCAGGCCTCAGGGTTCATTTTGGGGGCACATTTTTGGTTACAACAAAAGGGTTTCATTCTTTTTCATTTCCTCGTTATTTCCTCCGTTCTTCTTCATCATCTTTGCGACTCTGCCTCCGTTCTTCTTCATCTTCTCGTCGATCCTTCGTTAACATCTCGCCTATGTCATCATATCTTCACACGTAAGGTAATGGACTCTGCCTCCATTTTCCTAAACTATGATATCTCCATCTGTAATTGTTGTTTGTTGATTTTAAGTTTTGGGTTTTTAGGTTTTGATAAAAATATGGTTTTCCAATTAGGGCTTTTTAATTTTCTTCATCAATGATTGAAATAAACTATAAAGAGTATTTAGATGGCGAGGATCACGATACAGACGAAGAGGATATTGTTCATGTCACAAGGCAATATAAGAAGACGATAAGCAAAAGAGGAAGAAGTCCTGCTGATTATGAGAGTTCGGATAGCGAGGATAATGAAACAGACAAAGAAGATGATGCACATACAACCACCGGGTAGTACGAGAAGAGTATTCCAGCCAAAGAAGTCAAAAAACCTACTAAGACACCAGGAGTTAATGAACTTTATAATTCAGATTCACTTGAAGTGGGTGAAGAAACTCTGACTTCTATTCTTCAAAGAAGGAAACAGAAAGAAATTCAGATTGATGATTCTTCTGATTCACTTGACGACGATGTGCCTCTAATCTCTTTAAGAAAAAAGAAGAAAGGCCCTGAGGTGGGGAAAGCTACTAGTGGTAGTGGATTAGGAGTTGCAGATGAGGAAGTGGATTTAGATTTGTTTGACTGAATTCGTGCCATGAACTATGTGAGAAAGAACATGTTTGCTCCCTTTCTTTGTCTTTTTTTTTTTTAAAACTCATTACTTTTTAGACATGTAAGTTAACAAAAACTCATGATTTCTCTTGGGATTTGAGTTGTTTTCGTTATTTAACATATCAGTGGTATAGGAATCTGTAATATAAGTCCAAAACAACACAAATTGAATCAGTGGTCGCCTAGGGTGCTAGGCACTAGGTCTAGCGCCTCGCCTCTCCTAGCGCCTAATACAACATAGCCTTAGAGTTCGATTGCTGGCACATTGAGTTAACACTACAAGTAAATTAGTGTATTGCAACATGTCATTTGTGTGGCAAGACCCAGTGTTTAGTGTGTCAAAAGCCTTTTGCCACATAAAAACCTTTTTGGCAAGAAACCGTGACAAAAAGTTATTGCCACACCTTAAGTGTATCTATGAGAATAGTGAGTTTTTAGCCACATCAAATGGCGAGGCAATAGCATGAGGCAAAAATGTATTTTTCTAAAAAAATAATTAATATTATTTTTATTTTATTCAAAAATAGGATATTTTGTTTTATTTATTTTTATAAATAAAACAATTTATTTCTGTTTTTATTTTCTTTTTTTCCTTTTGATGTTTTATTTCCTTCTATACAAGATGCTTCAAAAAAAAAAAAAAAAAATCGGTAGAAGATTGACGAGTACGAAATTCTCATTTGATGAATTAGCTTTATTTTTATATAGAAAATTTTTGATACATATATAAATTTAATTCATACAAATGCATCTGATATGAATGAATGATGAAGAACATCATACGACAACAATAAAAAGAAAACAAAACTTCATGTCGATCTTCTTCTCTACCTCCGCAAACCGCAAACCCACCATCTTCAACTTCCGCAAAATCAATGTTCAAGGAAGGAAGATAAGTATTTTCTTTAATTAGAATCGTTCTTGTATTTATGGAAGATATGGGAATTACCTAGCAAATGGAAATTTCCCCAACTTGATTGAGATATTCACTAACGCCCGAAATTAACCAATTTTTATTAACAATATAGATCAAGAAAAAAAAAACGAAAATGAAAAAAAAAAGGTTTACAATCTAAACAAACAAAGAAATCTTTTATGTAAAATAAAAACCCCTAAACAGAAATTAGATCTTAACAATACAACTCCTTAAATTCGTAAAATTGTTTTGATTCTTTCACTAACAGTCATCAAACCTTAAGAAAGTTGAAAAATCACAAGATTTTCCCTTTGTTTTTAATTTTATCAAATCAAGCAAACCTTCTTCAACCTTTGCTCAATATCACGATTAAATTACCCAAGTTCCGTAGCAATAACAAGATCCAAACTTATAACATTCTTGCAATGAGTACTATAGATTATCAATAAGATACTAATGTTATTTTAGAACTGAAAGTTCCCAGAAGGAAGAGGGAGAGACGGTAAAGAAGAGGGAGAGAGAACACGAAAGGTTAAAGAGATAGTGAGAAACGGAATATCTATAGGGTTGGACTTTGACTCCTCACAAAATGTAAAAAGGAAAATACTAATATTCGTTTTTTTTTTTTTTTTTTTTCGTATTTTTATAAAAATGAAAAATAAGTTAATAGGTTTTTGCCGCACCTAACGTGAACCTTCAGAACAAACCATCTTTTTGCCGCACCCATATCCTTGTTGCGGCAAAATCCAACTGTTTTTGCCTCATCGGTGGTTTCCATGTGGCTAGAAATCCTTTCTTGCCACACCATGAGGCAATATAGATATTTTGCTACATACACTCAATTAGCTGGTGTGGCTAGAGACTGTTTTTCTTGTAGTGTAAGGATTTCTGGTAGGTACATCAACGTCCATTCGATTTGCTCCTGAAGAATCCATATGTTACTCTTTCTTTGTTAACCTTGCTTTTAACAACCTTTTCTTTCCACAACGTTTCTGGAACTATCTGCAACTCTAGATCACAACGTTCTGGATCTCAACGTTTCTGAATACTTTCTGCAACTCTGGATCGCAACGTTATGGATCACAACGTTTATGAATCTTTCTGCAACTCTGTATCGCAACGTTCTGGATCACAACGTTTATGAATCTTTCTGCAACTCTGTATCGCAACGTTCTTGATCACAATGTTTCTGAAAACTTTCTACAACTCTGAATCGTAATGTTCTGATTCACAACGTTAACTTTCTGCAACTCTGTATCACAACGTTTTCTGTTAACATACTTCTAAAATGTTTTGGACTTTCTGAAACTTTTTCCAAGAACGTTGTAAAATTCAGTAACTTCTGGAGCGCAACGTTCTATGTAAAAAGACCTTCAACAACATTTCAGACTTTCTGCAACTTTTCTGAAAACACTGTGAACTTTTTTTTTTCCTTTTTTTCCAAACGTCTTCGAAACCCTAATTCTCAAAAACACTTGGGAAGAAAAACTTTTCTCAAAGGGGGAGCACGATCTTTTACTTGGGTCTCCTTAGTCTGCGCCAAAAGATGTTGGTGGTACAAAATCAACTACCCCAACAATCTTCGAGATGTGTGTAAGATGATCCAATCGCAGCCGTTGAATGAATTCTCCAAAGAATTGTTTATGAAAATATGAGGGGGTACCTTCAAAGACACTCCGATGCTAAAATCAACAAGAGTTCTGAGCAAGTAAGTTGTGGATAAAAGGAATAAAAATTGTGTACCTTTTGAGGTTTATTCTGGCCTCTATTTATAGGCATAAAACCTTATTCTAGTTCCATAATAACCCTAGATTTGTAGTAATCCAAAATAACCACCACAATGTGTACTTATCCTTTAATATTTGTATCCATCCATGAAGATCCATATTTATCTTGAAAGATCCTTATATATCTTGTCAAGATTTGAGTTTATCTTGGAAGATCATTGTCTATCTTCACAAGATTTGAGTATATCCTAGAAGATCATTGTCTATCTTCATAGGATTTGAGTATATCTTAGAAGATCCTTATTATCTTCTTAAGATTTGTGTATATCCCTGTAGTTACCTAAAATTGGTAAGAGGCTAGAGATGAGATTCTAGGGTTTCTGAAAGTGAGTTACGGGAGGTTGAGCACGAACAGTCTTCGCCTAAACCACGCACAGTGGCCATTCAAAGGATGTTTCAGTCACATGGAAGAAGGATTAGGGCTGGTCTTAGGGATGGAAGCAGATGAAGAGAGAGACGAGAGAACAAGTTATTGCTCTGAGAGGTTATGAGAAAGATCATCGTAGCTTGGAAAAATAGAGGACCTATTTATAGCTGAATTCTCTAATCTTAAGTCGGTAAAGATAAGGATTGCTTTCCGTGCCTTGCGGAACAATTCTCCCGTCTCTTCAGGAATAGGGATAAACTAGGTTGAGTTTTTCTCATTATTCCACCGCATTTATTCTCTTCTGTTGTGAGAAATAAGTCGGGTATTTCTCACACGTGCCGTAGACCGCCAGACCAAAACCCTAATTGATATCCCCCCATTTGTGTGAAGCTGAGTCAGCCTTTGTGATTATGTGTTGAGAGAGAAATATTCTCTTTATCCGAGTTGGCCAAGATAAAGAGATATTCTGCGATTTGTGAGAATGACTAGGATGAGTCACGTGAAAAGGCATGGAATTCCTTAGAATCGTGTGCAAAATGTGAGATGAGTGAAAGCCGATCTTCCTCTATCCATGTCCGGTCACATATGTCATGTGAAGACCGTATTATTGTTTGTGGGTCCCTTTGTTGAGCATGCGGAGCTCAAGAGAGCTTATCCACGTTTTTGGATAGCCATGTATAGTTCAGGCTCAATTTACTAGTCGTGAGTGTATTTGAGAGGCTGAGAAATAGGCTTGAGCACTAGGTAAGGCGTGTGCCTATCATGTGAATCTATCCGAGATTTTGAGGAGAGATTTGAATCTCTCCGAGATTTTGTGAAGATATTTGAATCTCTCAGAGATTTTGCGGCTCAAAAATCTCACCGTGATTTTTGCAGAGTGATTTGAATCTCTCCGATATTTTTGTGGATGGTAGAAAAATCTCTCCGTGATTTTTGCAGAATCTCTCCGTGATTTTTGCAGAATCTCTCTGAGATTTTTGCGGATAGCTTAAAAATCTCTCCGTGATTTTTGCAGAGAGATTTGAATCTCTTCGAGATTTTTATGAATGACTTAAAAATCTCTCCGAAGATTTTCTTAACGGTCCGTATCTCTCGCGGGTCACCGAGACTCGTCCGGAGAGAGAAGGCTTTGTACGCCCGATTAATGTCTCTCGAGACTTTGTCTCACTTGTCTTTGACCAGCGTATCTTGCGAGAGATGTGCTAGGAATCAACTGTGTGTCCATATGATGAGCCAACAAGATCAATGTATCTCGATGCAGGGATGTTCTGTGAGTCTTGTCCAAAAGGCTCAGAGGTAGAATAACCAGCGTATCTCGCGAGGATGTCCTAGGAGTTATCCGGAAACCTGAGTAAGTCGAGTCAGAGCCTAGAGCAGACATGACCAGTGTATGTCACGATGATGTACTAGGAATCAGTCTTTGATATCAAATAGGGTGAGTCGTGCTTACAGGAGATATGCAAATCTCTGCTCTGGGTCATAAGTCCACCGGGGACGTGTTTACGCATCTACAGAGCCTACATGACCAACAACATCTCATTGAGGACGTATACTAGGAATCATGGCATCACAATCAGCCGCGTCTCGATAAAAAAATCTTTGGAATTGTGGTCGTTTCGGTTCATAAGTCTGCCTGGGGACGTTTTTACGCTCTACGTAACCTACGTGACCAGCATTATCTCGTTGAGGATGTGCGCTAGGAGTCACGGCATCACGACCAGCCAGTGTTTCGCGGGGACGTATACTAGAAATCGTTGCTAAGAATGCCTTGAAAGCCAAGGGCTTAATCTCTCTCGTGAGAGTTGAATTTTGTCTACGGTTTTGAGATGACGCTTTTACCCCTTATCCAAATTTCACCATCTACAATCCCCACAACATTTGTATCTATCTTGAAAGATCCATGTTTATCTCTTCAAGATTTATAACAATCTTGGAAGATCATTGTCTATCTTCCAAGATTTGTGTCTATCTCAAAATAACTTCAAAAACAAGTCCTTTGGGCTTCTATAATATGCTAGACTGAGCTTTTATATTAAACACTGGTTCCTTTAATAAACCATCTGGTCTTCTAAAATAAGCCACCTGGGTCTCTTTAATAAACCAACGAGTTTCTTTAATGAACCAATGAGTTTACATAATAAACCAACCGGGCTTCTACAATAAGTCATGGGTTTCTTTAATAAACCAACTAGGTATCTTTAATAAACCGACTGGGCTTCCAAAATAAGCCAACTTGCTTCTACAATAAGCCATGGGTTTCTTTAATAAACCAACAGGGTATCTTTAATAAACCGACTGGGCTTCCAAAATAAGCCAACTTGGCTTCTACAATAAGCCATGGGTTTCCATAATAAACCAATTGGGTTTCTTTAATAAACCGAATGCGCTTCCAAAATAAGCCAACTAGGCTCCAATAATAAGCCATGGGTTTCTTTAATAAACCAACAGGCTTCTAAAATAAGCCATTTGGGCTTCAATAATAAGCCATGGGTTTTTAATAAACCAACCGAGTTTCTTTAATAAACCGACCGATTGCTTGTGTGGTATGCACGTGCACCATTTTAATGGGTAAATCGTTTTATGGGTGAAAACTATTCTTTCGAATTTGGTAATTTGGGGTGTGTGGATGAGGAATGAATCTAAACCCTAAACAAATGCATCAAGCGGTGAGTGCTTGTAGATTCGGAAATCAATCATGGCAAGTCGGCCTAAACAAGAAATGGCCGTTCGGACTTGTTTCGGTCACAAAGTGAAGGAGATGGGGTTGATCTTAGGGAGGAAGCAAGAAGGTGTTGAGATTGTGAAGGTGTTGGCTTGCTTATGACTTGTAACAGAACCCGAACCCATACAGGATGCAAGCTATCGGGATTCAGTGTTTTTGTATTAACACTTGGTTTTCGTTTTTGTCTGGACTTGCTTTCTTGTCGGTGGAAATAGGGAGGAGAACCTATTTATACAAGTCATTGAGCCTTATTCACGTCTCTCGTGGAAGTGGAGGAAGTGGAGTGATGGAGTAGTGGAGGTGTGTGTTGGTATTACACGACCAGTCTTGCCCACTTCTCCGTCATCTCTAACCGTCCATAACTTCCTAATACGTTCTTGTGATGGCGCGGCTGTAAACTGCTGCACCAATACCCCAAGATGTATCCCCGGCTTTGTGACATGATTGATGTTCGGAATATGTGGATCGTGGATCCACGAAAGGTAACATGTAATGCTAAGTTGAATAATCGCGTTATTCGAAAAGTTGATACTTGTGAAGTATCGTGTGTATTTTATGCAGGTACTACATCATGGTGTGGTAAAGTGACGGAGATGACGCCTCACCGACCAATTAACTCACGACTGTGGTTGTATAACCAACGGGTGAAGTTGGACGGATGAGATGATCTTTGAGACACTCATCTGCGACCCTTAATGAAATTAGGGTTTCTAGAGGAGGTGTGCGCAAGCATCCCTCTTGACCGGGTCGAATCCAAGCTTGGGATATGACTTTGGCCAGGCCGACCATACATGCGTGTTGACAGCATGACGATGTAGGCTCCTATACCCATTACCTCACGAAAGTATGATCTGGGCCACTCAATTCGTCCGGTGAAGTTGAGTGGTCGAGATCAATTTGTGACACAAAACCAGTGCCGCAAAAGCCGCGCATCATGCCTACTTCGGGCGCACGTTCCAAGATGACCATTCTTGGTCGGTCTTGGTGTAAAGGTGGTAGGCCGGTGTTCACGCCTATACACCGAATATCCGATAAAAACGTGATCTCGAGCCATCCAAATCGTCCGGCGAAGTTGAAGGTCGAGGTCGGCGATTTGGGAGGTGTGACCACGCTAGTTTGGGCGCGCGTCTTGGAATAATCAGGCATGCTATGCCTTGGCCGATCGGGTGAGGGTATAGATGGGTCCACGGTGGTCATGCTGGTATGACCAGGACCGCTTTAATCTAATCTTGGACCCTCCATTCGTAAGAAGGAGAAGATGGGACGCTCGTGATGCTCAAAACCCTAATTTTGGGTTACAAGGCCGTGCGACCATGCTTTATTCTAGCATGCGAATTGGGATAACCAACCATGGTTGGTCCCGACCAATTGGCAGGTATGTAAGGCGGCCCAGCTTGGCGATTGTGTTGACATGCTCTGGGCCCTTTGAATCTACATCTACACCCTCCATCTATACCGCGAAGATGGATGGTTGAGACTGCTTTTGCGACACATGTAATATGCCGCAAACCCTAATTTAGGGTTTTCCGCCCATACTTTGTTATGGTTTGGACATTTTGGCAAGCTAGGCCACTCGGAGGGAGGTCACCATGCGGGGTCCGCGTTGGTCCGGCAGGTGGATATTCCATACCGGCTGGGGGGTGATGGAATTGATCCGGTCATCCAATCATGCTTGTGGAGTTGGATGATCGTGATCATATCCTGACCGATACTGGCCAGTCCGGATGCTCAATCGGGCTAGTATAACACACCGAGAGGGGCTCAATCGGGCTAGTATAACACACCGAGAGTCACCGACGGGTATTTCGTACATGGTTTCATTATAATGCTTGGAGGTTCGTGTTGCTCAGAAGAGCAACACTCGCCGTCATGCCGCTCGATAATGAGTACAGAAATACAAGGCTGATTGCGATTAATTAATAATGCTAGAAATTCACGTGGTATATGGGATTGTTGCTACATGCTCCAACCTCGGGATGAATTTCGTATATTCCTGAGAATGGGATTATTGCCACATGCTCCATTCTAGGTGAATTAAGTGAGGGAGTATCCAACACTTATTGATGGCCTTATCTTTACAAGATGTCGCCGCATGATTTTCCTCGGTTTTTTTTACAATTTTAACCTTAAATGAAAATCCACCATCAACATTAAGTCCCCCGCCTAGCACATAATGGTTACAATATTGTGGGGTAGGCATGAGATGGTGACAAATTTGTAAATTGAAATGACCAAGCTAAGGTGAATAGATATTTCTAGGATAACCGACATCGTCAAAGCGCGTTCGGAGCCGGTTGATTCGATCAAGGTTGTGAAGGAAGCATGAATTGATCTCGGTGAGTCGCTTTGGTTCCCCTTGTATATATCCGAGCTTGGTCCCTTCCTTGGGTCAAGTGTACTCCTCGTCACGCACAACTTTCCCCGGATGTATCTCGATAAGCATCGTTGATTGCTATCCCGAATTGGTAGCCTTTATAGGTGGTAAGTAAAGACTTCTTTTCTCCCGGATTCCGTCGACTTGTGAGATTATAAAGAATCATCTCACGCAATCATTTATTCTATATCTCGTGTCACGCTCTCCGCACTTATCTGATCTCCTGATTGATTGATCGATTGATTGATGATTTTTTTTTGTGTGCTCATAACCTCTTCTCCTTTGAAGTTTATCATGGAGGCGGTGGACGATCATTCTGTCGCTTCTCCAGAAAGAAGCTTCGAAGTTGACAAGCCCGAAACCCATGCGCATGAAGAAGTCATGGCTAAGATCGATCTTCCACTTCGTGAAGTCGGCCGTGCTATATGAGGATGTCTATCCCGCACTGCGTATTTCCATGGGACGCATCCGTGCACTTTCATTTAAGCGATTGACATGGAGGAGCGGTGGAGGCGCGAGGAAGCCAGGCAACCGGGTAAGCACAAAGCGAGAGAGATATGCAGCGTGGTTTAAGAGGGAGGGTTGAGCATAAACAACCTCCGAATGAAGATAAGTGTGATTACCCAATCCATGACGGCGTGATAATTCTTGGACTCCGACACGAGAGGAACCCGAACATCCGAAAGCAATCGGTACGACTCCTAATGTTGATGCGCTCTTTAATGCTCCCGCCGATGATGTTGGGATGGAGTGCGCCGTCATGAGATGTCCGATGCGAAGTTGAGGTAGATTCGAAGGGAGGAGCATCAACGAGGTGATGGCGCTGTGGCGTAACTCCGACGGTGGTGCAGGCGATGTCGATCCTCTTGACGACTAAAACCTCTTTTCTTCTTTTTCCGCTTTCCAAGTATATTCCGTACATTTGAACATCTTCCTTGTATTCAGTGGCATCCAAGTTCAAGGTTTTCTTCTATTTGATTGTTTGAATAAAGGTTTTTTTTTTTTTTTTTTTTTTTTTTTTTTTTTTTTTATAACCCTTTGTTAATACTGCAACTGTGTTCCTGATGCAAAATCTTCCTGGCCTTGCTGGGGTTAATGGCTCAAAGCTTCTTCCCTTCCCATGAATATGTTTTCCCTCAACTCTTTTCAGGATGTCTTTTGTTTAGGGTTTCTTTCCTGACCTGCTCTGGTGGGTTGATTTAGGATGGGCTTTGTGTCTTTAGGAGTAAAGAGGTTCTCAGGTGGAAATAACACTTCAATTAATCGAAAATTGAAACCTTAATTATGAATGCAAGTATTGCAATCATTCTCTAGAGGAATTACAAATATGATGTGAAATTGTAAAGGGAAACACGCCGGAGGAAGTAGCACATCGTTTTAAAGTGTATAGGATGCTGGAAAGTGATAGGACAGCATCTTAGATACGGTAGGGTTTGATCCATCGTGAGTGAATTGTCACGCCTTCTAGTTTGTCAACGTTGATGAGTTTGGGTGAGCCATCTAGGATGACATCTGCTACTGTGTATGGTTCATCCTCCTTCTCGGTGGTCGAATCGGGTGAGGTATCCATTCTCACCGTAATGTTTCCGACCTGAACGCGGTCGTCTTCGTTACTAAGTCCCCAATTTCAAACGGGTTTGGGCGTGTTGTCTGGGGTCTTGGTTTTGTTGTCTTTGATCGAGACAGCCTTTCTAGACTCCCGATAAACACTTTGAAAGGGCCAGCCTCCCATTCGCATCTCTTAGCGAAGGTTGGTTTGTTGGTTGGAGCCGGTCCCCAGGACTTGTCGGAATGGGAGGGCTGTAAGTTGTAAAAAGGGTTGCGCGATGAGACTTATTTGAGATCGGAACCTTTCAATGTATGCCTGTGCTCTCTCAGGGGAAGTTGTGTCACATTGGAAAGTTGTTGGTGCGGCACCGCATACCATCGTGTCCGTAAGGCGTGTTGAGATTCTTTCGTGTATCGAAACCGACAGAGGACAGACTTCTAGTATTGCTTTGTTGTCATGCATCCAAGAGCGTCCTAGGATCATGTCGTAGTTGGGATGATCTTTGACTATGTAGAACTTTGTTTGTGTCGAGGCATCACCCAATTTGACTTCAAGATTGATATATCCATATGCATCTCTCGAGTTCTCCTTCGAATCTTTAACCACGGTTGGGTGACGAGTAGCTTCCCCGCTTTGAAATCTTGGCCGCTCTCAAGGTCTTGACAAGAATGATGTTAAATTCGGAAGTCGTATCAATCAACGCGCTATCGAACTCAATGTCTCTCAAACGAGTGACAGTTAGGAGTCCCCAGTCTCCTTTGCTCACGTCCTTCAGGAAAGACTGGGGTTCCTGGACTGCTTCTGGATACAAACGTCTGCCTGACACAACGTGGTTGAGGGCCGTAAATATGTCTTGACGCTGCCCTTTCGAGAAGTACAAGACTTCACACAAGTGCTCCATCATAGCTTTGTACGAGTCTTGCAATGTAATCCCGAAATTATGCAGTTCCCGATAGGGAGAGGGTCTCTACGAACACCTTCGTTTCCAAGCCGGAGTTCTCCAAGATCTATCTTTTCCCCGAATATTTGTTTCAACCTGTTACAATCTTTGGCCGGATGATGAACAACTGTGGTAGCAACAGTGATTTGGGATCTGCCATGTCTTTCTCAGTTGGAGGACGCTTTGATAGAGGCAAAACTTGACGGCATCGTCTTGGATCCATGCTTCCAAGAGTTCTATCACTTCATTCATGGGGAAAGGAAAAATTGTATCTTCGGTTTCTTGTGCAGGAGCTTTTTCCTCTCCTTTCCGAGACGAAGTCTTGTGTGCCGGGGATGTCCGCTTGGTTTGTTGTTCCGTCACTGGAACTTTACTTTTTTCTCCTCCGTCCACTACACTCACAGAGGGACCAGTGTTGTATTGCTTGTTCGTGAGGCGCCTGCTTCCTCGACTTTCACGTGAATCTTCACTTGAACAACTCGGTTCTTTCTAGCAACGCCGGTGCAGCTTATTCCCGAACGTTTCGCAGCCTTCATGGAGTTCGTGAGAACGTTTGAAAGCCCGTGATTCTCTAACAGAGCGGTATATGGGTATCATCCCGTTGATGCACAACTCCACCAATTATCGTTCGGTGACATTCGGGTCATGACAATCTAGCGCTTGAGTTTTGAACCTTTTGACAAAGTCGTTAGGATGCTCGTTGTTCCGCTGAAGAATTCTTCCTAGATCTGAAAAGGTGATTTGTTCAAACACGAAGAAATACTTTCTGTAGAAAGCACTGACCATCTCGCTCCAATTGGATATCTTTGTTAGGCGCGATGTTGTTGTACCTGTGTACGCCCTCCCGTAAGTGACTTCGAGAATTCTTTCAGCAGAACATGATTGTATTCATGTTCCCAAGGATTCCAAGAATCGAGAGACGTGTTCATGAGCATTACCAAGACTGTCGTAAAGGGAGAACCGGGAGAGGTGTAACCTCTTGGAAGAGGAATTCGTTGTACATCTTGAGGGTACGGTGGGTCGATGTTGGTGTACATCCGTTCGGTCCCCTTTTTCTCGATTTTGGAGAAGTCATTCCGATCCTCACGTGTAATGAAGTTGGAAGGCTGGTCCCTCTCCCTTTGGCGCTCGTGGAGCAACACGAGTTTCTTCATTCATGTGGGTCCGAGTGGAAACGTCTCTTTCCGGTGTATTGAATGCATCTCTTGCCGACTCCAAGGGTTGCCGTGAATCTTGTGGGCAATCGTTCGGTCAAAGTTTTAAGGAAAGTGAGTACCTCTTTTCCGAGTTGCGGCCATATCCGTTGTCTTAGCAAGAACTTCCTGTTTCTCCATCAAGTCTTGCAATGGTAATAGACGGTGTCCCTCCTCTTGTGCCTCCGGCTCCTCGTCCTGATGAAGGAGTAAAAGTTGTTGCCCTGGTGACTATCGGAGGCGTTACACTTGAGGAGATGCCGGGATTCGCGGCTGCTCTGGCTCTGGTGATGGGAGGCGCTACACCTACTGGAATGTCTCCTGCTCCGCTAGCGTTGGTGATAGAAGTGACAGCTCCACGAGATGTATTGACCACAGTAGCTCCACCGACAGTACATCGACACCGGAGTGTTATCCATACTAGCTCCATCGAATTGATTGCTGATCCGACACTCCGAGTTCCACCATCTTGAAATGAATTGTTGATTGGAATTGGTTCTAAGATCTACCCTTTTGAAATTGATGAAATTGAATTGGATTTCAAGAAATTGACTTTACAACCGAAAGATTAACGTCCCACCATGGTCGCCAATTGTTTATGGGTGAAAACTATTCCCGCCGAATTTGGTAATTTGGGGGTGTGGATGAGGAATGAATCTAAACCCTAAATAAATGCATGTTCTTGGTGAGTGCTTGTAGATTGGGAAATCAATCAGGCAAGTCCGGCCTAAACCAAGAAATGGCCGCCCAGACTTGTTTCGGTCACAAAGTGAAGGAGATTGGGTTGATCTTAGGAGGGAAGCGAAGAAGGTGTTGAGATTGTGAAGGTGTCAAGCCATGGCTTGCTTATGACTTGTAATGTGTAAACCGAACCGGCCATGTGATGCAAGCTATCGGGCCCGGTGTTTTGTATTAACACTTGGTTTCGTTTTTTGTCCGGACTTGCTCTTGTCGGTGGAAATAGGGAGGAGAACCTATTTATACAAGTCATTGAGCCTTATTCACGTCTCTCGTGGGAAGTGGAGTGATGGAGTAGTGGAGGTGTGTGTTGGTGTTACACGCACCAGCCTTGCCCACTTCTCCTATCATCTCTAACCGTCCATAACTTCCTAACACGTTTGTGATGGCGCGTTGCTTGGCCGTAAACCGCCGAGACCAATACCTCGAGATGTATCCCCGGTTTGTGACATGATTGATAACTGAATATGTGGATCGTGGATCCACGAAAGGTAGCATGTAATGCTAAGTTGAATAACCGCGTTATTCGTAAAGTTGATACTTGTGAAGTATCGTGTGTATTTTATGCAGTGCATCGCATCATGGTGTGGTAAAGTTACTGGAGATGACGCCTCACCGACCAATTAACTCCCGACTAGGGTTGTATAACCAAGCCTGGTGAAGTTGGACGGATGAGATGATCTTTGAGACACTCATCTCGCGACCCTTAATGAAATTAGGGTTTCTAGAGGAGGTGCGCAAGCATCCCTCTTCACCGGGGGTCGAATCCAAGCTTGGGATATGACTTTGGCCAAAGCCGACCATACATGCGTGTTCGACAAAGATGACGGTGTATGCGCCATACCCATTACCTCACGAAAGTATGATCCGGGCCACTCAGTTCGTCCGGTGAAGTTGAGTGGTCGAGATCAATTTGTAATGTAAAAACCGGGCCTCCCGCAAAAGCCGCGCATCATGCCTACGGCGCACGTTCCAAGATGACCATTCTTGGCCGGCCTTGGCCGATCGGTCTCGGGGTGTGAAGGTGGTAGGCTGGGTGTTCACGCCTATACCGAATATCCGATAAAAACGTGATCCGAGCCATCCAAATCGTCCGGGCAAAGTTGAGCGGTCGAGATCGATTTGCGATTTGGGAGGTGTGACCACGCTAGTTTGGGCGCGCGTCTTGGAATAAATAAAGGCATGGTATGCCTTGGCCGATCGGGTGAGGGGATAGATAGGTCCACGGTGGTCATATTGGTATGACCGGACCTACTTAATCTAATCTTGGACTGGTAGGCTTAGAAGATGGTCTGATTTTATGCCTACTTGTTAAACCGCAAGTGCACTGTGTCTTCAATGTAGCACAAGGCAAATACGGGTCGAAACCACGAGACTTGTGGTGCTTAAGATGATCAAATGGCTTGTTAAACTCGAATTCAAAGGAAGTTATCACAAGTGTTGTTGTTGTGTCGATACGACCGAGTTGATGGTTATAACAAAGTGGAATGAACTATAAGCAATGAGAATAAATGGGTACTAGGATCATCAAATCCACTTCTAATTCCTATTATGTGTTCAACTAATGTTGAGTTTCTTGTTCTGTGATAGCTAAGGGATGTGTGTCAATCCTACCACCTATCTAAGGAGTTTCTCCAAGTTACATTTCAATTATCGCCTAAAGTGCTAAACCAGAGCACTAGTTGTCTAATTAAGCACAACTAGTCAAGGGAATTAGCATCTATTTCTAAGGCCCGAGTCGCAAAGACACTCAACACAAGCTTGTAGCCTAACTACAATGAATACATGGCATTCTTTGTGAGAGAAAAGCATTGGGTGCTAGAATTGAAAATATCTTAAGAATTAAGCACTCAAGAACACTCAAACAAAGTGAAATCACATGCCGTAGAATCGTGGTTTCATTGACATCCTAGCAAAATAACTTAGAACATGATTAAAACATAAAACAACTAAAATTGCAATTAAACCTAAATTGGTGCTCTGGCTAGCCCAGGCATAAGTTTTTACACACCCACACAGTTCACCTATTTATACAAGCAAAGAATTCCCAAAACCCTAATTCTCTCAAAACAGCAATTAAAATCATACCCTTTCGCCCATACTGCTTGAATCGTGCTCCTCTCTTGTCAAATCGTCCATGCCGATCATTGTACAAACCCTAGTTTTCAACCATCTCAACCTAGATTCTAGGTATGGGAGAAGCTATGGATGGAGATGGGTGAACCGAGGGTGGTGGAGAAGGTGGTGTGTCTTGCCGAAGGAGGTATGGGAGAGGAGATGGAAGGTAAGGCAAGGCCGCAAAGCTTGGTCGGGAAAGATGGTGAAGCTCTGAACCTGTCGGGGCAGAGAAGAAAGAAGAGAAGAGAATAGGGTTAGGTTTTGGCTAACGGGATTATATAGGTAGTCTGTGGGTTGAGTGGGGAAAAAGAATATTTGATGAGGAAGGCGGAGCGAGCGTTGGATTTAGCTGAGGGAGATGAACGGCTCAAGGAGAATCGGGGTGATTTGGTGTTTAGTTGGAGCAGCGAGAAATGATGTGAGTGAAGGAGCGACCGTAGGATGTAGCTAGGCGTGATCTCAACGGCACGGGGTGGATGGGCTCGGATCCGGGTCATGGCTAGCTCAAGCCCATGTCTTGTAAGTGGGTTGCTCCTTGTTGGGTTGCAACAAATGCGGCGGCTTTGGCTTTCGCTCCATAGATGCTCGACTCCAATTCTTTGCTCTTTTGGCTCCTCAATTTCTCCGAGCTTTATTTATTACCTAAAAACACAAAATTAATTAATACAAATATTTATTCTTGAAAACAAAGAAAACACAGAATCTGGGATAATATCTGATTTCTGAGTACAAAAGATGAGTTAAATGCCAATAAAAAGGTGTATAAATATGCAATATTTGGCACTTATCAAATACCCCCAAACCTAAATTTTACTTGTCCTCAAGTGAAACAGAAATTAAGAAATCCTAACTATACCCCTGTCGTAGGTCTCTCGAATGCATTTAGCGTATGCACTAAGCCTTTAAACCGCTAGGTGTCCCTAGTGGACGAGTTGTAGTCTCGTGAGGGTTTACAGAGGTGTACCCACAAAACCTTCTCCAACTTGAGTGTAAAAGAGTCTCAAGCATCCAAGGAGCTATGAGGACATAGAGTTTCGCATGCTAGTAACAAGAAGTTAGAACTACCAAAGAACACATTCTCATCCTTAAGTGCCGAGCGAGAAGTAACCATACCATATGAAAGAATTGGATTCGATTGTGATCATAAGCCTCGACTTACCGCCTCACCATTAGGGTTTTATGATAATTGCACTCAAAAAGATCGCCTTTTTAGTCTCTCATGTGTGCAGAAAGGAATAAAGAGAGAAATCCCGCACACGTTGTAGGTAAGAAGGATAACCTTCCGAAATAATTTACGGAGACTCCACGAAGTGTGGACAAAAAGAATCTTTTTCTGATGTTCTCTAAGAAAGGAAATCAACCATTAGCAAGGGTGGGAGTACTCACTTACCTTCTCGCCCGATCGGCAATTAATATCACTCTCTCAGCATTCATAGAAACGTCTTCAATCTCCGGTCTTCAAATGTTGATGATGAACTTCTGAACTTCACAATTTTTTTTTTTTTTTTTTTTTTTTTTTTTTTTTTTATGAACTTACATGAAATGAAAATAACAATACAACTCAATTTTTTTTTTTTTAACTTGGAATGAAAATAACAATAAAACAAAAAGACTCAATTTTTCACACTTGTCTTGATTTCACAAACTTCATTAATTCTCATCCTTTTTTCTTTTCTTTGTTGCACGTAAACCTTGGACTATCTCAACTTTTCTTCAAATATTACGACGATGCTCCGCTGTCGACGATGATGTGTTTCTATGAATCGTTGATGTTGTTGAGAGGGAGAGAGTGATGCTAACTACAAATCCAGATTTAGAAGAAGTTTTCATCTTTAGACGTCACCCTTATGATTGACAAAAATTAGCACTCAAGAGATCAAAAGTAGTCTTGAAAATGGTGTGAAGTTGGGTAGCTCACCATTCCTACCCCGAATTGACGTACGGTGACACACACTCTAACAAACTTTTCTAGAAAGTTGCAAAAATCAAGGTTGGTGCCTCACTTGATGTAAAATGGGTAGTCTCCACTATGGGTGATCACAATTCTACTACCGAATATCTAAACAAAGACCTAATTTGCCCTCCTAGGTATGGTTAAATCCAACTTTAACGCTCTAATCAACTAAGAAACCCGATCGCGTTCTCCAAAGACTTCCAATTTTCGTTATTTCGGTCAGACTCTCTATGTAGACATAGATAGAAGCATGCTAGTGACTCTAAAATCTCTAAAAGTTGGAGGTTTTTATGCAAGTATTTACAAAAGAGTTTTGATTTTTTTTTTTTTTTTTTTTTTTTTTTTTGGAAAATAAAAGATTAAAAGACTAAAAACTCTATATGCAAATGCAAATGCACCCCAAACCTAAATCAAACATTGTCCTCAATGTGTCAACAGATAGGAAAAATTTAAAATAAGTACATGCCAAGAGAACTATGCTGATAAGAGAAAAGGGAAGAGATTACCGGATGTCGGCGGAAGCAAGGTTAGAGCTTCATTAGTCAAGGCTAGAATCCAACATTCTCAGTGGAGATCATATCGGATTAGCACAAAATATGTACAAGAAGACTCAACTGATTCAAGAAAAGAAAATTTTAACAAGTCCTACTGGATTATATACAATGAAAAGTCACAATATACCAACAATCTAAAGAGTTGAGGATCAACCCAAAAGACGATATATACAAACATCATGACCTTACACAAATATAACATGAGAGAGCAGGAAAGATTGCATACGTGAACAAGTTACCCCCAAACCTAAACTTGTCAACAGATGTGTTCTTGAGTACAAAATCTTGCAATTTTAAAGGTATATCATGCAAAAGGTCTAACTCAAAATGAGTTTTGCTAAGAACATGCAGACATACATATTCCAACTGTGGTTCCTTAAAAGTGTTATATTTTGATGCAAAATAGTCCAAGAGGACTTGGGAAGCACAAAGCTCTAGGCTTTAAATTAGGCATTTTCTAAAAGTTGGTTTTGCAATTTTGTTACAAACTACACCTAGGTTTGGTGGAGGAGTTTCAATCTGTGCCTTAGGAGAGAAAGTAGGTACATCTAAGTTGTTTTCATGCATAAGATCATTTGCACCATCACACACTTTCCTAAGGTCAGAAGAGGGTAAATCATGTTCACCTGCATAGAACAATTCATCAATCTCCATGTCATAATCATCATTATCCAAAAGTTCAATCTCATGCATAAGATCATTGGTGTCAAAGATTCTCATTTTGGATCCCAAATCAAAGCATCACATGTATGAATATTAGAAGAAGCATCATTCATAGGGTTCATGAAGAGACACTTAATGTCTCTGAACCTAAAGATTGTACTATATTTTCAAAATACACATGCTCTTCATATTCATCATCATCATCATCATAGCAAAAATTCATCTCTCCATTCAAAATTGTAGCATTTTTAGTGTACTCATCTACCTCTAGATTAGGTTCATATTCAGTGTTAGGTGCATGAGTAGGCCTAGAAACACTATTTTCAAAATCATCAGCAATAACAAACATCCTATCATAAGTTTCCTTCCAATCTTCATTTTGTAACTCAATCAGGTTCCTTTGAAGAATCATAGTGAGTTGTTCTATTGAAGGAGAGTCTTCACTAGTGGGTATGCATTCCTCATATGGATATTCATTGTATGGTTGAGCATGAGGTTCACTAGAGAAGGGAAATTCAGACATGTTGCTATATGGATGGTCATGTATTGCATTCAGTTCAAGCCTAGCATTTTGCTCCATGAGCGTTTCCACTAGTGATTGTAAACAAGGAGTCGGGGGAGTATAAAATTGTTCAACTCCCCACTGTGGTGACTGATACATGTGCTCATGATGGTTAGGGTATGAGTATTCAAGGTCAGGGCCCTGAGAAGGTTCATAGTATTCCCTAAAATCACTATGGTATATGGGGGTTCATATTGTGAAGCATGCCGTAAGCAAGCTCTCACGATGGATTTGTTTCCATCCCCAGCAGTGCACCAAAATCCCGACATGATCTAGCAACTCAATTTGGGCTCAAAAAGAAGCACTATAGCCTAGCACACATCAATCATGTAAAACCAATGATGTCTCAAAACAGGAAAGTTAAGCCCAAGTGATGCAAAGCCCAGTTTGTGGGAAGCCTAGTAGACAGTGGGCTCAGTTTTGGTTTAAGTGGGTTTTGGTTTATTGGGCTTTGGTTTGTTGGGAATGTCTGATTGAAGTGGAGCTGGGTTCCAGTCCAGCAGCTTGGCTTAGGTTGAGCCCAATGGTTGGGCTTCAGTTTTTGTGCACAGCCCAACAGCTCAGTTTAGTTTGGCAAATTAGCAGCCCATGTGATGTTTAAACAGCCCAAACAGATCAGGTGAAGGTTGTGACCGCAAAGCCGATGGTTGTGGACTCGGTGTGTAATCAAGCAGTTGTAGCAGATGTACAAAGACTGGTCGTGCCAGCCTCTGGTTATGTTGCACGCAGGTTGGTTTATGCTCAGCTTGAGTGCACAACTTGTACTGAGAACAAGAAAGCAACACTTTGCACAGGTCTCAAAAATTTTCGCAGCACAGCTTGTGCAGGGCAAGATTAAGTTCAGCCCAGTTTATGTGCTCAGACAACACATAGCAATACAAGACAGCCTAGGTTGGCAGCTCAAGCAAAGCTTGTACACAAAGATACCTAGGTAACAACACAAGAAATTTATGCACAGCACATGACGGTTTGGTGCACAGGAAAGTAAAAACACCAATGCAAAGTGCACAAATTCAATATGTTGCAAGGGTCAACAGGGTCAGTCGATGATCTAGTTCTCACAGGTTATGCAAGTTGCAATTTTAGCAAGAAATGATTTCTCATGCATGGCATACAATTTACAACCTCAAAGGTTCACTGGGTCACAGATGCAACAGTGAACAAAGTACGGCACAAGGTCAAGGTTGAGCACTTACCGCCAATCACCCAAGGCAAAGATCGGGGGCTGAGTTATGCTCGGGGTTGTTGGAGTCAACCGGGTAGTTGATATCAACCAGCCTGGCTTGATGCGCAGATTTGGTATCTCAGAGCTTAAACTCACAGCTTCCAGGGGCCGGGAGTCAGGCAGATGGCTCACAATCTTATTCAAATTCCACAGGGTGTCAATAAGCTAACAGATTTCAATTCTTCAGAGATTATACACACACCTGCAAATATCAGCAGGGTTTTGTGCTCACAGCACCACTTCAGAGCTAAACTATCATGGCAATTAGCTAAGGCAAGGTAGCAACAGGGTCAGTTGACCTCAATGCTCACAACTATATGCACCACCAACTGCAGGGCAGATGGGTTGTGGTGATTACAGGTTTCAAGCAAAGTTTGGCAAACTCACAGAGAGTCTCACAGATGTGGTTGACAAAGAAAAGTATGCATAGGCTCAGGGCTAAGTTGTGTCAACTCACTCAGTTGACTTCACTTGGCTTTCACAGGCTAACTCAAACTTGCAGCTTCAGGGGGCTAGCAAGGTGGCAGAGTAGCTAATTCACAGTGTATGCTCAGGCAATACAAGGTTAAACAGAAATCAGGGTTCATTCACAGCTTATTCACAGGTCATTCAACAGGCTCAACAGGTCACAGATTCACAAGTCTAGCATGCAAGGTAAGCGGCTCAACAGTAACCAGGGTAGTGCTTATGAGATTTTCAATCAACTCGGGGTGATTTCAACAGGTCATTAACATGTTTGGCTAAGCTCATATTTCACAAAGAACATGCACACAGAGCAATTCTGTGGATTGAGAGAAGCTTACATATTGAAATGACCAGCTCAAATAAGTAGGAATTGTTACTTAGATACTCTAGTTCAGTGAGCATACATGTTATGTTATCATCAACTGTTCAAACATTCAATGTTACACAGTGAGGCTTACCACTATTGTCGCACTTTTCTTTTCCTCCTTGGCTTATGCTCCAGTGTGTTTGCAGAAGTACTTAACTCAACAGATTAACTTCAGTTCTCAGTTTTGCACAATTGAAACCAGGAGTTAAAGCCAAAATAGCATCAATGTTGTAATGACAGGATTCAGCGCTGTATCTAAGCTACAACATGTGAACTGAGAGGAAAAGTAAGTGACTAGCTGCACAAGCCCGAGTGAGCTAAAACAAGCACAAAATAAAACTAAGAATGCCGAGATGCGAGAGGTGTACAGTGCAGAGGTATACAGATGAGATAAGCAAGACTAAGAGAGAGACTAGCAGATGGAACTACTAAAAATTGAAGCAGAATATTATGCTAAAGATTACAATGCAGAATATAAAATGACTAAGCTAAGTTACAGATGTAGGGCTAAAATTAACAATGCAAGGCAGATATATACAGGGTTGGAAATCAGTGAAGCAAGCCAACTATGCGAGAATAGAGAAACTTTAACTAAGTTATAATAATACAGGGCTAAGCAAGTATATACAAAGCAATTATGTATAGGGTGAAATGAAACTCAGTAAAGACAGGCCAATGATTTTATGCCTACTTGTTAAACCGCAGGTGCACGGTGTCTTCAATGTAGCACAAGGCAAATACGGGTCGAACCACAGAGACTTGTGGTGCTTAAGATGATCTAATGGCTTGTTAAACTGAATTCAAAGGAAGTTATCACAAGTGTTGTTGTTGTGTCGATACGACTGAGTTGATGGTTATAACAGTGGAATGAACTATAAGCAATGAGAATAAATGGGTACTAGGATCATCAAATCCACTTCTAATTCCTATTATGTGTTCAACTAATGTTGAGTTTCTTGTTCCTGTGATAGCTAAGGGAAGTGTGTCAATCCTACCACCTATCTAAGGAGTTTCTCCAAGTGATATTTCAATTATCAGCTAAAGTGCTAAACCAGAGCACTAGTTGTCTAATTAAGCACAACTAGTCAAGGGAATTAGCATCTATTTCTAAGGCCTGAGCTGCAGCACACTCAACACAGTTGTAGCCTAACTACAATGAATACATGGCATTCACTGTGAGAGAAAAGCATTGGGTGCTAGAATTGAAAACATCTTAAGAATTAAGCACTCAAGAACACTCAAACAAAGTGAAATCACATGCTTGGAGAATCGTGGTTTCATTGACATCCTAGCAAAATAACTTAGAACATGATTAAAACATAAAACAACTAAAATTGCAATTAAACCTAAATTGGTGCTCTGGCTAGCCCAGGCATAAGTTTTTACACACCCACACATTTCACCTATTTATACAAGCAAAGAATTCGCAAAACCCTAATTCTCTCAAAACAGCAATTAAAATCATACCCTTTCGCCCATACTGCTTGAATCGTGCTCCTCTCTTGTCAAATCGTCCATGCGTCGACTGTTGTACAAACCCTAGTTTTCAACCATCTCAACCCTAGCTTCTAGGGTATGGGAGAAGCTATGGATGGAGATGGGTGAACCGAGGGTGGTGGAGAAGGTGGTTTGTGTCGAGCGAAGGAGGTATGGGAGAGGAGATGGAAGGTAAGGTGGCGTTGCAGAGCTTGGTCGGGAGAGATGGCGAAGCTCTGCAACTGTCGGGGCAGAGAGAAGAAAGAAGAGAAGAGAATAGGGTTAGGTTTTGGCTAACGGGATTATATAGGTAGCTGTGGTGTTGAGCGGGTGCAACAAGATTTGATGAGGAAGGCGGAGCGATCGTTGGATTTAGCTGAGGGAGATGAACGACTCAAGGAGAATCGGGGTGATTTGGTGTTTAGCTGGAGCAGCGAGAAATGATGTGAGTGAAGGAGCGACCGTAGGATGTAGCTAGGCGTGATCTCAACGGCACGGGGTGGATGGGCTCGGATCCGGGTCATGGCTAGCTCAAGCCCATGTCTTGTAAGTGGGTTGCTCCTTGTTGGGTTGCAACTAATGCGCGCGCGGGCTTTGGCTTTCTGCTCCATAGATGCTCGACTCCAATTCTTTGCTCTTTTGGCTCCTCAATTTCTCCGAGCTTTATTTATTACCTAAAAACACAAAATTAATTAATACAAATATTTATTCTTGAAAACAAAGAAAACACAGAATCTGGGATAATATCTGATTTCCGAGTACAAAAGATGAGTTAAATGCCAATAAAAAGGTGTATAAATATGCAATATTTGGCACTTATCATGGAACCTCCATTTGTGCCGGAGAAGATGGACGCTCGTGATGCTCAAAACCCTAATTTTGGGGTTACAAGGCCGTGCGACCATGCTTTATTCTTGTCTGAATTGGGATAACCAACCATGGTTGGTCCTGGCCGATTGGCCAGGTATGTAGGCGGGCCAACGGCGATTGTGTTGACATGCTCTGGGCCCTTTGAATCTACATCTACACCCTCCATCTATACCTGCGAAGATGGATGGTTGAGACTGTTTTGCGACACATGTAATATGCCGCAAACCCTAATTTAGGGTTTTACGCCCATCTTGCTATGGTTTGGACGTTTTGGCAAGCTAGGCCAGTGCGAGGGAGGGCCGACCATGCGGGGGTCCGCGTTGGTTCGGCAGTGGATATTCCATACCGCTGGGGGTGATAGAATTGATCCGGGTCATCCAATCATGCTTGTGGAGTTGGATGATCAGTGATCATATCCAGATTGATACGGTCATTCCGGATGCTCAATAGGGCTAGTATAACACACGAGAGGGGCTCAATCGGGCTAGTATAACACTTGTAGAGAGTCACCTGTACGGGTATTTCGTACATGGTTTCATTATAATGCTTGAGGTTCGTGTTGCTCGTAAGAGCAACACTTTCGGTCGTCATGCCGCAGCGATAATGAGTACAGGAAATACAAGGTGATTGCGCATTAATTAATAATGCTAGAAATTCACGGGGTATATGGGATTGTCGCTACATGCTCCAACCTCGGGATGAATTTCGTGTATTCTGAGAATGGGATTGTTGCCACATGCTCCATTCTAGGTGAATTAAGTGAGGGAGTATCCAACACTTATTGATGGCCTTATCTTTTACAAGATGTCGCCGCATGATTTTACGGGTTTTTACAATTTTAACCTTAAATGAAAATCCACCATCAACATTAAGTCCCCGCCTAAAGCACATAATGGTTACACTATTGTGGGGTAGACATGAGATGGTGACAAATTTGTAAATTGAAATGACCAAGCTAAGGTGAATAGATATTTACCGGATAGACCGACATCGTCGGGCGTTGCCACGGAGCCGGTTGATTCCCGATCAAGGTTGTGAAGGAAGTGGGACTTGATCTGGGTGAGTCGCTTTGGTTACCCTTGTATATATCCGAGCTTGGTCCCTTCCTTGGGTCGTGGTGTACTCCCTTTTTCGTCACGCACAACTTTCCCCCAGATGTATTTGATAAGCATCGTTGATTGCTATCCCGAATTGGTAGCCTTTATAGGTGGTAAGTAAAGACTTCTTTCTCCGGGATTCCATCGACTTGTGAGATTATAAAGAATCATCTCACGAGTCATTTATTCTATATCTCGTGTCTTGCTCCGCACTTATCGATCTCTTTGATTGACCGATCGATTGATTGATTGATGATTTTTTTTTTTTTGTGTGTGTGCTCATAACCTCTTCTCCTTTGCGGTTTATCATGGAGGCGGTGGACGATCATTCTGCCGCTTCTCCAGGAAAGAAGCTTCAAGTTGACAAGCCCGAAACCCATGTGCATGAAGAAGTAATGGCTAAGATCGATCTTCCACTTCGTGAAGTCGGCCGTGCTATACGGGGGATGTCTATCCTGCAACCAGCGTATTTCCGGGGACGCATCTCGTGCACTTTCATCTGCGATTGACATGGAGGAGCGGTGGAGGCGCGAGGAAGCGTTACCCAGAAACTGGTAAGCGCAAAGCGCGGAGAGATATGCAGCGTGGTTGAAGAGGCGGAGGGTTGAGCATAAACAACCTTTGAATGAAGATAAGTGTGATTACCCAATCCAGGACGGCGTGATAATTCTTGACTCCGACACAGAGGAACCTGAACATCCGAAAGCAATCGGTACGACTCTAATGTTGATGCGCTCTTTAATGCCCCTACCGATGATGTTGGGATGGAGGCGTTCTAGCTGAGATGTACGATGCGAAGTTGAGGTAGATTCGAAGGGAGGAGCATCAACAGGTGATGGCGCTGAAGCAGAACCTGATGATAGACGCATTTATGTGTCTAATTTGTCCTCAATGTTTCGTATTGTTAGTACTCGTTTTTTGTCCTTATTATGGTGTTTTGTGTGTTTATAGGTATTTTTGGAAATAAAGATTGTTGGAAAATTGGCTCGAAAAGTTGCTCGGAACACCCCCGGAGGACATTTGCTATCCTGACTCCCATTTTGGATAAGGGGTAACCCAATTGCTAAGGGGAAACCCATTGCTATTCGCACCCCACAGCTGGCTAAGGGGCACCTTCTTCAACCTTTCAAAAAATGGATTTTGGCGGAAATTTGGGTTTTGAAAGCTTAGATAATTTGCGAGAGAAGAATTTTACGAGTTTGAAGGAGATTCAATCGACAGAGTTGGTTGTAGATATCCTGTTTTGACCAAACAGGACTAGCATGTGTGTTAGAATCACAAAACTTGGGTTGTATGCGTGGTAATGAAGCGAAACAGAACACGAGATATACTCGGGATTCTGTCAGGCGAGTTGTGGAGATTACGTGTTTGGGGCGTGTAGATATCCCCCTTGCACGATCTTGACTCATTCTTAGACAAGTTATTGCGTGTTTGGGGTGTTTAAATGGAATGCAGATGCGTGCAGAGATTAAAAAGGGAAATTATTCCCATATTGTGCAAAAAAATAAAATAAAAGATTTGGAGCAGTTATGAGGGGATATTTGGTCGCTGTCAAGTATAAAAAGGCCTGTGGGAGCATAGAGAAGGCTTATGGAGAGTTTGGGAGGTTTTAGAGCAACCACAGAGCAATAAAAATCGAGTTACAGAATATCTTTCTGCTGCTGCCATTGAAGAACACGAAGAACATCAACGCACAGGGAACTGTCTTTCTTCTACAGTGACAACGACACTAAGGCGTGGGTCGTAATACGAAGGCAGACTTAAAATTAACTGTGACAATTCTTTGTAACAGTGTTTGCAACAACTATAACTATTGCAAACCCGGTTTTCATCATTTCTCCTTTGTTCATCATTTGTAAACCATTTTTGAGCAATGAAATCGACTTTTGAGCGTGTTTCCAACATGATGAGCTAGACCCCATCTTGGGACGACGGAGGAAGACAAATTTCATACATGGGTAATTTTAATTAATTCTTTTTATGACTTTTGCACTAATTAAAAATTGAATTATGATTTGATTAAATTAGTTATTATTTTATTAGATGGGTCATGCTTGCTTAAATGTTTGATGTCCCATGCTTACGATTTATAACTAATATTTTGAGAATCTACCTTGGCAAAAATAAGAGTCCATGTTTTTATTTGTTGAGCGATAATTGTTAAAAGAATTAATAATTGAACCTTTTTATTATGAGTTTGGCGAATCCCGAGTCACCCATCTCTTCATCTTGTGACATATTTTTGTATATAATTTCTTATCTTTAGTATTTTTATATTTAAGCCTAGAATCAATTTCAACAATTCCGAGTGAACGACAACCCTACTACCACTTTCTACAACATTATTGAGTCACATCAATTTTTGGCGCCGTTGCCGGGGACTTGTGTATAGATTTGTTTTTAGGTTTTATTATTAATTTTTTATTTTTATTTTTATTATTTTGTTCCTTTTTACGCGTTTTGGTTTTTCAGACTTGGTGCGGAGCTTATATAAAAGAGAAAGTGTTGAGAAGTAAAGCGAAGCCAAAGAAAGAAAGAAGAGAGAAAATCCAAAGGAGTAAAGAAGAATTTTTTTGTGTATAGTTAATTTATTTTTATTAGATATTTTTTTATTATTTTTTTAGAAACTTTAAATAGGCTTTTATTTTTGTAATCTTTTATATTTTTGGATATTTTTATTTTTGGACATTGAACATTGGACATTTTTTTAAAACCCTAAGGAGGGTTATTTAAATATAAACTGCACAGGGAAGGACGACGATTACGATATCGTCTCGGCCCCTCGGGTTCGTCCATGACATAGGAGTTGTGGCCCGAGTCGACCTCAACGGTTCATCCCCGTCTGGAACGGGAGGTAAGAATTCTAAACACCCACGAATCTCCTGTCAGCGGGTTTCTTGGATGATTTCGTGTGAATATATGTCGAGGAACCGAATCCATCACATTTTAATTTCCTAGTAAAGGGCAAGGACTGGCCATAAAAGATAAGGGTTCGGATTTCATCACCGTTCTCTTCTTGCCCGCCTTAGGAAAACAAAACCAAACGCGAACCTAAGCCTAAAATTTTGAATAGAAAGAGACCGATAGGGTAACGAGCTTAATAGGAAAGTCATTCGAGAAATATTGGTGTAAGGATTCCCAAGCTCGTCAACGCGACTTGACCTGTCAAGAGACGATTTAACCGTCATTGACTAGATTAATCTAATATGAACATTAATTTGTATAAATTAATCCAACAGTTATCTGGAGATGAAACTGGTATCATTAGATAGATCTCGAAAATTTATGGAAAAAATCGACTATTAGAACGTGCATTGATTTGGATCTAGGAGAAAGATGTACGATACCTAAAGATTTATGTAAAAGGTTTGACCTTGGTGAAATAAGTTTGACTTGAACCATCGGCAGGCGTCATTTATGGGTCTACAAGTACGAGATTTTTACAATGAGCCACTATACAGGTATTAATTAAATTAATTAATAATGGAATAGTTATTAAAAGAGATGTAATCAAAATTAGTGTTAATTACTCAAAATACTAAGTTTGTGACACTTGGCTTGGATTACCTAAATGTATATAATTAGATTATAATAATTAACAAATTAGAAAAATAAAATAAACATATGTGCATGAACACCTGGTTAGCCTATGTGTCTGGTCTAGGAATTGTTAGTATTTAATATACAAAAGAAAATGATGAAGTTATCTTTTCTTTAGGAATTATCTAGAGAAAATAAGAAACCGAAAGAGAGTCATGTGAAGGTAGAAAGAGTGTTGGTTTGATTAGGGAAGAGGGAGAGCTATCTCACCATGTGAGGAACAATTATCAAATGGTCATGGTTGATTTTAACTGAGACAAGAATGTTGAAGACAATATGGTAATTAGCAGAAAAACTAGATATATTTAGGAGATGATACCGAAGCCAAAGATGATCAAATTAAGGGATCTTGTTGATGGTGTGCATGAGGAATACACGGAGAAAATCCATCTGTTCCTAGGAGATTAGAGGTTAGATTATCTCATCTCTACAATTAATTCATGATAATAATATCTCTTATAGCTACCATAAATTTAGGTTTACATATTAGGGTATTTTGCTTGGATTTTACGTAAGCACTTAACTAAATTATGTTAGTGTATAGGGAGCATCAGATGACGGTAAGAAATGGAGTTGCATTTTAGTATTCTACATTTGGAATAACCATATATATTAGGTGATTAAAGATTTAAAAGGGAAGACATTCTTTTCACTTGATAAATATAGTTTAGGATATGTTTGATATTAGTTTATGAATTAGAATGAATGAGTTAGACAACGACTCGGTAAGAGTCATCCGAGTCGGACGGTTTAGTGAGTTAGTAAATGGGTAGGATCACGGTTGACCCAAATGGGTAAATGGATCTGTTTTTGGTTAGTTGGCCGGCTTGGTTCGGGCCCGCTGGGATTGTACATGGGTGGATGCACAGTTAGGTTTATTACACTTTTTGGATCACCTAGGATCTGAACTAGTTCTCGGTTCCTTCTGCAATGCCTAGAACATTAAATGACAAGTTACAGAACATTTGATAAAACTAGAACCATTAGTTAATTTACTTAGCCTATAACTGGAAACTTGTGTGAGCCTTTTGGATAAACTATTAGAGTGCTTGTGTGATTAACAGTCGGTCTATATTAACAACGATCGATTCAAAGGATGAAGCAAAGTGGATTCTACATTCCCGGGGTAGGAGTGGCTTGTCATCAAATCAGGTGGGAACTTTGTAACCTTTTGTAATCACTAAGTTACTTTATCTTCGAGCATGATGGGTCCGTATTTTCTCTGAGCATGTTGTATGTAATTGAATGGGTATGTTGTGTGATATGCGTTGGGTGGTTCCCCGCGAAGATTGTCTGTGATTCCCCATAGCTCTTTGCTAAGTTTAGTAGGGCAATGCTACGTTGTTTGAATATTACTTAGTAGCCCGGCTTTACCCAGGATAAATAGTTTACATTTTATTGTCTTAAGATAGTAGTCCGGCTTTACCAGGTTGATTATTACTTAGTAGTCCGGCTTTACCCGATTAGATAGTATATATACTATATTTTATTTGGGGATATCACTGTTCATATCATACTTGTTTGTTCGGTCTTAGTAGTATGGTGGGTTACTATGACCTTGACTTAGGAAGAAATTCTAGGTTCATGATTTGGATATGATCATTATTTGGAGACTTCGGCCTACGAATAATGATTGGGCCTTTTGTGAACCTGCTGTGCGGGGTCAGATCATAGTAATCAAAATATTATTATATTCTAGACTTAGATGGTGGCATTGGTTTTATGAGGTGTACGCATTCCACGATAATATCTTACGGTACCCGGATTCATGCTATCATTTGAGGACCGGGAGTTATTCTAGCATCTTCTCCTCCATTGAGTGAGACGAGGTTGGGATAACATGTGTTTAGGTTGTTTAATTCTTTTCTCATAGATTCATCCGGAGGTGGATCTTTCACGGATATTGCCACTATGGACGTAATATCTGGGGATATGAATTGAAGCAATCTTCTGCTTCGTGTTGTGTATAACAGGTGTTATCTGTTTTCTTCTAATACTTTGTTTTAATTTTATTATCTTTTGGAACTGTGAAGCATGTTAGTGATTACTTCTAGATTATATGTTTCCATTGGGCACCCCTTTGGGATGATGTGCTCACTCGTTCCCACTTCAGTTTCAGTAATCAGAAGAAATGGTGCGCGTGAAGATATTTGTTATCGTAGCTTAAAGCTTTCTGCGATGTTAGAGATGTTATGAATCTTTTATATACCTTTATTCTTTATTTTTTCTGTACAACTTCACATTAACATATTCGTATCACAAGAGAGTTCTTCATTTTTGGTAATATCAGAGTGTATGGGTTTGTTTTTGGAATTAACTTATGTAACTGAGTTTCTTAAGATCGGTAATGTAGGATTGATGCTTCGATTAGGTCGTAATCCTAGTAGCTAAGCAGATTTAAGAGTTGGGGCGTCACAAGTTGGTATCAGAGCTCACTATTAGATCTTACATGGGCGACAATAGGAATAGTTAGTTATAGTTAGTGAACCAGATTAGCTTAGTACCGGGTTGGGTTGTGAGATAAATCTTAATTACTAAAAGCTATCAAGAACTAAAAGATTTATTTGGTTGATTGATTTGTTTTCTTGTTGTGTGTGTATATTACGAAGTAATAATTGTAGGTTGAACCAATAATATTATGGTTTAGAAGCTTCGATAGAATTAAGGAATAATTAGTTTAAAATTATGAGCACTTAGTAAATCCAACAGTAATAGTTAACACCAGTAGAAACTGATAGAGATTAGAGAATGGAGAGTTTAAAATTATAAACACTTAGTCAATCCAACACCGGAAAAAAGTTAGATTAGTAATTCTAATAGATCCCAAATTCATTTAAAAGGTTAAGTACTTTTACATATACCTAAAACCATTAATCTATTTAGCTAGACACTACTAGTACGAAGAACTTAGATATAATCATCGTTTAGAATGTAAATTAGTGTACTAAAATCTAAAGCCCAAAGATCTTTTAGATATTCTTGGTAGAACATACTCATAGTTACGTCGATTTTCATAGTTACATCGAAAATTCATTTAAAATTTTGTTTAAATTCTCTATTTATTATAAAAGTGATTTTTTTTTTTTTTTTTTGGAGTAATTAATATAGCATACTCGGAATTAACGATAAAACTCAGCTTTGTGAAAAATAATAATTTTAAGTTTTAAGTTACAGTGGATAATTTGATTATCCAGAAATTGGTTAGTTCTTATCGAATGAATTTTTGATATTTGTGTATCCATTATAAAATGGAATTGTGTTATGTGATGTGCCTATGTGTGATTATTTTATGTATAATTGATTTGTTCTTAATTAAAATATAGTAAATTAGTCAGCACTAATTAGTATTAAAAAATTTAAATTTTGATGGAACCATAAATCATGACATGTAATTTTAAAATAGTTAGAATATGTACACAAAGAAAGTAAACTAAATATATAAACCAATGATGCTATAAACATAGACACCTACATTTACAAATATTGGTAAAGTCACTATCAAATGACAAAATATTTAGTGTACTAATTTGGAAATTAATAATAATTTTTATTATTATATTAATATTTTATTCTATTTTAGTTGGTAAATAAATAAATAATATATATAGTTACATTTACGACGGAAGTCGTTGGTAATATTTGTTCAAATCGTATTCTAATTAAACTAATAATCCAATAGAAAAAAAAATTGATAAATAAAATAATAATGAAAAGTGAGGATAGCAAATTGGCTATATGAATTATAAGTAATAATTTATATGTAAGCCAATAGTTTAACGCAGTACTCGATAAGATAAACAAGTATTAATACTATTTAATAACATTATGAAATTTAATGTATCATTTGGATGATATGTACATATACATTCATAGTAAAACTTAAAGATTATTTAGCGGTAGCAAAATTATGAAGAAAAACCAAATTTAGTCTTTATAAAGAAAAAGAAAAAAGGACCATAAATAAGTAAACGAAAATTGTATTTACATAATAAATTCATGGGAAATTAAATTCAGATCGGTTACATAAATAAATGTTTGACCAAATATGATTACGTCGAATTAAATTTATTGCTCAAGAAAATATTTAATGTACGGGTTCGATTAAATTATATATAAAAAAAAGTTTAATTAATTATTACTAATTGAATCTTAGATGAACTTAAATTTCTTACGTATGTAAGTATGGACAGTACTTACGTTGAGAGATAGAGCGATCCAATTTTCGAGGACGAAAATTCTTATAAGGTCGGTAGAATGTAAGGATTCCCAAGCTCGTCAACGCGACTTGACCTGTCAAGAGACGATTTAACCGTCATTGACTAGATTAATCTAATATGAACATTAATTTGTATAAATTAATCCAACAGTTATCTGGAGATGAAACTGGTATCATTAGATAGATCTCGAAAATTTATGGAAAAATCGACTATTAGAACGTGCCAGACGGATACCGGAGAAAGATGTACGATACCTAAAGATTTATGTAAAAGGTTTGACCTTGGTGAAATAAGTTTGACTTGAACCATCGGCAGCCGTCATTTATGGGTCTACAAGTACGAGATTTTTACAATGAGCCACTATACAGGTATTAATTAAATTAATTAATAATGGAATAGTTATTAAAAGAGATGTAATCAAAATTAGTGTTAATTACTCAAAATACTAAGTTTGTGACACTTGGCTTGGATTACCTAAATGTATATAATTAGATTATAATAATTAACAAATTAGAAAAATAAAATAAACATATGTGCATGAACACCTGGTTAGCCTATGTATCTGGGTCTAGGAATTGTTAGTATTTAATATACAAAAGAAAATGATGAAGTTATCTTTTCTTTAGGAATTATCTAGAGAAAATAAGAAACCGAAAGAGAGTCATGTGAAGGTAGAAAGAGTGTTGGTTTGATTAGGGAAGAGGGGAGAGCTATCTCACCATGTGAGGAACAATTATCAAATGGTCATGGTTGATTTTAACTGAGACAAGAATGTTGAAGACAATATGGTAATTAGCAGAAAAACTAGATATATTTAGGAGATGATACCGAAGCCAAAGATGATCAAATTAAGGGATCTTGTTGATGGTGTGCATGAGGAATACACGGAGAAAATCCATCTGTTCCTAGGAGATTAGAGGTTAGATTATCTCATCTCTACAATTAATTCATGATAATAATATCTCTTATAGCTACCATAAATTTAGGTTTACATGTTAGGGTATTTTGCTTGGATTTTACGTAAGCACTTAACTAAATTATGTTAGTGTATAGGGAGCATCAGATGACGGTAAGAAATGGAGTTGCATTTTAGTATTCTACATTTGGAATAACCATATATATTAGGTGATTAAAGATTTAAAAGGGAAGACATTCTTTTCACTTGATAAATATAGTTTAGGATATGTTTGATATTAGTTTATGAATTAGAATGAATGAGTTAGACACTGACTCGGCCGAGTCATCCGAGTCGGACGGTTTAGTGGGTTAGTAAATGGGTAGGATCACGGTTGACCCAAATGGGTAAATGGATCTGTTTTTGGTTAGTTGGCCGGCTTGGTTGGACATTGGGATTAATACATGGGTGGATGCACAGTTAGGTTTATTACACTTTTTGGATCACCTAGGATCTGAACTAGTTCTCGGTTCCTTCTGCAATGCCTAGAACATTAAATGACAAGTTACAGAACATTTGATAAAACTAGAACCATTAGTTAATTTACTTAGCCTATAACTGGAAACTTGTGTGAGCCTTTTGGCTAAACTATTAGAGTGCTTGTGTGATTAACAGTCGGTCTATATTAACAACGATCGATTCAAAGGATGAAGCAGTGGATTCTACATTCCAGGGTAGGAGTGGCTTGTCATCAAATCAGGTGGGAACTTTGTAACCTTTTGTAAGCATTAAGTTACTTTATCTTCGAGCATGATGAGTCCTTATTTTCTCTGAGCATGTTGTATGTAATTGAATGGGTATGTTGTGTGATATGCGTTGGGTGGTTCCCCGCGAAGATTGTCTGTGATTCCCCATAGCTCTTTGCTAAGTTTAGTAGGCAATGCTACGTTGTTTGAATATTACTTAGTAGCCCGGCTTTACCCCGGATAAATAGTATTACATTTTATTGTCTTAAGATAGTAGTCCGGCTTTACCCCGGTTGATTATTACTTAGTAGTCCGGCTTTACCCCGGTTAGATAGTATATATACTATATTTTATTTGGGGATATCACTCTGTTCATATCATACTTGTTTGTTCAGTCTTAGTAGTATGACTGGGTTACTATGACCTTGACTTAGGAAGAAATTCTAGGTTCATGACTGGATATGATCATTATTTGGAGACTTCGGCCTACGAATAATGATTGGGCCTTTTGTGAACCTCACAAGGGTCGAGATCATATTAATCAAAATATTATTATATTCTAGACTTAGATGGTGGCATTGGTTTTATGAGGTGTGCGCATTCCACGATAATATCTTACGGTACCTGGATTCATGCTATCATTTGAGACTGGAGTTATTCCTAGCATCTTCTCCTCCATTGAGTGAGACGAGGTTGGGATAACATGTGTTTAGGTTGTTTAATTCTTTTCTCATAGATTCATCCAGAGGTGGATCTTTCACGGATATTTCCACTATGGACGTAATATCTGGGGATATGAATTGAAGCAATCTTCTGCTTCGTGTTGTGTATAACAAGTGTTATCTGTTTTCTTCTAATACTTTGTTTTAATTTTATTATCTTTTGGAACTGTGAAGCATGTTAGTGATTACTTCTAGATTATATGTTTCCATTGGGCACCCCTTTGGGATGATGTGCTCACTCGTTCCCACTTCAGTTTCAGTAATCAGAAGAAATGGTGCGCGTGAAGATATTTGTTATCGTAGCTTAAAGCTTTCTGCGATGTTAGAGATGTTATGAATCTTTTATATACCTTTATTCTTTATTTTTTCTGTACAACTTCACATTAACATATTCGTATCACAAGAGAGTTCTTCATTTTTGGTAATATCAGAGTGTATGGGTTTGTTTTTGGAATTAACTTATGTAACTGAGTTTCTTAAGATCGGTAATGTAGGATTGATGCTTCGATTAGGTCGTAATCCTAGTAGCTAAGCAGATTTAAGAGTTGGGGCGTCACAATTGGTTACTCTTTTAAGCATACTTCGAAGTTCATGATGGTTTGTGAGTTGAATGCGTGACTGCGCCGCCTTGTAATGCGGTGAGGCCTTGGGTATCAAAGCTCCACGCAGCTTCCCTCGCCTCTATTCAACTTACTTCAACTGGATTGATTCAGAGAGGGGTCTGCTTAAGTTGTAACGAATTCCCTTTCGAAGGATTAGAAGCTGGTCTAGAAACAATCTAAGTGGAGCCATCATGCTTTTTGTTTGCTAGAAATCAGAAGGTTTGTTGTGGTCGAGTCAGCCTTGTTTGTGCTTGTGTAGAATTCCCTTCAGTTAGGATGTCAACCTGGTATAGCCAATACAACGAATATCCAACCGAACAATATGGACATTATTACTATGACCATAGTGTGAATAGTGGTTGGGAACGCCAACCTTTTGAAGGTTATGGGTCATACCATGGTGAGCCCAATTACTATCCACACGTGCATCGGTCTTATGAGAAAAACAATTCATCTATTTCTCTAGAAGAGGCTTTCAAGAGTCATTCCTTATTTGTGAAGGAAACCTTAAATATTCGGATGAGTCCCTAAATGAGTCAACTAGGATGTCTTTAGAAGAGACTCTTAAGCAATTTATTGAAAGTACAAATATGATTGTCGAAAAACTTGCTCGAAATAATCTTAATTTCCAATACAGTGTTTCCAATAATACCCATGAAAATGAGGATATTTATAATCAAGATGACGAGGTTAGATTTGGTAACACTAATTTAGATGAGGTTCAACCATTTTCATGTTATGATTATGATGAGGACAGTGTTGATGAAGAATTTAAAATATGTAGGCATAGTGATCAGGAATTTGTTACTCCGATTGAACTTTATAATACTATTTCTGGTTCAAATCCCAATAATTTTAATAATTATTCACCTATTCAAAAGGATGAGGATTTGACTAGAAGTATCTCCGTTTTAGACGATGTAGAATTTCTTAGTTACAAAGCCGATAATGGTTTAGAGGAATGGGTTTATCCACGAGAATACTTGTTTTAGAGTCCAAGGATTTAGAAACAATAGTCTTAGACGAAGAAGATGAACTCTTAGAGCTTTTAAATATGAGTGAGGATGCATCACACCGAGTATAACCTAGAAGAAGCAATTGACCATTTTCGGGATTCCGATGATCTAGAAATTAGGGAAATTGTAGCTAGTCTATCTAGAGACACCCAAAACTCTAAGTTTGGGGGTGATTATCATTCTCCTTGTGCCTTACCTTTAGCTTTTAGAGATCCCTCACTTGGGACTTGACATATGTGCCTCAACCATTTTAAAAGATTATCTTCATACACTTTTTTTTCCGAACCTAGTTGTGTCCATAAAGAAGTTCAGTTGTTAGAAACCCATCCTCTGGTTGATGTGGTTAACCCAGGCTACGATACCACGATTGACTTTGTTTTCCCACCAAAACCTTCCTTCCAATTGTGGGAACATATAAGTTTGGATGTGTCAATTATTAAGTTTTGAGACTAAACCTAATTACTTTAGGATATTAGGGTCTACACATTTGCTTAAGGAAGACCACCAATCTTGTTGTGGTTAAATTTGTATAAGTCAAAACCGATTGACTTGAGGATCCATAATTATTTAGGTTATTATTATGTGCTTCTAAGCTTTTATTTGAGTTTTTCAGACTCTAGAACCTAAACATTCGGATTCAACTTTTGAGGAAATGCAACCCATGAAAATATGTTATCTGGATCCGGTTATAGAACCCGAAGACACGAACCACAACTAGATGTAGTTGTCTTAATCAGAAACTAGACAAGGGTGTGTTTTATTTGCTAATTTTCTTGGGATGTTGCAGATTCCTTTTACTAGTGATAGCCCTATTTGGTTTTGGGGATCCGCAATTATTCCGGCTATTACTTTATGATTCTATGAGGTGACTAATCCCTTCTGATGTCTGGTTGAAGACTTTAAACTTAGAACTTCTTGGGAGGTAACCCATGCTCTTGCAACACGGTAATATCTTTCCTTACTCTTTTCTTCAAGTGGTGACAGTTTCTCATTGTTCATGCTTTTAATTTCATCTTTAGAACATTGAGGACAATGTTAGATTTAAGTTTGGGGGTATAGGAGAAACTTTTTAGTTGCAATAAATAAACTCCAGAGACTAGAAATTTATGCTTATTAAGGTTGGCACTAACTAATCTAAGTGGATGGGAACATCTTGGTTGTAGGAGTTGAGGAACCAATCTGATTAGATGGAAACATCTAAAGAGTCTATTCATAAAAGCACAGAGCTCAGGTGTTAGAAAAGAAAACATGGTAGTTTCGCCATATCCTCGTGATGGAAACATCGAAAGAATCCTGATCACTTCTTTTTTTTTCTTTTACCATTGCTAGGGTGAAATAGAGTGACTGAGATGAAAAAAAAAAAAAATTGAAATTGAGACCAGACCATCAGACCAACCGGAATAAATTCAATAAAGTCGACCACTGGAACCCTTGTATATGCCAGTTGTGTTGACCTAGAGTTAGGATTATCGACCACTGGTTCCCTTGTATATGCCAGTGTGTTGATATTAGTCCAGACCAATATATCAGTCTATTAGGATAGGTTCACCTTAGTCAACATCATCCACGTTTTTCTACATCCATCTTCTTAATCTATCCATGTGATTGGTTGACTCCGGTTTATGATGTCCAGAAACTATCTGAGTAGAGCTCTGTCACTTTATATGAATTTTAGTATGCTTGAGTGAAAACTCGTGTACATCAATTGGAATTTCGCATCAGGGTACTTCCTCCTGTAGTCAATAAGTATGCCAACCAAAGATATTCTTTAGTGCCTTCCAAGGTTCTGCGTAGATAACTAGGGTCTGGAGTAAAGGTTTTGTGGGTACACCTCTGGTAAACCCTCCGGAGACAACACTCCGCCACTAGGGCCACCTAGGGGTTCAAATGATTTTTATTTTCTAGAATAAATTTGCTCGAGGACTAGCAAATAATAAGTTTGGGGTATTTGATAGACGCATTTATGTGTCTAATTTGTCCTCAATGTTTCGTATTGTTAGTACTCGTTTTTTGTCCTTATTATGATGTTTTGTGTGTTTATAGGTATTTTTTGGAAATAAAGATTGTTGGAAAATTCGGCTCGAAAAGTTGCTCGGAACACCCCCGGAGGACATTTGCTATCCGGACTCCCATTTTGGATAAGGGGAAACCCAATTGCTAAGGGGAAACCCATTGCTATTCGCACCCCACAGCTGGCTAAGGGGCACCTTCTTCAACCTTTCAAAAAATGGATTTTGGCGGGAATTTGGGTTTTGAAAGCCCGATAATTTGCAGAGAAGAATTTTACGAGTTTGAAGGAGATTCAATCGACGGAGTTGGTTGTAGATATCCTGTTTTGACCAAACAGGACTAGCATGTGTGTTAGAATCAAAAAACTTGGGCTGTATGCGTGGGAATGAAGCGAAACAGAACACGAGATATACTCGGAATTCTGTCAGGCGAGTTGTGGAGATTACGTGTTTGGGGCGTGTAGATATCCCCCTTGCACGATCTTGACTCATTCTTAGACAAGTTATTGCGTGTTTGGGGTGTTTAAATGGAATGCAGATGCGTGCAGAGATTAAAAAGGGAAATTATTCCCATATTGTAAAAAAAAAATAAAAGAAAAGATTTGGAGCGATTATGAGGGGAGATTTGGTGTTGTCAAGTATAAAAAGGCTTTGTGGGAGCATAGAGAAGGCTTATGGAGAGTTTGGGAGGTTTTAGAGCAACCACAGAGCAATAAAAATCGAGTTCTGAGAATATCTTTCGCCGCCATTGAAGAACACGAAGAACATCAACGCACGTGGAACCATCGTTCTTCTACAAATGACAACGACACTAAGGCGTGGGTCGTAATACGAAGGCAGACTTAAAATTAATCTGTGACAATCCTTTGTAACGGTGTTTGCAACAACTATAACATTTGCAAACCCGGTTTTCATCATTTCTCCTTTGTTCATCATTTGTAAACCATTTTTGAGCAATGAAATCGACTTTTGAGCGTGTTTCCAACATGATGAGCTAGACCCCATTATCGGGACGACGGAGGAAGACAAATTTCATACATGGGTAATTTTAATTAATTCTTTTTATGACTTTTGCACTAATTAAAAATTGAATTATGATTTGATTAAATTAGTTATTATTTTATTAGATGGGTCATGCTTTCTTAAATGTTTGATGTCCCATGATTACAATTTATAACTAATATTTTGAGAATCTACCTTGGCAAAAATAAGAGTCCATGTTTTTATTTGTTGAGCGATAATAAAATATAAGTAATATTTTTTTTATTTTTTAATTGTTTTTATTATTATAAAATAATGATATTGAGATACTACACACTAATATCATACAGAGCTTGTGGTTGGTAACCTAGCTACAAGCTGGGCTCCAACACCTCTTTGAATTGCAACGCCTAATCTATAAAAATAAACCGCCTAAGCCACTACTGGCATCATTGTTCACCAAGCAATTCCGTAGACGCTTGAAAAAAACAAGAGTATCCTCGCCAAGTTCCCCTAAAGTAGAGAAAGCCAGAACACCTAACCCATAATTGAACCTTTTGTTATAAAATAATGATATTGAGATACTGCCTAAGCGATAATTGTTAAAAGAATTAATAATTGAACCTTTTGTTATGAGTTTGGCCGAATCCTGAGTCCCAGCCCCATCTCTTCATCTTGTGACATATTTTTGTATATAATTTCTTATCTTTAGTATTTTTATATTTAAGCCTAGAATCAATTTCAACAAGTCCGAGTGAACGACAACCCTACTACCACTTTCTACAACATTATTGAGTCACATCACCTGACAGTGGTGCGGGCGATGTCGATCCTCTTGACGACTAAAACCTTTTTTCTTCTTTTTCCGCTTTCCAAGTATATTCCGTACATTTGAACATCTTCCTTGTATTCAGTGGCATCCAAGTTCAAGGTTTTCTTCTATTTGATTGTTTGAATAAAGTTTTTTTTTTTTTTTTTTTTTTTTTTTTTATGACCCTTTGTCAATACTGCAACTGTGTTCCTGATGCAAAATCTTCCTGGCCTTGCTGGGGTGAATGGCTCAAAGCTTCTTCCCTTCTCGTGCATATCTTTTCCCTCAACTCTTTTCAGGATGTCTTTTGTTTAGGGTTTCTTTCCTGACCTGCTCTGGTGGGTTGATTTAGGATGGGCTTTGTGTCTTTAGGAGTAAAGAGGTTCTCAGGTGGAAATAACACTTCAATTAATCGAAAATTGAAACCTTAATTATGAATGCAAGTATTGCAATCATTCTCTAGAGGAATTACAAATTGATGTGAAATTGTAAAGGGAAAAACGCTGGAGGAAGTAGCACATCGTTTTAAAGTGTATAGGATGCTGGAAAGTGATAGCACAGCGTCTTAGATACGGTAGGGTTTGATCCATCGTGAGTGAATTGTCACGCCTTCTAGTTTGTCAGCGTTGATGAGTTTGCGATGAGCCGCCTAGGATAACATCTGCTACCGGTGTGGTTCATCCTCCTTCTCGGTGGCTGAATCGGGTGAGGTATCCATTATCACTGTAATGCTTCCGACCTTGAACGCGGTCGTCTTCGTTACTAAGTCCCCAATTCCAAACGGGTTTCGGCGTGTTGACGTCGCGGTCTTGGTTTTGTTGTCTTTGATCGAGACAGCTTCTAGACTCTTGATAAACTGCTTGAAAGGTTCAGCCTCCCATTCGCATCTCTTAGCGAAGGTTGGTTTGTTGGTTGGAGCCAGTCCACAGGACTTGTCATAATGGAGGGCGGTAAGTTGTAAAAAGGGTTGCGCGATGAGACTTACTTGAGATCGGAACCTTTCAATGTATCTTTGGCGTGGCTCTCTCAGGGAAGTTGTGTCACATTGGCAAGTTCTTTGGTGCGGCACTGCATACAGTCATCGAGTCCAGAAGGCATGTTGGAGATTCTTTCAGGTATCGAAACCGGTAGAGGATAGACTTCTAGTATTGCTTTGTTGTCATGCATCCAAGAGCGTCCTAGGATCATGTCGTAGTTGGGATGATCTTTGACTATGTAGAACTTTGTTTGTGTCGAGGCATCACCCAATTTGACTTCAAGATTGATATATCCATATGCATCTCCGAGTTCTCCTTCGAATCTTTAACCACGGTTGGGTGACGAGTAGCTTCTCGCTTTGAAATCTTGGCCGCTCTCAAGGTCTTGACGAGTAATGATGTTAAATTCGGAAGTCGTATCAATCAACGCGCTTATCGAACTCAATGTCTCTCAAACGAGTGGCCAGTTAGGAGTCCCAGTCTCCTTTGCTCACGTCCTTCAGGAAAGACTGGGGTTCCTGGACTGCTTCTGGATACAAACGTCTGCCTGAAACAACGTGGTTGAGGGCCGTAAATATGTCTTGACGCTGCCCTTTGGAGAAGTACAAGACTTCACACAAGTGCTCCATCATAGCCTGTACAGTCTTGCGAACAGAATCCCCAGAAATCATGCAGTTCCTGATAGGGAGAGGGTCTCTACGAACACCTTCTTTCCAAGCTGGAGTTCTACAGTATCTATCTTTTCCCTGAATATTTGTTTCAACCTGTTACAATCTTTGGTCGGATGATGAACGAATCTGTGGTAGCAACAATATTTGGGATCTGCCATGTCTTTCTCAGTTGGAGGACGCCTGATAGGAGGCAGCTTGACGGCATCGTCTTGGATCCATGCTTCCAAGAGTTCTATCACTTCATTCATGGGGAAAGGAAAACCTGTATCTTCGGTGTCTTGTGCAGGAGCTTTTTCCGCTCCTTTCCGAGACGAAGTCTTGTGTGCCGGGGATGTCCGCTTGGTTTGTTGTTCCGTCACTGGAACTTTCCTTTTTTCTCCTCCGCCCACTACACTCACAGAGGGACTAGTGTTGTATTGCTTGTTCGTGAGGCGCCTGCTTCCTCGACTTTCACGTGAATCTTGACTTCGAACAACTCTGGTTCTTTCTAGCAACGCTGGTGTAGTTGTTGCTGAACGTTTGGCAGCTTCATGGAGTTCAGAGAACGTTTGAAAGCCCAGATTCTCTAACAGAGCGCGGTATATGGGTATCATCTCGTTGATGCATAACTCCACCAATTATCGTTCGGTGACATTCGGGTCGTGATAATCTAGCGCTTGGGTTTGAACCTTTTGACGAAGTCGTTAGGATGCTCGTTGTTATTTGAAGAATTCTTCCTAGATCCGAAAAGGTGATTTGTTGAGACACGAAGAAATACTTTCTTGTAGAAAGCACTGACCATCTCACTCCAATTGGATATCTTTGTTAGGCGCGATGTTGTTGTGCAGTGTACGCCCTCCCGTAAGTGACTTCGAGAATTCTTTCAGCGCGAGAACATGATTGTATTCATGTTCCCCAAGGATTCCAAGAATCGAGAGACGTGTTCATGAGCATTACCGCACCGTCGTAGAGGAGAACTGGGGAGAGGTGTAACCTCTTGGAAGAGGAATTCGTTGTACATCTTGAGGGTACGTTGGCTGATGTTGGTGTACATCCGTTCGGTCCCCTTTTCCTCGATTTTGGAGAAGTCGTTCCAGATCCTCACGTGTAATGAAGTTGGAAGGCTGGTCCCTCTCCCTTTGGCGCTCAGGAGCAACACGAGTTTCTTCATTCATGTGGGTCCGAGTGGAAACGCCTGCTTCGGGTGTATTGAATGCATCTCTTGCCGACTCCAAGGGTTGCCGTGAATCTTGTGGCAATCGTTCGGTCAAAGTTTTAAGGAAAGTGAGTACCTCTTTCTGAGTTGCGGCCATATCCGTTGTCTTAGCAAGAACTTCATGTTTCTCCATCAAGTCTGCAATGGTAATAGACGGTGTCCCTCCTCTTGTGCCTCCGGCTCCTCGTCCTGATGAAGGAGTGAAAGTTGTTGCCCTGGTGACTATCGGAGGCGTTACACTTGAGGAGATCTTGGGATTCGCGCGCTACTCCGGCTCGTGATGGGAGGCGTTACACCCACTTGGAATGTCTCTGCTCCGCTAGCGTTGGTGATAGAAGTGACAGCTCCACGAGATGTATTGACCACGGTAGCTCCACTGACAGGTACATCGACACCGGGAGTGTTATCCATACTAGATCCATCAGAATTGATTGCTGATCCAGACCCGAGTTCCACCATCTTGAAATGAATTGTTGATTGAATTGGTTCTAAGATCTACCCTTTTTGAAATTGATGAAATTGAATCGGATTTCGAAGAAATTAACTTTACAACCGAAATATTAACGTTCCACCGTGGTCGCCAATTGTTTATGGGTGAAAACTATTCCAGCCGAATTTGGTAATTTGGGGTGTGTGGATGAGGAATGAATCTAAACCCTAAATAAATGCACTGCGCGGTGAGTGCTTGTAGATTTGGAAATCAATCTGTGCAAGTCCGGCCTAAACCAAGAAATGGTCGTTCCAGGACTTGTTTCGGTCACAAAGTGAAGGAGATGGGGTTGATCTTAGGGAGGGAAGCGAAGAAGGTGTTGAGATTGTGAAGGTGTTGGCTTGCTTATGACTTGTAACAAATGTTAAAACCAGGCTTACAGGATGCAAGCTATCGATTCGGTGTTTTGTATTAACACTTGGTTTCTGTTTTTTGTCTGGACTTGCTCTTGTCGGTGGAAATAGGGAGGAGAACCTATTTATACAAGTCATTGAGCCTTATTCACGTCTCTCGTGGGAAGTGGAGTGATGGAGTAGTGGAGGTGTGTGTTGGTGTTACACGACCAGTCTTGCCCACTTCTCCTATCATCTCTAACCGTCCATAACTTCCTAACACGTTCTTGTGATGGCGCGTTGCGCGCTGTAAACCGCCAAACCAATACCCCAATATGTATCCCCAGTTTGTGACATGATTGATGTCTGGAATATGTGGATCGTGGATCCACGAAAGGTAGCATGTAATGCTAAGTTGAATAACTGCGTTATTCGGAAAGTTGATACTTGTGAAGTATCGTGTGTATTTTATGCAGGTACTGCATCATGGTGTGGTAAAGTGACGGGAGATGACGCCTCACTGACCAATTAACTCCTGACCAGGGTTGTATAACCAAGCTGGTGAAGTTGGACGGATGAGATGATATTTGAGACACTCATCTGCGATCCTTAATGAAATTAGGGTTTCTAAAGGAGGTGCGCAAGCATCCCTCTTCAGCCTGGTCGAATCCAAGCTTGGGATATGACTTTGGCCAGGCCGACCATACATGCGTGTTGACAACATGACGGTGTAGGCGCCTATACCCATTACCTCACGAAAGTATGATCTGGGCCACTCACCCGTGGGGTGAAGTTGAGTGGTCGAGATCAATTTGTGACATAAAACCAAATGCCGCAAAAGCCGCGCATCATGCCTACTTGGGCGCACGTTCCAAGATGACCATTCTTGGTCGGTCTTGGCCGATCGGTCTGGTGTGAAGGTGGTAGGCTGGTGTTCACGCCTATACCTGAATATCCCATAAAAACGTGATCTGAGCCATCCAAATCGTCCGGCGAAGTTGAGCGGTCGAGATCAGTTTGCGATTTGGGAGGTGTGACCACGCTAGTTTGGGCGCGCGTCTTGGAATAACCAGGCATGGTATGCCTTGGCCGATCGGGTGAGGGGATAGATGGGTCCACGGTGGTCATGCTGGTATGACCGGACCTGCTTAATCTAATCTTGTACCCTCCATTCGTGCCGGAGAAGATGGACGCTCGTGATGCTCAAAACCCTAATTTTGGGTTACAAGGCCGTGCGACCATGCTTTATTCGACGTACGAATTGGGATAACCAACCATGGTTGGTCCTGACCGATTGGCCAGGTATGTAGGCGGGCCCACGGCGATTGTGTTGACATGCTCTGGACCCTTTGAATCTACATCTACACCCTCCATCTATACTGCGAAGATGGATGGTTGAGACATTTTGCGACACATGTAATATCATAAACCCTAATTTAGGGTTTTCCGCCCATCTTGCTATGGTTTGGACGTTTTGGCAAGCTAGGCCAATTCGGAAGGAGGCCGACCATGCGGGGTCCGCGTTGGTTCGGCGAGTGGATATTCCATACACGCTTGGGGGTGATGGAATTGATCCAGGTCATCCAATCATGCTTGTGGAGTTGGATGATTTGTGATCATATCCGGACCGATACGGTCAGTCCGGATGCTCAATCGGGCTAGTATAACACACGATAGGGGCTCAATCGGGCTAGTATAACACACGAGGAGTCACCTGTACGGGTATTTCGTACATGGTTTCATTATAATGCTTGGAGGTTCGTGTTGCTGTAAGAGCAACACTCGATCGTCATGCCGCATGGCGATAATGAGTACGAAATGCAAGGCTGATTGCGCATTAATTAATAATGCTAGAAATTCACGGGGTATATGGGATTGTTGCTACATGCTCTAACCTGGATGAATTTCGTGTATTCCTGAGAATGGGATTGTTGCCACATGCTCCATTCTAGGTGAATTAAGTGAGGGAGTATCCAACACTTATTGATGGCCTTATCTTTTACAAGATGTCAGCGCATGATTTTCTGTTTCTTTTTTTACAATTTTAACCTTAAATGAAAATCCACCATCAACAGGTACAAACACCTAGCTATTCCTGAGAAGACAAAAAAATTGATATGTACGAAAAGTAATCCCTATTGTTGCTGACCTGAGATTAGAGAATTCGTATATAAATATGGCATCTATTTACCAAGCTAAAATAAGACTTTTTCATAACCTCTCAAAGTAATTATTTCATTCTCTGATCCCTCTCTTCTCTCTTCTTCCCTCCCTAAGACTAGCCCGAATCTTTCCTATGACTGAAGCAACCCTTGAACACCAATTTCTCGACTTAGGCGAGGACTGTTCATGGTCAACCTCCCGTAAATCATTTTTAGAAAATATAGAATTCTGTTTTTAGCCTCTTCCCGGTTTTACATAACTACATTTTGGCGACCACGATGGGAGGTTGTCCACTCGATTCTGATTTCAGATCACAGCCATGGCTTTTATGAGGGATGAATAGAATCTACAACCACCAGTCATAAAAAAAAACGTTCCCGAAAACATAGATTTAAACCTTACGACAAAACAAATCCTTTTATCAATTGGTATAATACGAAATCCACGAGGTGGCACCTCATCTGCTGACGATTCTAGGTAATTTGAAGGTTAGGGTTTGCATCAATTACAAATGCTCGAGGGATCTCCTCATTCACCTTATACATGAGCAAGGTCTAAGACGTAGCAAAAATTAACTTAAAAAAAAATCACCCAACAAATGTCTCCTCCAACGTCACGATTAGAATAAATCCCAGGAAGTCGGTCCCAATATATATCCGCCGGACTCTCTTGTGCTCCACCTCTCCTTCTTTAAGCTCTCCCAAACACGAAAGTCGTTGCTTAATGAAAACTAGGATTGTCGAAGTTTAGGCCAATCGGTCCTACATTAGCATGTAAGAAGTGTCTATGAGATCTAAAAACAATCAGAATATCATACAAGGATTTCCATGGTCAAATTACATAATATAAATTAAGGGAGAAACAACACACATCTAGGGTTTGCTCTACATGAGAACCGGGTTTCCCCTTAAAACCTAGTCTTGTCCTCTCCTAATACCTTCAAGCCTTACCCTCACAACTCATCACTTATATTATTAGTTTTTACTCACCCTTGAAATCATAAAATTTAGTCTGGCATCTCATAAGAGGCCAGAAAACTCAAAACAAAACATATTTCTCATACATGAGGGAAAATTAAGGTTTTCACCCCGATGGATTCTCCTCAGCCCCTCGCCACCAAGAAGCACATCCCCTTTAGTACTAAGATGCGTTTTTGAGTCCCACCTAATCCTCATGAATATCTTTTTTTTTTGACGGGAAAAGAGGTAATCCTCTCAATTTCATTAATATTGAAAGATTGTATACATCATGTTCAGATACATCATTGAAAAACATAATAAAATACAGATTTTGTGTATCACAATAAAAAGCAAATTGTAATACAAATGTATTAAATACATGAATTTCAAAAAGGAAATTGATGATACTTGAGGGATGGCTTTTGAATTAGAATTCTGCCATTTTGATTTGAAGAACTTATCTTCTTCTTCACTGTCTTCTTCATTAAGATGTTATCCCAAAAGGGAGTAATAAGCACAAAACATCGGTAGCCATTGATCTTCATGAAACTGTAGATATACGTCAAGCCGGAAGAAATTTTCCTTGATGTATTTGAAACAATTGTTGTAACAATCGCTAGAAACGCCTATAAGGCTATGAAAAACCTCTGATGGATTTAAGAAAACCATTAGAGAGATAATGAAATGAAACTGAGAAAACCCATAATTGCATACAATAGCGATGTGTTTATTTTAATTAAAATACTAATAGTATATTTACCTATTGTATCCAAATCTATTTGGAAAATCTGAATAATTCAGATAATATCCAACAGATTTGGATTACAATATTTGAGAATCAAAGATTTGGGAAGATTTGTTTCAGAGAGTTTTTTGGAAAAAACGGTCATGGAGAGAAATGTGAGAAGGAAACAGTTTGTAAGTAATTAAGTAACGTGGATTATACGGAATTATTCATTTATATCTTGGTTATTGCATACTCGAAGGGCATCTCAATCGGAAGAACAAGCCAGGAGATATGGCTCTCGCATTGAAGCATGTGAAAATTTGGAAACTGCTGAAAACTTATACGGGATTCTTGAAGATAAATGTATGCATTGGTTTGGAGCCTAACGAAATCCAAAATGAATGACTATTTTTGTAGGTGGTATCCTATCTCCTGCGAACAAAAGTTGGGAATTGGAAATAAAATTGGAGTATGTATGAGGGAACTATGGCCATTCTCTCACAATGAGGTAAATCTGGATTTTTTTAACGAAAGTCTGGCAAAAGAGTTTCAACTAACATGGTTGTATTAGATTATGAGTTACATGGATATTTATCAATCTTAAAAATTCCAAGGTGGTCAATTAAGATGTATAAGAATCATTAAATATCCATGGTATTCAAATTGGATTGATTTAAATTCCACAAATATCCCATGTATACAATTAATTTAAGATTTCCTAAGATAGTTGAGGTGCGAGATAATAAGGATTCATACAGATATTGTAGTCAAAATATGTATGTTATAATGTCATATTAATCTCAACTCAGACCACATGAGTTTCATGTATTCTTATGGATAATCTTTTTTTTTTTTTTTTTGTCACAACATATTATGTTTTTCCATCATTAGCAACCCCACCACCACCACCATCAGCAATCACCACCGCCACCTGATAGATGTAGAATACACCTTGATTTATTATCTATTGATTATACTTTCTTTGCTATTTTTCTTGTCAATTATGCATTATAGGCGTGTTTTTGAGTTATTAGGTACTCTGGAGTCGCACGGAGGAAAAGAAGAAGAAATCACCCAATTTGAGCAGAAGGGGAAAAATTGTGATTTCATGGGCGGACACTATCTGGAACTGAGCCAAGGATAAGGGAAAACTCATTTAAGTGTTAAAAACACCTTGTTAGATACTCATGGCACCTATGGAGCTAGTTAGGGATGTCATTGGGCGGACCATAGGTCCGGACCCACCATTTTTTGTACCCTAAAACTAACTTTGAGAAATCATTTTTCTCATCTCTTCCCAAATTATTAGCAGAACTGAAAGTGAGAAAGAAAAGCAGCCATGGCTGCTCGTACTGCCGAAAAAGAAGATCGAGAAGTAGGTAGAGAAATTGAGAAATAAAAATGGAGGCGCAGCGACAGTGAGAAGGATATGATAAATCTGAGTTGTGTTTCTATCACGACGAAGACAATTGATGAAGATGAATTAGATCCAAAATTAGGGTTCGAGGCTGTTTCTGAATCGAGGAAGAAAAGGGTTTGTTTGATTCCGAGAATTATAAAAGATGGTGATGAACCTGCTGTTGAATCGAAGATGGTAGTGTCATGATACCATGGTGCCCGCAACCACCCTTGGGGTGTATTCAGCTTTCAGTAAAATTAATTAGCCGTTTTACTTGATTAATTCTCGCTTTGAGTTTTGAAAATACATTAAGTTTGTACTGGTGTAGTACAAACACGTGTGTGGTCAGTGATGCATTAGGGTTTCGTTAGGTCTCTTTCTCTTTAATACGCATGTACCCGGAATTGAAGTTTTATCATGAAAATAGAAGAAAATAAGCATTACAGTGGTACTGAGTTACTTAATACTACCTGTTATAGTTTAATCTTCACCATTATTATCTCAGATATCAAGAGACTATAACAATTGGTATCATCCAGAGATCCTTCTCTCATCTACACCATGACAGGCCCGACTATCAAAGATGTAGATTCCACCACCCGTGAACTTTCTCAACTCATCAAGAACCTCACAGATCTACACACACGTGATGCTGAAGAACGTACTGCTGCTGCTCTACGTCAGGATACCTTGCTTGCTTTATTGGTTAAGATTTCTGAAGAAAATCAAGCAAAGTCGACTCTCTTATTACACTTCTTTTTAGATCTCAGACAGACCCACAAGGTTCTAACACACCCCCTTCTTTTGATAGTCACACCCAAAAACATCACACTGTCAACCTGAATACCTTTTCAAAAACTCCCAAAATTGATTTTCCAAGATTTAGTGGTGAAAATCCTCGCAGCTGGGTTCGAAAATGTGAAAGATACTTTTAGATCCACTCCATTATTGAAGAACAAAAAACACAATTTGCTTCTTTGTAGTTAGATGGTAAAGCAGATTCCTGGTTTCTGGATTTTCTTACTGGAAAAACCTCTATCTCTTGGTATCTTTTCGTTGAAGCTATCTGTAATCGTTTTGAGGATCTAGCAAATGATAATTATGTGGGGTGTTTTAACAACCTCTTTCAAGTTACTTCTGTTGAGGATTACTTTGATCAATTTGAACAATTAAAGGCTTTAATGCTTAGAAAAAACCCTCATCTCACTGAGGAATACTTTGTGTTGAGTTTTATTAGTGGGTTGAAAGAAGTTTTGAAAAGCTCTGTGCATATGCACAAACCTACAACCCTTTCTTAAGCCTTTTATCTGGCTAGATTACAAGAGATAGCCCTCTCATCTTAAAACCAAACCTCAAAAACCATTCCAATTAAATCAACACCCACTACTTCCACTCTCCATAAAGTTATTCCACAGAGAAAACCTATTGCTCCTTCTACTATGGGTGCTTCTACATCTACACCCACTTCTCAATCTTCTACCCCACCACCAAAATCTCCATATATACTCCTCATCACAAGACTAACTTATGAGCAGATGAGTAAAAGAAGAGCTCAAGGACTTTGTTTCAACTGTGATGAAAAATACCAACCAGGACATAAATGTAAATCACAACAGTTATTTATGATGGTAGCTGACCATGAAGCTGATGAAGTTGAGCCTCCACCTCCACAAGCTCCTAGTGAAGATCATATGGTTGAATCAGATATGGAGATCTCTCTCCATTCCCTTACTGGCAATGTCAATCCTGACACCATTAGGATACAAGGATTCATTAATAAGGAAGTCATCATTGTGCTAGTTGACACAGGGAGTACTCATAGCTTCATTGACTCTGCTCTGGCAACTTAATTAGGATGTGAAGTTCAACCAACTGCTCACATGTTGTGGCTAATGGAGCTAAGACTACAAGCACATGGGTATGTCCACAATTGCAGTGGAGAATGCAACAACAACAATTTTCTGCAAACTTGAGATTACTTCCTCTAGGAGGGTGTGATCTAGTTTTGGGATATGATTGGTTAAGAACCTTAGGTGATGTCGCTTTTAATTTGGCAAAACTTTCTATTTCCTTTATTCACAATGGTCAAGAAATTACTCTACAAGGTACATCTTCTAACCCAACTCTCATGCTGCTTAGTAATAATGCCATGAAGAACTTTATCAGAAAGAATACTCCAGCTCTAGTTGGCCAATTTTTTCTATTACTTTAACTCATCTACCAGCTGATATACCCACACTAGTTCAAGAGTTACTCAACACCTTCTCTGATGTTTTTGAGGAGCCAACACAATTACCACCTCCAAGGGTTTTGGATCACCAAATACCTCTTAAACCGGATTCACAACCTGTCAATCTCAGACCATATAAATGCCCTTACATCCACAATTCAGTAGTGGAGTCTTTGGTCCAAGAAATGCTCAAAAATAGGATTATTCAAGACAGCCATAGTCCCTTTGCTTTCCCAATACTTTTACTGAAAAAGAAGGATAATACTTGGAGGTTTTGTGTTAATTATAGGAAGCTCAATTCGATAACCATCAAAGATAAGTTCCCTATCCCTGTTATTGAGGAGCTTTTGGATGAGTTACATGGAGCAAAAATGTTTACTAAACTGGATTTAAGAGATGGTTATCACCAAATCGAAGTCCATACCCATGACATACACAAAACAGCATTCAGAACCCATCATGGCCATTATGAGTTCAAGGTGATGCCATTTGGTCTCACAAATGCCCCTGCAACTTTTCAGACACTTATGAATTCTATCTTTGGTCCATATTTGAGAAAATTTGTTCTTGCGTTCTTTGATGACATTCTGGTCTATAGCTCCAACATCCAAGAACATGTGCAACATCTCTCACTGGTTCTTTCTTTACTTAGAGAACACAAGTTATTTGTCAAATATTCTAAATGTTGTTTTTCTCAAGCTTCTCTTGAGTACTTAGGCCACATTATTACTTCAGATGGAGTGGCTACGATCCTGAAAAGATTGCTCGTATACAGTCTTGGCCTATTCCTACTACTCTTAAACAACTAAGAGGTTTCTTAGGCCTCACAGGCTATTATAGAAAGTTTTTAAAAGGGTATGGTACTATCAGTAAACCTCTTACTGACTTAATGAAAAATAATTCCTTCTTTTGGTATCCATTGGCTGAAGAATCTTTCAACACTCTTAAAAATGCTATGTGCACCACTCCTGTGCTTGCACTTCCTGATTTCACAAAACAATTTGTAGTGGAAACTGATGCATGTTCTAGAGGCATTGGAGCTGTTCTCATGCAGGAACGGAGGGTCATTGCCTTCTACAGCAAGTCTTTAGGGACAAAGGCTTTGGGACTATCTACTTATGAAAAAAAGTTGCTAGCTGTTGTCAATGCAGTTACCAAATGGAGACACTATCTCACTGGGCACCATTCATCATCAACACTGACCAACAGAGTATTAGGAACTTCATGGAGCAGAAAATTACTACTTTATTAATGCAAATATGGCTCATCAAGCTTTAGGGGCTTGATTATACAATTCACTACAAAAAGGGCTTAGAAAACAAAGCTGTAGATGCTCTTTCTAGACTTCCAGATGCTCTCTCTTCCTCAACTTGCAGTGTTGTAGCCTTATCTACTCCATCTTGGACTCAAAACATCATCAACAGCTACACTAATGATGCAGTGGCCTCTACACTTATTCCACATCTCTTGGTCAAACCTTCTGTTGTCCCTCATTTCACTTACTTGGAGGGCATTCTCAAATTCAAAGGCAGGATATATGTAAGTACTACCTCCAACCCGAGGCACCATATTTTGCATTCCATTCACTCCTCTGCCATTGGTGGCCATTCTGGTATTCATGGCAGTTATGTTAGAGCAAAAACCTACTTCTACTGGAAAGGATTAAAACAAGACAAATTGCTATTAGTCAGCCAATGTGATACTTGTCAAAAGAACAAACTTGATGATCATCACCCTGCTGGTCTTCTACAACCCCTTCCAGTACCTACTCAAGCATGGCAACACATTAGCATGGATTTCATTGAAGGTCTTCCTAAATCCCACAATAAAGATGTTATCATAGTTGCGGTGGATATATTCACCAAGTATAGTCACTTTATTGGACTTACTCATCCATATACAGCTATCAAAGTGGCTCAAGAATTCTTAAATACTGTCTTTAAGCTACATGGCCTACCAGCTTCAATTGTTTCTGACAGAGACAAGGTTTTCGCCAGCAAGTTTTGGCAAGAACTCTTCAGAACTTTGGGCACACATCTCTCCATGAGTACTGCTTATCATCCTCAGTCAGATGGGCAATCTGAAAGAGTTAATGCTTGCTTGGAGAGTTACTTGAGATGCATGATAGGTCACAAGCCAAAACATTGGTTTAGCTGGATTCCACTTGCTGAATGGTGGTACGACACCAACTATCACACCAGCTTGAATATGTCACCCTTCCAGGCCCTATATGTGTATGTACCACTTCACTTAGCTTTTCCTACAGCATAAAATACATCTGTAACATCAGTTGAAGAATATTTACAAAGGAGAGATGCTGTTCTGGACATTCTCAAGGAAAATTTGCATAAGGCACAAGAAAGAATGAAGTGGTTTGCTGACAAGAAAAGAACAGATAGGTCATTTGTTGTTGGTGATCTAGTATACTTGAAGTTGCATCCTTATTGACAGACTTCTATGGCCTTGCGCAAGAACTTCAAGTTATCTACCATGTATTATGGACCATTTGCAGTGATTCAAAAAGTTGGTCAAGTTGCTTACAAACTACAGATGCCCCCAAGCTCTAAGATTCACCCTGTCTTCCATGTGTCCCAGTTAAACAAGAAGATATGAGTTACTGCCACTACTATTCCTTCACTGCCATTGGTTGATTCATAGGGTGAGATCATACTCAAACCCATTGCCACCTTGGACTCCCGCCAGGTTTTTCGCCAAGGTACAGTAGTGCAACAAATTTTGATTCAATGGTCTCACACCACTCCTGCAGATGCTACATGGGAGGATTTATCCCACGTGAGAGCCTATTTTCCAAATTACCATCCTTGAGGACAAGGATACTCTGAAGGAGGGAGTATTGTCATGATACCATGGTTCCCGCAACCACCCTTGGGGTGTATTCAGCTCTCAGTAAAATTAATTATCCCTTTTACTTCAGTTAATTCTGCTTTAAGTTTTAAGTGTCTATTAAGTTTGTACGGGTGTAGTACAAACACGTGTGTGGTCAGTGATGCATTAGGGTTTCGTTAGGTCTCTTTCTCTTTAATACGCATGTACCTGGAATTGAAGTTTTATCATGAAAATAGAAGAAGAGAGGCAGTACAGTGGTACTGAGTTACTTAATACTACATGTTATAGTTTAATCTTCACCATTATTATCTCAGATATCAAGAGGCTATAACAGGTAGTCTTTGTTATGAGAAGATGAGTCTGCTACTGCCATTGATTAAATTTGTTGTCGATCTCAGAGAGGATTGAGTGTTGATTTATTATATAAGATACATGGAAGAGGAATTGCTACTAGCGATTGCAAACATGGGTTTTGCTGAGATACTTGAAATCAAATGGGTGTTGTTGTAACTCAGAGAAGAAGAAGATGGATATTAAAATGGGTTTGATAGTTGATTTATGAAGAATTAGAAGCTGGGTGATGTTAAATTGAGGGATTAGAGCAGAGAAAAGAGGATTGATAGGTTTGTATTATGACTTGGCTATGATTCAATAGTGATAATTGCTCCCTGAGCTGCAAGAAAGAAGATGAGGAAGTGATGATTGAAGCTTCTGATGTTTCTAATGACGCAGGACAAGAGCTCAAAATAGAAATCAGAAGAATGGGTTCTCAAAACTGTGTTAATGAATGTTAAAATGTGTGCAGGGAATGAAGAAAGAATGGCTTGAAACAGTGGCCGGAATGTCCTGTAAACAGACGATACTCGGTCATTTTTCTGTTCCGGCGAGTTAACTAGGTACCTGCCGATGACCGATCCTGTAGACAACTCAACTCAGTAAGCCCGAGTTAGACAGCTGACTCAGTAACTGACTCGGCTGACTTCCTTTCTTTGACCCCATTGACTAACGAAGACTGTTAGCTTGACCGTTAACTATGACAGAATCTTGACAGAATATCCGTCGACGGCGACAAAATTCAGGTGACCGACGATGACTTTCCCGACCATATTCCGGTGATCCCGAGAACTTTTCAGGCGACTAAAAATTATAGAATTTTGTGACTATTTCTCATGGGTGTGAAGACTTTGATTTGGAATTGGATGTGGAATTTGACTTGGAATTAAATTTGGAAGAGAAGAGGAATAATTTGATCAAGGCAATGACTTGGAGATTGAATGGGAAAGGGATCCTAATCCTAAGAAGATTGCTAGCAAGTTGAAGCCTTTAAATAGAGAAGTTCTCTACTTTTCTCTACACAATTTTACACCTCTACACTCACAACACTTTGGTTTTTGCTTTATTTCTTTTCATTATTCTTGTGAACTCCAAATTATGTATGGCTAATTTTCTTATTGATTGAGGATGAATTCCTAGTTCTTAACATGTTTTGAGTTTTGTTTTAAATCTACTTTGAAGTTTTCACATGATTATCGTTTGTTTTTACTAATATGAGTTGTTAGAGCACTGCTCGGTCGAACTCGCAAGCGTTGATATCTCAAGCTTGTTTGTCAAGTTTAGTTTCCAAAACTATAAGTCTTGATTTCTAGTTTACTTATAGCTAAGTCTCGGACTAGGATATAAAGTGTAGTTGAGCTCTAGACTCCACGGCGTTCATCATACAAAGACGAAGAACTACTCAAGGAACTGGTGGAACTTCATCTACTAAAAGGTATGTGGAGACTTGAACTTATCTATCACTCAAAAGTCTATTTACTCTATCTCCTATCTTGAGACAAAAGTCGTATTGCTATTTAGACTTCGATTATACACATTTTCTATTTTGAGCCGAGTTTATCTCGCTTTATTTATTTCTCAAAATATGCGTTGGTAAGCTTTCGCTTTGGCCAAGTTTATCTTTACAAGTGAAGAAAGTCATGTTGGTTATTTCAATATCTTGAAAATCGCTTTGATGAAAAATAGTGTGTAAATAACCTCTATTTAACATCCTCTAAGAATGTTTCAATGATTGAAATGAGAATTTTGAATATATAACCTTGAATGGATATAAACATTGTATGTGAACTCATACTTGTGTAAGTCCAAAATCCTTGAACTAAAGTATGCATACTTTACTGGTTCAGGAAGTCCGGAAGCTAAGTCCGCGTACTGTCGAAAGTTCACATCCCGTGAATTTCTGTTAGAGTTTGTGAACTGAAAAACAAACTCAAACCGGGTACTTAAGTATGCGTTATTCATACTTGAGTGGGTTATTTTCTAAAAACGGTTTATTCGTGAACTTAAACTTATATAAACTAAGGAATGCATATTTGCAAACCGCGGGCTATAAAGTTCTTGAATTGATTCGAGTGAATCAAAATCGTTTTGCTTCGATTGTGTCTTGTATACTACTATGAGATTTAAGCAATTGAACAACTCTCTAACTAGTTCTTTTGAGTCCTTTGAACTAGTTATGGTGAAGATGAATATGGTTGATATGAAAGTGCTCATATGGCTAACCATTTGGTTAACTCTTTGTTGAACCAACTAGGTGTACACGTTTAGGTACGGTTACACAAACCTAAATGAACGTGTATTTCATTTGTGTATAACAAGCTAAGTTCGATCTAACGGTTGAAAGATATTAGCATGAATCTAATCAGGTTTTCATCTAACGGTGAATATTGAATGCTTAGTTACCAAGGTAACTTAGATTGCAAACCCTGATTTGGAAGACTATATAAATGAGAACTCTAGCAACTGGGAAACCTAATCCCCTCACCTCTTGTGTGATACTAGTTGTATAATCTAGATTCGATTCTCCTTTAACCTTAGGTTTCTACCGAGACCCTATAGGTTAACGACTTGAAGACTTCATTGGGATTGTGAAGCCAGACCCAACTATTTTTCTATAGTTGTGTGATCTGATCTTGCTATTTCTATCGTATTTGAGTACAATCGTAAGATTGGCTTGAGATTAATTTCTCCGATAGGAAAAATAGAAAAGTATTCACAAACACCTTCGTCTCATCGTTTGTGATTCCACAATATCTTGTTTCGCTAGTTGATTAAGATTATTGTGAGGTGATTGATAATTCTAGGCTGTTCTTCGGGAATATAAGTCCGGGTTATCAATTGGTTCATGTTCACCTTAATTTATCAAAAAACGGAATAAAACTCGTAGGTATTTCTGTGGGAGACAGATTTATCTATTCTTGTAGACTTTTCTGTGTGATACAGATTTGTTTATTAAAGTCTTCGACTTTGGGTCGTAGCAACTCTTAGTTGTGGATGGAATCAACTAAGGATATCAAGTGCGTAGTATTCTGCTGGGAACAGAGACGTAAGGAGCGCAACTGTACCTTGGATCAGTGTGAGATTGATTAGGGTTCAATTACAGTCCAGATCGAAGTTAGTTTGTAGTAGGCTAGTGTATGTAGCGGCTTAATATAGTGTGTGTTCAATCTGGACTAGGTCTCTGGGTTTTTCTACATTTGCGGTTTCCTCGTTAACAAAACTTATGGTGTTTGTGTTATTTCTTTTCCGCATTATATTTTGTTATATAATTGAAATATATATGGAAATCCAACCTTTAGTTGTTGATTGAAATTGATTGATCCTTGAACATTGGTCTTTGGTACCGTTCAAGTTAATTTCTCTTGCATTTAATTAGACTCGCAGATTTTTATTTGTTTGAGTAAGTATTGAATCGAGAAATTGAGATTTAACTCCTTGATATACTTTTTACTAAGATTGAGTCTGACTGTCTAGTTGATTCTCTTAAAAGTATATTGGAGTTAGTCTATACAAATTGCTAAGAGAATTATTGGGTGAGGTTGTTGTACCCCCACTTTTTCATGAGTGTTTATGCTTGCATGATAGATCGTTTAAGTGGCCAACTGAATTGATTTGTTATTCAATCTAAAGCTAGTGAAAGTTAGGGGATAAGTAGTCGTTTCTTGACTTTTTACATAAGTAGAAAACACGAGACCTTGCGGAGGGATTCCGTGGAGCAATTATGTGTGAAAACAACGCTATAAAGTGGACCAAGCGTTGAACACGTCAAAGAGTTTTCGTATCTGATGCTAGATATTCGCAACATGTCTGAGGAAGATAAGTTGTTTAATTTTACGTCCAGGTTTGCAAGGATGGGCTCAGGCCGAAGTGAGAAGGCAGGTTGCCAAAGACCTACCTTCGGCCATTACAATAGTGGATAGCCTTGCTGATTTTAGATCAGTTAGTACCTATATTGATGCTAATAATAAAGACAAGGATAAGAAAGGCCATAAGTACAAGGATAATGGTAGTAGGAAAATTTATGATACTAAGGATAAGAACTATCAAAGAGACGATAGTTTGGACGTAAAAAACAAGGCCAGAAGGTGTTTCCTATGCAAGGGTCCTCACCTTGTGCGTGATTGTCCTAAGAGAAAAAATTCATCCGCAATAGTCACCGAGAAAAAGTGGCGAGAAAGATGAAAGTGAAGGATTGAATGGCAACATAGTAGTATATCATGTTAATCATATTTAACTATGCAACATAGTAGCACAAAAGGCAGCAATACAGCAAGGATTGAATGGCGCTAGCCTAGTTTATGTGAAGGTTCACATTCACAACCATAGACTCTGGGGCATGGATGTACAGGTGCTTCGTACACTGTAGTGAGCTTGTCCATGGCAGAGTACTTGGGTTTAGAAGTATATCAGGATGATTATTGCATGAAGACTTTAAATGATATACCTAATCCAATCAATGGGTGGTTGTGGCAAATGTTGAAGTGGGAGAATGGCGTGGACGAATTAGTATTTTGGTTATGCATCTCAATGATTTCGAGATGATACTTGGTAAAAACATTTTCCATATTGCAGAGGCAATAGTGATGCCTCACCTTGACAGTATTTTCATACAAAGTCCAAGTGCACTTGTTTCGTAAAAAGTGTAAGGAACTTCTGTCCGTATAACATGAGGCACTACAAAGGAAAGGCAAGTGATTTTTCTCATGTCCGCTCGTTCGAAGAAAGCGTAGTTGAGATTCATGAGGAGTTTGGATTTCTTATAGATCTTAGCATCCCTTGTTCGTCGTGACTGACCTATGTAATAAGCAGGGGCATTGCAGTGCTGTTTGCAAGTGCTTGAACCTGCAAGGTTTGCTAAAGTATGAAGGCTTTAGCACTTATATGTTTGCTTGTATGTTTGGAGTTTAAGTTGGGTGCTGCTAATCTTATAGTCTTAAAAAAGATAACGCACTAAGTGTTGGTGTATTTGCTTTCGTTGCTTGTTGCTTTCCGTAAGGCCGTGCATTGTCCAATGGTGTAAATGGGAAGGAGTCCCTAAGTCTCTTATGTAAGGTTAGTGTGATGAAGGAAAGTGGTGTTTAAACAAAAACCTTGTCTCTTTTTGCTTAATGTACAACTAGTTCATTGGGGAAGCACTACAAGTATACTAAGCCAAAGTGTATAATAAGATACGCTGAAAGTAAAAACAAAGCAAGAGAAGGTAGTGGCATATGCGAGTTTTTTGTTGGGAGAGTTACATGGAAGTGCGACGGTATTTGGTAGCGATAACATGCAGTAACACAACAAGAATGATGATGTAAGTCCATCAAGAAAATGAGTTTAGAGTAACTCATAGTCGGGAGGAACATGATATTGTTTTTCCACTATATTAAAGCGTAGAAGTTTGAAAGAACAGGTGAGGCTTTGTTGGTTTCAAAGGCGTGTGAAGAGGATGCCTTGTCCAAAGTGACGGTGAGATGTTTCGAGTATCCTAAGTCATAGCTAAAATCATGCATTTTAGTCGTATCTGCATAAAAGAGTTGCAAAGTGATTGGAGAATACTTAGTCTACAGTAGGGCATGTTGAGTAGCGATATTGCAACATAAGTCAGAGTTGGAGGCGGTAAGCTTAGTTATGCATATCAGGGTGATATGTTAGGAATTTTGTGTGTACAATTAGGCACGAAATGGCTTTAAAACGATCATGTGCTGATGCATGGGTATAACAACATATTTTTGATAAATTTTGGGTATTAAGATATGAATGAAGCGAAATTGAAGTATAGTCGACGATGCAAAAATGCAGCTCGAATTTGTAGGCTTAATGGCAAAGCTCATAAGCTAAGTGATGGCGTTTGGTACTAGGCAAAAAACTTTGGCAGAATATAGGCCAAACAAGTTTGTTGATTTCTGAGAGTGGCTTAGGTGCGTACAAGGCCAAGTAGTTCAACATATCCGAAAGTAATATTGCATTCAACGAGAACGTGGAATGGATTGGGAGGGGGATGTTTATTACGTTCCCAACAGTATAGCGCCAAGATGGCGCTTTACTAAAGTTAGTGTCCTGACCAATGAAGCTGCATAATCCGACAATCTAAAGTTATCATGGCTGAGACAAGTAAGGCTAATTAGCACATGCAATATTATGCGATAATAATTCAGAGTTAGCCCAGCTCAAGAAAGGAATGAAGGATGAAATACAAGTCATGGAATGACTTAAGCATTGGCCAAGGCTTAGAAAATGCATATGCAACAGTGGCGTTACCAAATGCGACATTTTTGTCCATTGCTCGACAAAAATATTGCAAGTGTTGCACCTAAAGTATGAAACTAAACCAAGCAGAAGGGCAAGGCTCGATTGGCATGACTTTACTTGAATGGTATCATCCAAATGAGCTAAGTACATGTCCGGGATAAATGTTGCGCAATCGTAGATGTACATGGGAAGATGCAAATTTAAATGTAGCGCAATCACAGCTGTACTTTGGCTCAGGCCAAGTTTAGTGCAGCGCAATATGAGCTGGTTATTGGTTCAGGCTGTGAATTACGAGTTGTGTGTGCGTCACACTCATGCTAGAGCAAAAGAGTTGGTTGAGATGGTTATAAATAGGTGTTATAACCGAGTTTGACATTCCCCAACCATTTAAGACAAGTGTGGCATAATTCTGCTAGCCAGCACAAAAGCTAGCAGTGCGGTTAAGAAAACTGCCTATGGACATATGACAGTTCATAGGCCGTGCACTTGGTTGCACACGGATTAGCTTGGTTCTTGGAACTATAAATAGGCCATAAAACTTCTGCAAGTGCGGGTCTTTAAGGAAAGAGGCACCACGTTGCAATAGAGAGTGTGTTTTATGCTTATAGAAAGAATAAGCTTGTAAGTTCATTGGTTGGAAAAAATTGTGTAATCTTCCCCTAAGCTAATGAAAGAGAGTTTGTTTGGTTAAATAATTGTCTATGTGTTTTATAGATTCAAAAGTACTCCCCAAATTCGGTGAAGCATAACATTAACCCCTCTTTGTATTATGGGCTACAATTGAAGGAAAAAATAAAATCTAAGTAAGTCTTCTGTCACATAACTCAGGGTAGTGTAGTTGTTTGCATAGGTTCAAACTTATAAGGCTGAAATACGAGTGGATGATAAGAGATCACTGAACCACTCAACCACCGTATTTCCAGTTCATAGTAGCGCAAAAAAATAATATTCTTGGAACATTTGCAGGTGTGACAATAGTATACAATATGGGTAGGCGGTTACAGGTGGATAGAAAATACACGGCCCAAACAATGTCATATGCGCGTAAACCATGCACCAAGTCCTATGTCTACTCGAAATTATTTTTGCAAATTTTTCGTTAGAAAATTAATTCAAATCGAGCTTTGTTGAAAACTTGCGTTCAGAAACGACTACTATCTCGTCTTCTTTTCACATCTTCTTTGTTTGTTTTACGCACTGCATGTTTATTTACTTCGAATCCATACTTCTAAGTTCAAGAGTGTACAGTTTATGTTGTGTGAACACAAGATGTATCTGGCAGTCTTATCTTGGACACATCTTCGCACATTAGGAGAATGAGCAATATTTGCGAACTAATATAGTATGTTAAGGACAATTTATTTAAACTTGTAATTTTGTCCTCGTCAAATTGTCCGTGGTAAAGTGAAGTTATTTCGATTCAGTTCATTATATACTATTTTGATAATCTAACATTGTTGTTTATTGTTCAAATCAGTCACATAGCTTGACATTTATAAATCCATTAAACATCCGGAGCTTCTTTCTGCACCTGATTATAATAAATAGATTTATCTAGACAGGTACATGTGGGTGTTATCTTGTTTATTAGGCCCCATAGAGCAGAGATATAAGCGACATCTCCTCAGTGAGATCCAAATAAAAGACCAAGACAAAATACATCAGCAATTGGCATCATATCTAAGGGATCTCTTTTGGAAAATTTAGACTATCCATCCATAATAATAGAGGAATGGCAACAAATAATTCCTTAAAGTAGTGACACACTCATAGATCCTAATCGAGACAAAAAATTATTCTTTTGAAATATGAGTAAATATAATTCTCACTGTATCTACGAGATGCAACCTTTTCAAATATGTTTTTTTTTTTTTTTAGAAAAACCTTAGACAAGAGGCTAAGGGCCATACAAAGAGTTAGCAGTGCTTGTGGTAAGCCTGCTTTCATTATTCTTACAAAAGATAACAATATTAAGAGTATCCAAATTTTGAAGTCTATGGATAATTTTGAGACTACTTAACATAAAAGAGATAGGATTGATTCTTGATCTATTGTCTTCAACATGAGTTCTTGCGGGATCATAGTGTCTGAGGCTGAACCTTCCTTTGATTACTTGATGGTATAGGGAATGGAACCTTAACAGAATTTCCTTTGATTCAGCTTGTACTTCAATGTTCATGTGCTGCTTTTCCATGGCCCGGCTGAAAGCTAGATCTGCACCTCCTGTTGTTCCCCATTCGCCAAAGTGGCCTGAGTATCCTCGGCTATCAATGTTGTTTCCTACAAAATCCAATATAGTTAGTACATAGAAATATTTGTAATTTTCAGGATCCTGTATAGTACATATCCTTATAATAAAACCAAATTCTTGTGGAATGTGGTTTAGATCTTATGGAATTATGATGTTTGTCTCAGTGTCAGTTACTTCATGATTGGGAGAAATATCATTTAGAGCATGAGTTGGTAAATTGTGCACTCTGTTGTAATCACATAGATATTGCTGGATACTCTGGGAAGTGTGTTTGGCATTAGTTTGTGTGTGATTAAACAGATCACACCTAGCTTTCCAAATATGCCGACAGGTAGTAGCATATAAGATAGTTTTCTAGGTATAACCCTGTGCAAACCAGGAGTTAAACCAATCCATGAAGTTTGTGGTGTTATCAAACTTGCCATGATTAGTTCCAATAATTTCATTCCAGACCTCAGAAGCTGCATGGCAGTTTAGGAAGAGATGTGTCATGGTTCTTCCCCACTACCGCATACTTGACAAATAGGGTCAATGTAATGCAGAATGCTTGCTGTCTTTGCATTGGTGGGTAGAATTTTATGAGCACATTTGGATGAATATCTTGATAGTGGGTGCAAGTGCCAAATCTCCAGATAGCCTCCCAATTTCTTGTTTGGGTATCATTTCTGTACATATATTCTATCTTTTCCTTGTATAAGGCTTTGACAGAAAACTTTCCAGTTTCATTGAATTTCCATTGAATAGCGTCTTCTTCTCCTGGATGAGTATTTAGAGCCAGGATGGCTTGATCAATATTTTGATTGAAAATATGATGGATTAGTTGAGAGTTCCAATTCCCATTTGGATGCATGAGGTGTGTTAGCATCTCTATTTGTTGAGGGAGTGAGTGGGTTTGAGGAGCTTAGCAGTAGAGTTTGTAAACCGTAGTCCTCCCATATGTTGATTCTCAACCCATTTCCTATCCTCCAGTGACAGTGTTGTTGTATGTTATGTATTCTTCAAGAATTCCTTTCCAAAACCATGAGTCTCCAGATTTTGCTTTTGTATCCATGTTTAGCACATTTCTTCCTAGTAGGTACTTTGCATCTATTAGTTGGTACCAGAGAGAATCTTTGTCTTGTTCAAGTCTCCAACCAATTTTTGTGATCATCGAGCTGTTGAAGAGTTCCATGTTCATGAAACTAATCCACCCATATCCTTTGGTTTGCATATTGCAGTCCATGCCTTTGGGTAGTAGCCTCTTGGGTTTTCCAGATTCTTGCCCTGAAGAAGTCTCTTTGAAGCTTGTTTAAATCCTGACAAGTTTGTTTAAGGATTCTGAAACAATTCATTTGGTAGATACTAGCTGTTGAGGTAACAGTTTTGATTAGAACTTCCCCGCCAGCAGGATTGAGTGGCACATTTTTCCAACTGGGTAGTCTCAGTTTTAGTTTATCCACTCCTGGTTTGAAAGACTTGATTTTGCTTCTGTGAGTGAACAGAGGAGAGCCTAGATATTTATCATCCAATTGCAAGACTTGAACCCCCATAATGTTGTTGATAATAAAAATGAGATTAGGATCAGTATTTTTGCTGAAGAATACTCCTGATTTGTTGAAATTGATGAGTTGGCCAGAAGTTTCACAAAAAATGTTGAGGATGTCCATGAGATTCTGAGCTTCTATTTTGTTAGCCTTGCAAAAAACCATGCAATCATCAGCAAAGAGTAAGTGATTAATGGAGGGAGCCCCTCTACATATTTTTATTCTAGTAATGATACCCAAATCCTCGGCTGAATTAGAGTTCTAGAGAGTGCTTCCATGCAAAATTGGAAGAGGTAGGGGATAGAGGATCTCCTGTCTTAATCCTCTTGAGGGGTTAAAGAAAGTGTCAAGTGAGCCATTTATGAGAACATTTGAAGTAGTGGTGGTAATGCATTGCATAATTTTTTTTGCACCATTGCTTATTGAAACCCATCTTTGTCATAATAAAGCATTGAGGAAGGTCCAATCAACTCTGTCAAAAGCTTTTGCCATATCAATCTTTATACCCATACTTCCATTTTCACCTTTGGCACCTCTTTTTTATCTCATAGAGTGTATAAGTTCATGTGCAATAGCAATATTGTCAGAAATTTATCTCCCAGGTATAAAAGCATATTGGTAAGGGGTATTATTTTACTGAGGTAGGGTTTCATTCTCCGAGCTATGAGTTTGGAGATGATTTTATAGGTAGTATTGCAGAGGCTGATAGGTCTGAACTGACTTGGGGAGATATGGTTTTCCACTTTGGGAATGAGAGATATGAAGGTTGCATTCATTTCTTTTAGCATATGACCAGACATGAAGAAATGTTGCACCATCTTGACAATGTTTTCTCCAATTATGTCCCAGTTTGCTTGGAAAACATTTGGAGGGAAGCCATCAGGTCCTGGAGCGTTGTCTTTAGCCATGCTGAAAAGTATGCTTTTGACTTCATTGTGATCTGGTGTTCTATTGAGAATACTGTTGTCAGTAGAAGTGATAGTGGTGGGGATTAGGTTAAAAATTTCTGGGTTGATGCTAGGGCTTTCTGCAGTAGCCATTTTGGAGAAATGTTGGGTGAAATAATGTTTTATCTCTTGATAATCAGTAATCCATTTGCCTTGACTGTCTTGAATGGCATCAATCTTGTTTCTTCTTGTTCTGCACTTAGTAGCTCTGTGAAAATAGCTTGTGTTTTGGTCCCCGAGCTTTATGAATTGATCCCTGCTTTTTGTCTTCCAGATTTTTTCTTCAATATCCTGCCAATCCTTGAGATGTTGTCTGGCTGATTTAATAGTTTGACTTCTATCAGTTCTGAAGTAGTTTGTTTGTAACCAGAGGAGGTGTTGCTTGCATTCTTCAATGTTAGTCTTAATATTACCATAGATCTCCTTGTTCCACTTTCTGAGTTGAAGCTTGATATCCTTGAGTTTTCTGGCTATAAAGCACTAGAGCCAGTGAGATCCTTCCTCCAGCATTCAAATATGATTTCCTTGCAGTCCTTGTGATCTATCCATGGACCAAAGAACTTGAAGGGAATTTTACCGGTTGCCAGAGGGGTTATAATTAAGGAGAATGGGATGGTGATCCGATCCAATAGCAAGCATGTTGGATATGGTAGTATTGGGGTATAGTAAGAAGCCAAGCTGTCAAGAGAAAGCCTCTATCTAATCTTTCTTCAAGAAGATTATGGCCATCTCTTTTGTTTGACCATGTGAAAGGGCAGCCCGGTGGAGCCCAAATCCACTAGATCCAACTCAAGGATTTTGTTACTAAAAATAGTAGCTTTATTAGTATCAATAGGATGAACACTATATTTTTCAGTATCATGTAGAATAATATTTAGATCTCCAATCACCAACCAAGGTAAATTGTTAATGGCAGCAGTGTTTTCCAGCATTTTCCAAGAATTGAGTTTACTGTCAGTATCATAAGGGCCATCATAGTAACCAGTGTATAACCAAGGGATGCCACTGATAGGCTTTACTATAGCATTGATATGGTTGAGTGAGAAATCAAGAATCTCAATGTTGAGATTATTTTTCCATATCAGGGCTAAGCCTCCAACAAG